>ONZH01002931.1:0-123560 GCA_900303285.1 Rhinella marina
ACACACCTCAGCTGCTGCAGAACCTCATAATACACACACCTCAGCTGCTGCAGAACCTCACTAATACACATCCTCAGCTGCTGCAGAACCTCACTAATACACACCTCAGCTGCTGCCAGAACCTCCTAATACACACCTCAGCTGCTGCAGAACCTCCTAAGAACACACACCTCAGCTGCTGCAGAACCTCAATAATACACACCTCAGCTGCTGCAGAACCTCATAATACACACTTCAGCTGCTGCAGAACCTCATAATACACACCTCAGCTGCTGCAGAACCTCATAATACACACCTCAGCTGCTGCAGAACCTCATAATACACACCTCAGCTGCTGCAGAACCTCATAATACACACCTCAGCTGCTGCAGAACCTCCTAATACACACCTCAGCTGCTGCAGAACCTCATAATACACATCTCAGCTGCTGCAGAACCTCATAATACACGCCCTCAGCTGCTGCAGAACCTCCTAATACACACCTCAGCTGCTGCAGAACCTCCTAATACACACCTCAGCTGCTGCAGAACCTCATAATACACACCTCAGCTGCTGCAGAACCTCCTAATACACACCTCAGCTGCTGCAGAACCTCCTAATACACACCTCAGCTGCTGCAGAACCTCATAATACACACCTCAGCTGCTGCAGAACATCATAATACACACCTCAGCTGCTGCAGAACCTCATAATAATACACACCTCAGCTGCTGCAGAACCTCATAATACACACCTCAGCTGCTGCAGAACCTCATAATACACACCTCAGCAGCTGCTGCTGCAGAACCTCATAATACACACCTCAGCTGCTGCAGAACTCCTCATAATACACACACTCAGCTGCTGCAGAACCTCATAATACACACTCAGCTGCTGCAGAACCTCCTAATACACACCTCAGCTGCTGCAGAACCTTATAATACACACCTCAGCTGCTGCAGAACCTCCTAATACACACCTCAGCTGCTGCAGAACCTCCTAATACACACCTCAGCCGCTGCAGAACCTCATAATACACACCTCAGCCGCTGCAGAACCTCATAATACACACCTCAGCTGCTGCAGAACCTTATAATACAGACCTCAGCTGCTGCAGAACCTCCTAATACACACCTCAGCTGCTTGCAGAACCTCCTAATACACACCTCAGCTGCTGCAGAACCTCATAATACACACGTCACAGAGCATTGTCTAGACTGGATACAACTGTGCTAGTTTGTTACAATGTATCAGTCTGGAGTCCAGGCTGTTTAGTTCACAGAGCATTGTCTAGACTGGATACAACTGTACTAGTTTGTTACAATGTATCAGTCTGGAGTCCAGGCTGTTTAGCTCACAGAGCATTGTCTATATTAGATATAAATGTATCCACTTCTCAGCTGAGAGCAGGACTAGTTATGGACAGGATTACTTTCACTGAATGCAAATATAAAACTTCAAAATGGATTAAAACAGAATCTATTAGAAGGTTGAAGAATAGTTATGTATTTATTGATTAATATTTATTTATAGAAAACCAATTGAACCCTTTAACGGGGTTGTGCCACCTACAGTGTTCCACATATTGTAAACCAGCCCTTAGATCTGAATACTTTTGTAACTGCAGATATTAATAATTTTCTATAGCCACTGAGCTATTCAATAAAATGTATCTTGTTTGTTCTTTTCCTTATTTCTTTGTCCACCTCTCTGAGGTGGTCACACACGCTCAGTTTAAATCTTCAACTGCCACCAGCCATATCTTCAGAAACTATGGCATTTACAGGGAGCTGTAACAGAAAGGACATGCCCCTTGAGCTGTGATAGGGAGATCTGCAGAAAGGATACGCCCCTGATTGTGGAGTGCTGTTATCGGCCATACTTGGTGCGCCAATGGACATGCTACAGGCCAGCCTTCACAGAACATGGAATACCGTAGTAGATCTTCTCTCTGTAGGAAAACTTAAAATGACACCCAGGACCCCCGCCTATCAGATGTTTGCAGGAACTTTCCCGCGGCCCCGTAAGGAAGATAGAGCAAGTCCTATTCTTGTCCGCAATTGCAGACAAGAATAGTAATTTCTATCATAGTGCCGACTATGTGCGGTCCACAAAATGCTGATTGCACACGGCCGGTATCTGTGCTCTGCGGTTCCGCTATTTGAGCCCTTAAGTCGTATGTCCTGACATGTTACGATATGTGTCGCCTATGTGACTGTAGGGCAGAAGCTGAATGAATGAGACAAGCAAAGTCCCGCTGCGCAGGCGAGTACAGGTGAGTGCAGGTGAGTGTAGGTGAGTGCGGGTAAGTGTGGGCTGCTGTGGGGCGGCTTCTGTCACTGAGGAATGTGGACGTCCCTATGATTGAGCTGACCTGGAAAGTAAATTCACACAGAGGAGAAGCGTAATCTCTATTCCTTCAGGGAATGTATGTAATCTGTGCGCTAAAACCGGGTGAAGGGGCGAGGGCGAGATTCTGTGAGAGACGGAATGTACAGTATGTATCATCAGGGGTCAGGGTTCTGAGAAATCATATCTATCATATACCTCCCAATTTTATAAATGAACAAAGAGGGACATATTGTGCGTCGCGCTTTGCATGCCACGACAATTTTTTTTCACACTAGGCCACGCCTCTAACTCCGCCCAAAACCTAACTATCCTAACCTAATCCCATCCAGTCCCCTTAATGCCCCCAAATTATAATTATTCCCCCTTCATGCCACCGCACAGTCTTTATGCCCACATTGTGTGTTCACAGAATTATGCCCAGCTATGACTCCAGTAATATGTCTACATTGTGCCCCCAGTAATATTACCCCAGTAATAGGCCGACATTGTGTCCTCAGTAATATGACCACATTGTGCCCCCAGTAATATGCCCACATTATGCCCCCAGTAATATGCCCACATTATGTCCCCAGTAATATGTCCAAATTGTGCCCCCAGTAATATGCCCACATTGTGTCCTCAGTAATATGCCCAGCTGTGCCCCTGTAATATGCCCACATTGTGCCCCCCAGTAATATGCCCACATTGTGCCCCTCAGTAATATTCCCACATTGTGCTCCCAGTAATATGCCCACATTGTGCCCCAGTAATATACCCAGCTGTGCCCCCAGTAATATGCTTTGCCTCCAGTAATATGCCCACATTGTGCCCCAGTAATATGTGCCCAGTTGCCCACCCAGTAATATGCCACATTGTGCCCCCAGTAATATGCCCACATTGTGCCCCAGTAAATATACCCAGCTGTGCCCCCAGTAATATGCTTTTCCCTCAGTAATATGCCCACATTGTGCCCCCAGTAATATGCCCCCATGTGGCTCCCCAGTAATATGCCCACATTGTGCCACATTGTGCCCCAGTAATATTGCTGTGCCCTCAGTAATATGCCCACATTGTGCCCCCAGTAATATGCCCAGCTGTGCCCCCAATAATATGCCCACATTGTGCCCCCAGTAATATGTCCACATTGTGCCTCCAGTAATATGCCCACATTATGCCCCAGTAATATGCCCACATTGTGCTCCCAGTAATATGCCCACATTGTGCCCCCAGTAATATGCCACATTGTTGCCCCCCAGTAATATGCCCACATTTGTGCTCCCAGTAATATGTCCACATTGTGCCCCCAGTAATATGCCCACATTGTGCCCCCAGTAATATGTCCACATTGTGCTCCCCAGTAATATGTCCACATTGTGCCCCCAGTAATATGCCCACATGTGCTCCCAGTAATATGTCCACATTGTGCCCCCAGTAATATGGCCCACATTGTGCCCCCAGTAATATGTTGCCCCCCCAGTAATATGTCCACATTGTGCCTCCAGTAATATGCCCACATTATGCCCCAGTAATATGCCCACATTGTGCCTCCAGTAATATGCCCACATTATGCCCCCAGTAATATGCCCACATTGTGCTCCCCAGTAATATGTCAACATTGTGCCCCCAGTAATATGCCCACATTGTGCTCCAGTAATATGTCCACATTGTGCCCCCAGTAATATGCCCACATTGTGCCCCCCAAATATGCCACATTGTGCCCCCAGTAATATGCCCACATTGTGCCCCCCAGTATATGTCCAATTGTGCCCCCAGTAATATGCCCACATTGTGCTCCAGTAATATGTCCACATTGTGCCTCCAGTAATATACCCACATTGTGCTCCCAGTAATATGCCCAACATGTGCCCCCCAGTAATATGTCCACATTGTGCCCTCAGTAATATGTCCCACATTATGCCCCCAGTAATATGCCCACATTGTGCTCCCAGTAATATGTCCACATTGTGCCCCCCAGTAATATGTCCACATTGTGCCCCCAGTAATATGCCCACATTGTGCCCCTCAGTAATATGCCCACATTGTGTCTCCCAGTAATATGCCCAGCTGTGATCCCAGTAATATGCCCACATTGTGCCCTCAGTAATATGCCCAGCTGTGGAGGGGGCGAAGCCGGCCGGAACCGTCCCCCGCACAGACCAGAGGTGCGGAGAGCCGGCAGGAATGATGAAGCAGAGAGCCGGTGACCCTGCAACTGTCTCTGTGTCCTACGGTTGCAGGGACAGCTGCCAGAAAGCGGGACATACCTCCCCCGTACCGGAACAGCGGGACAGCCACTGCAATCCGGGACTGTCCCGTTGGATCTGGGATGGTTGGGAGGTATTCTATCTATCTATCTATCTATTTATCTATCTATCTATCTAATATCTATCTATCTATCTGGAAGTGGAAGAATCAGGAGGAGCAAGGGTGCACACAGTGGCTTTGAGCCGGTTCACGTAACGACACATTTGGATGAATGAAGCACTGGATCACTAACTGAAAGGCATCATTACTTTTGGCGGAGCCCTACACGTCCTGGCCCCCGGTTTACCTGTCGGACTCCTCACTGAGCTTATTCCCATTCACATCGAGGACAGTCAGATGACCTGTGGAGCTGGACACGGCAGGTGGACGATACAATCTGCAGTATGAAAACTCTCAGCCCCCGTGTGAAGCCCTCAGAGACATTACACGTGTTCGTCATTATTTTTAACCAGACGGCGTCTTGAATTCCCCCTAAATCTTACGACCATTTCGTTTACACGGTAACATAAGCCTGGTATTTGGAAGCTTAACAAGCCCTTATAAATCCTGGAAATTCGCCCCTTGGGTCTATATACCTTCTTATTTCCAAAAGCCTGGATCCTGACTCAGACATGTTCCTTATTGTGCCCCGAAAAGACGGCTCAGATTTAGGGAGGACACATAAACATCTGACATTGATACATTGATATACATTGTATTGTCGTCATGATTCCCATATTTTATGGTATTGGATATATATTATTTACACAATGAGAGAATTTATTAGAAGCCGGACAAGTCAAAAATGGAAACATTGTTGCAAATACAAATTCCAAACAAAAATTTGCAACTTTTTAAAAATTTCAGCCACTCTTGAAAAATGTAAGTAGGGCTAAAGGTTTTCTAGAACATACCTGCTCTAGATAGGTCATCAGGACCCCAGAAAGTGGTCTACATTAGAGCAAAAAATACGCCAATTTATCACAGCCATAGATTTGCATTTCCATTGCAAGGACTCTTCTCAAATCTATATTTTTAAGCTTAGGAGTCCAGTGGGCGGCCCAATCAGTGATTGACAGTTATATCCATATACATGCTCATACAGGGAGGCTGGCAGTCACTGAGGGCCCTCCCACTGCAGGGAAAAAAGCGGAGATTTGAAGGTTAAAGAAATACAATTACACTGAAACGTTTCCCAGAAAATGCTACAATGTAACAGTTTGCTCCCCCGTCTCTATGACATGAAGCATGCAGATAGGACTGCATTTCCGGACAACAGATTCTCTTGAACATCCCAAGAAGTTGAGGACAATGAGCGACTTCCCAGGTGACAGTTCCAAGATTAATGTACAGTATGTTACATAGTAACATCTGTACTGTAGTCGTAGTCAGGGGCTTATAGGGCAGTAGAAAAAGCAGACATGCGGGCTTGGGCTGAATTTTCATGGTGATAGGTTCTGTTAAGCATCCCAAGAAGTTACATATGATCAGAGACTTCCCAAGTGACAATTCCAAGATTAATATAACTTACATAGTAACAGCTGTTCTGTAGTCATAGTCAGGGGCTTATCTGGTTTGTAAACAGACAGGAGAAGAGGAAACATGCGGGCTTGGAGTGAATTTTCATGGTGATAGGTTCTCTTAAGCATCAAAAGAGGTTATGGACAATAAAAGACTTCCCATGTGACAGTTCCAGGATTAATGTATGTTACATAGTAACAGCTGTACTGTAGTCGTAGTCAGGGGCTTATCTGGCAGCAGAAAAGGAGACATGCGGGCTTGGACTGAATTTGCATGATGATAGGTCCTCTTAAGCATCCCAAGAAGTTATGTACGATGAGAGATTTCCCAGGTGACAGTTCCAAGATTTATATATGTTACACAGTAACAGCTGTACTGTAGTCGTAGTCAGGGCTTATCTGGTGTGTAATCAGACAGCAGAAAAGGAGTGGAGTGAATTTTCATGGTGATAGGTTCTCTTAAGCATCCCAAGAGGTTATGGACGATAAAAGACTTTCCAAGTGACAGTTCCAAGATTAATGTACATTACACAGTAACAGCTGTACTGTAGTCGTAGTCAGGGCCTTACTTGGTTAATAGACAGCAGAAAAGACCAGATTGGACTGAACGTTCATGGTGACAGGTTACCCTTAAGTTGTAAACTTGCAAATTCCCCACTGGTTAAAGCTAGTACAGAAATATGGAAACCGTGTGGACATGTGACAATATCAAATTTAAGGGGAATCGGTAAATTTGGGAACTCCTGGTTAAACTGGTGGATTCTCCAAAATCATTTTATTATTATTTATGATTGGGAAACTGTTCCAACTTAAAGAAAAAATTTCCCATTTCGCAGCTTCCGGTCCCCAACCGGTCAGAAGTAATGATGTCCTGTGCTGAGTCCTGCAGTCTCTCACTGGCTTCAGAAGCCAAGTGACCACAGAGGCTCAGAGGTGACATGCCGCTTGGGGACACACCACTGCTGATGCCAGAAAATGGCTGCAGAGGTGCATTGACCATGGATGTCACACTTCCGCGTCCACAGGGGACAGAAGCCTTGCCGCAGCCGCTTATTTATCTACTTTCCAGTGCACTTTTTTGGTTTTGGGATTGGAAAACCCTCGTCTCTCGTCATGCTGGGGACCATCTCCTCTATTGGCTCCAATAGGGAAAACACCCTTCCATTCCTTAGGGTGGTCTCATCAAAGATGTTGGTGACATTGCCAGGATATGCCCACCATTGTCTAAGCGGCTTCGCTTCTAGAAAGCCTGACAGAAATCTTGCAGAGAAAGAACATGGTCCTGATCCTTGGCGGAATTTGGCTGATGGAGTATTGGGTGGGATTAGAAGTCCTGCCCTCTGATTGTAGACAGAGCGGTGGGGGAGAGCTGTTCCGGCGGGGGATCTGTGCTAACGCTAGTCCACAGTGCCGCCAGAAGTCCGCTCCGGCCACGTTCACTATAATGGGGGCGGGCCCGGAGGTGCCGGCCGCAGCACGGCAAACATGCAGAGAGGCGGCTGAACAAAAAACAACATGCTCCTCTCAGCTTGTTTGCCGTGTTGCTGGCTGGACCTCCCGGCCCGCCCCCCGTTATAGTGGGCTAGCGGCACGGTGGGCTAGCGTTAGCACGGATCCGGCAGCCTGCTAGAGATCCTGGTATCCCACCTCAAATTACAATCTAATGTACAATATACCGCTGATATGTCAGTAGTGACATCATGGCTGTCTACGGAACGATCTGACGTCTAGTACATTGTGTCACTGATTACGAGTGTACCTGATTATGTCGGGACAAACAATGTCAGCTATGTTCTATTTAAAGGGTTACTATAGATATCCGTCTGAACAGAACCCGGGGCCAATTACCGTCATATTTCTGTTCGGTTTCATATCGATGGAGAGCTATGCATAACACAGCAATACATGAGATGAATCATCCTCTGGGAGACTAATTGCGGTCACTGTGACATGGAGTGTGGTTATATCATGAGGACAGCGCCATCAGTGACACATAGCTGAAGTACAGGTCACCTTAAAGGAGTTGTCCACTTTCAGCATTCCCTTTTAGGATCCTCAGGGATCGTCTGCTTAGGAACCTGGCAGCAAGTGTTCAATTTCCCTACAGCGCCACCACAGGAGAGATGAAGAATTACACAGTGTCTACTAAAATGAATGGGCTGTCTGAGTAATACATGGACAGAATGGGTCCTCCTGAGAGACACTCTGTAACTTCTCTCCTAAATACAGGACTTTTCATGTATTAAAAGGGGTTGTCCAAGATATTGATGGCCTATTCTCATGATAAATCATCAATACCTGATCATTGGACGTCCGACTCCCCCCTCAGTGAGCTCCAAGGCCTTTTCCTTGGCCGGCCCAGTGACATCTTTTTCATATGCCACATGGCCTAGGGGCAGCTCAGTCCCTTTCAAGTGAATGGCCCTGTGCTGCAGTGCCAAATACAGCCACTATACTATGTACGGCGCTGTGCTTGGGAGGCTGTGCGGAGGCTGCGGAGCTCACCAGAGTGCTGTGGCCTCTTTAAACAGCAGATCAGTGTCAGACCTCCACCGATCAGATATGAATGATCTATCCTGAGGATAGGTCATGAATATCAAAATGTTGGACAACCCCTTTAAAAAGGGGGCTTCTAGACCAGTAGTTCCATGGACTGGAAATAGTAGATAGCTTTCTTCTGCTTGCTATCCCTGCGCTATAAGATATAGAAACTGTAAATAATAACATATATTGTCCTAAAAAAGGCCTAGCCCTGTATGATAAGAAGAAGGGTGGGGGCATACTGCAGCAATATGGGGGGCGCAATGGTAGCAGCTACAGCTTCCCTAGAAGGGGCATCCAAAGAGGCCGTCTGCTTATAAGAAGATACCAGCATTACAAAGGGCAGATTGTAGGTGGGGGGCTTGTTTGAGAATTGGCATTGGGGCCCAGGGGGTTAGGTGCTCATTGGAGATCACACGATACATTGTATAAGCCACCTACTCTTTGTTTTGCCATCAGTCGATACATTGTAAAAGAATTACTGACACTTTACTATTCTTAGTAATTTTACAATGTCTGAGTCACTTCTAGTCACATGTTTGAGCGTCATGAGGAACTTTCACCTGAATTCTGTAAGTTTATGGTCTGTTCATATTGATTGATATAGAATACATAAGATATAAGAGCATGAAATGTCTTCTGGGAGGAAAGATTTTTCTTCTCCCACTGGCAGACCACCATGACCCTGTGGTTACATGGTTAAGTTCCTGCTCTTCTACATTTCTCAGCCTTTGTACCGACTTTGCCTGTTTCCCGGATTTCACCATTCACTGCCTGACCCTTGCCTGTTCTCCATCCTGTCCCTGAGCTGCCCGCCCTGACCTCAGATTGTCTATAGGATTCTTATTTATGTATTTTACTCACTTATATAGAGCACTTTAGAGGACATTATCATTAGAGACGAGTGAAGTTTTCAAATCCAGGACCCAGAGCTATAAGGCACCAGTACTAATTACGGTCCTGACCTCGCCTCTCTCTCTCTCTAGGGTTTTGCCTGGTTCCTCTGTGCTCCACAACAGCATCTCTTGACTCCTATGAGTCAGAAGTCACTTGAACAGAGACTACATCAGGAGGTAGCAGCCTGGTGGTTCCTCTGCAGCGAAGTCCAGATCCCTGTACAGGGGTTAAAAGGTGAAAAACCAGGGGAAACCACCAGGATAACACCCTTAGGAGCAGCCCCAAGCCAAATCTATTCAAGTGGCACAGGCGGTCCACACTTGCTGTGTAACACTAGCACTTTCCTAATGAAAACATACCGTATTTTTCGCCCCATAAGACACATCATTAGCACCAGAGGACCAGGAAGTGGTGAAGGCTCTGTACTCACCGCTTCCTGGCCCTCCGCTCGGCTGTGCAGTGCCTGCACACAGCGTGAGGGCGCTCTGTGACCTCACGCTGTGTGAGCCGGTTCACAGCAGAGCCGGCGGCAAGATGAAGAGGATTGCGCTGGAGAAGAGGAGCAGCATCATTTGGAGCAGGAGAGGTAAGTGGTTTTTTTTAATTTTATTCAATATGAGGCTGATGGGGGCTGATATTACTTGGCTGGGGCCTGATAAGAGGTGCTGGGGACTGGTCAGAGGCAACGGGGGCTGATAAGAGGCGATGGGGACTGATATAAGACTGCTGGGGGCTGATAAGAGGCGCTGGGGGCTGATAAGAGGCATGAGAGCTGATTTGAGGCATGGGGCTCTTATATGAGGTCTGATTGGGGGTCATTCACATTGAGGTCTGATCTGAGGTCTAATTGGAGGTCTGATTGGGGTCTTATTAACATTGGGGGTCTTATTGGGGCTGTGAGCTGAGGTCTGATTAACATTGGGGGTCTGATTAGTGATCTGACCAGAGGTCTGATGAAAAATATTTTTTTTCTTATTGTTCTCCTCTAAAACCTAGGTGCGTCTTATGGAAAGGTGCGTCTTATAGGGCGAAAAATACGGTATGTGGTTCATTATACTACCAGAAGCTTGTGGACTCCAGTGCAGAATCTGTACCAAGTTCCCTTACCAAACATGTGCCATTTTAAAAAAATATCGGCAGAGGGACCTTTGGACCAGGTAGGGGGTCTTTGGACCATCTTAGGACCTGGTACGACTGCAGCACCTCTAGGTACAGCAGAGGTATACAGCATATAACATAAAATTACACAATGCTATAAAATGCACACACATTGCTCCACGTCGCTGTGCGTGACTCCGATTATATTATGGTGAGAACAGTAAAATAAATACATTTTTGCACGCCGGGTAATAAAGAAAACAGAGTATTTCAGTTGTGCGGAGACGTATCTGTGAGATTGTCAGATAACACGCCCTTGGTGATGGAGAAGACGATTTGCAGATTAATTGGAGTCTTTGCGCTCTTTCCTCGGGCGTGCTTTTCTTGGCAGGAGATCCAGCGCTGCTCTGTCGGGGTTGTGCACTAGAGGCTTTAAGCGTGATTAGCCCCTTTCAAGACTTTACACGTCCTCCTTGGGCTGATGCTAGAAAGCAGGCAGTTCTGAGAGGCGCTCCTAGGAACAAGCAGTCCCGTCCCTCTCCGTGTCCTGTGTGTACTTGCAGAGGAGCTAAGAAAATTCCTCCCACTGAAGATGGAGCAATAGGAAGAGATGTGCTGCAAAAGTAACACGTATGGAAGGAGAGGGCAAAGGGTCATCACCCTCAAGGCCAATTCTGTTCTTTTATAAGGCGTCAGCAAAAGATGGTTCAGATGATATATTATCTCGTTACAACAAATAAAGGGAATGTAACAAAATATTTGGATTATTAAATTTTTACATTTTAAATTTCAGAATTTTTACATTGGCCTGTAGAGCACACAATAGGCTGATGCTTCTGGTGTCCTGCAGCTCACTTATCAGCTTTGCTGTACAGACTGGGACAGAGGCAGAGTAATTGCATTATATTGAGAGGGTGGGCAAGTTAATGAGGGCTCCATTGTACTGTGATATTAACACTATCCACTATACCAGGGATGGCCAACCTGAGGCTGTCCAGCTGTTGCAAAACTACAACTCCCAGCATGCTCAGACTGCCTACAGCTGTCAGCCTACAACAGGGCATGGTGGGAGTTGTGGTTTTACAATTGGAGAGCAACAGGTTGGCCATCCCTACACTATACACACAAGGTTTTGTATGCAGCTTCTTTCATTCCCTGATGTCTGGTAGATGGACTGAACCCAACCATTTCCAACAGACATTTTTCTGTCAATTGACGCATTGTAACTGCCATAAAGCACAAACCATTCCTTTACAGACAATACAGGAATAAAGCGTGTGTGTTTGTGTGTATCCAGTACTGTGACATGACTGTGTGCACTGGTTATACTAGCATACATTCCGCGGGAGAGAGGTGTCTGTCCACAAAAGCTCACACTCTACAAGAGAGAGGTCCCTGTCTATAAGAGCTTACACTCCACAGGAGAGAGGACCCTGACCATAAGAGCTTACACTCTACAGGAGAGAGGTCCCTGCACATAACAGCTTACACTCTACTGGAGAGAGGACCCTGCCCATAAGAGCTTACACTCTACAGGAGAGAGGACCCTGTACATAAGAGCTTACACTCTACAGGAGAGAGGTCCCTGCACATAACAGCTTACACTCTACAGAAGAGAGGACCCTGCCCATAAGAGCTTACACTCTACAGGAGAGAGGACCCTGTACATAACAGCTTACACTCTACAGGAGAGAGATCCCTGTACATAAGAGCTTACACTCTACAGGAGAGAGGTCCCTGCACATAACAGCTTACACTCTACAGGAGAGAGGGCCCTGCCCATAAAAGCTTACACTCTACAGGAGAGAGGTCCCTGCCCATAAGAGCTTACACTCTACAGAAGAGAGGACCCCTGCCCATAAGAGCTTACACTCTACAGGAGAGAGGACCCTGTACATAAGAGCTTACACTCTACAGGAGAGAGGTCCCTGCACATAACAGCTTACACTCTACAGAAGAGAGGACCCTGCCCATAAGAGCTTACACTCTACAGGAGAGAGGACCCTGTACATAAACAGCTTACACTCTACAGGAGAGAGATCCCTGTACATAAGAGCTTACACTCTACAGGAGAGAGGACCCTGCCCATAAAAGCTTACACTCTACAGGAGAGAGGTCCCTGTCCATAAGAGCTTACACTCTACAGGAGAGAGGTCCCTGCCCAAAAGAGCTTACACTCTACAGAAGAGAGGTCCGTGTCCATAAGAGCCTTACACTCTACAGGAGAGAGGACCCTGT
Organism: Rhinella marina; assembly: GCA_900303285.1. Lineage (NCBI taxonomy): Eukaryota > Metazoa > Chordata > Amphibia > Anura > Bufonidae > Rhinella > Rhinella marina. The sequence continues at coordinate 12,849 of ONZH01002931.1, forward strand.
CCATAAGAGCTTACACTCTACAGGAGAGAGGACCCTGCCCAAAGAGCTTACACTCTACAGGAGAAGAGGACCCTGCAACATTAAGAGCTTACACTCTTACAGGAAAGAGGTCCGTGTCCATAAGAGCTTACACTCTACAGGAGAGAGAACCCTGCCCATAAGAGCTTACACTCTACAGGAGAGAGGACCCTGCCCATAAGGGCTTACACTCTACAGGAGAGAGGTCCCTGTCCCATAAGAGCTTTACACTCTACAGGAGAGAGGACCCTGCCCATAAGAGCTTACACTCTACAGGAGAGAGGACCCTGCCCATAAGAGCTTACACTCTATAGGAGAGAGGTCCCTGCCCATAAAAGCTTACACTCTATAGGAGAGAGGTGCATTGTGGGTAGCTAGATGACAGCGTGTAGTGACCAGCATGAGAGAAGTCCTGTAGGAGTGAGTGGATTTAGTAAGGGAGGATGAGAGTTGTAGGCCCAATGATTAATAACTGTGTATGATGATGATATCACAGGTAAATCCCTGCAGATTCTATGAGCTGATTTATACAGTTTTATTGGAGGTGACAGTTTATTTTACTAAAATCCAGAAGCTGAAACCTATAAATCTGAGCGTGTAATGACGAGCCTTGTTTATTACACCACTTCTGTCTTCTCAGGATATTATAATTGCAGTTGTTGACAATTAAGGTATTTTAAACTAATTCTTCAGATGATTGAGAGCCGCTTTAGGATATTAATATCCCTTCCCAGGAGCATTGTCAAGTGTCTGCAGGAGAGGATTATATATGGGATAGTGCTTAATATGTGGTATTTAAAGTGATATTACAAGTCACCGAGGAGACTTTGGACCTGTAAACATTGCGTATAGATACTCCTTAACATTGAAATTGCAACACCAAGAAGAAGAAATCGTGGAATTATGGAAATCACAGGATCGATAGACATGTTAATGATATGCCAATGATAAAACTGGAAACAAAATGTTAAAAACATCTCAATTTATTCAGTATGAGCCTCACACCCAGAAAAACATGCATTTATACACCTTGTGTGCTATCAGTGAGGGTATTAATGGTTGTCTGAGGAATGTTCTGCCACGCTGAATGTACTTGGGCACGCAAATCATCAAGATCTGCTGCTGGCAGCTCCCTTTTCAATTGCCAACCAATGGCCATGGTAGCATGTTTAGGCTACGCAGGTTGCAATTTGCGGCCTGGCATTGTCCTGGCACACTTTGGAGGAATTGGCCGTTCCAAATGGTTCCAGGACTAAATCAAGCTGTTAGAGCACCTGAAACGAAGACTAGAGTCATCTGGATAATGTACATTATGTCACCCCCACACCATAATCCCGTGAGTAGGAGCAGTGTGACGTTTACTTGTGAAGGCCTCTTCATGGTGTTGCCCATGTGGTCTCAAGACCAATCTCCGACTATCATTGTGACTGAAACAAAAGTGGGACTCATCACTGAAGAAGATAGACCTCCTTTCCAGCTTCTATTGCTGTGCACCATGATAGGCCTTTAAGAGAGGTGACATGAGGTCAGTGGAAAACCTGTAGCTGGACGTCTGACTCGAAGCACAATGTGGTGCAGATGCCTTCTGACAGCTTGGGCAGTGATGTCCAATTTTGCTTTCAGTACAGTATGGACCAGTATGCACCATTCTTCTAATCAGACAATCCATCCTTGTAGAGGTTCACCTCTGTGCACCTCTTGCTGTAATTCTAGTTTATTGCTGTTCTCCCAACCACCGGGACAAACAATGTTGAACACTGAGGACATCTCAGTTTAGGCCGAGGTCTCTCAGTTCAAGGATTCTGTCCCTCCCAGTTTGTGACAAGTGGTACAATCATCCATGTTCATAGTAGAAAAATCAGGAGACAAAATTTGTAGTTATTCAAGCAAAAGGGTCAAGGCTGGCAGAGTTCATCCAATACAATAATCCAAGCAGAAGTTTAAAACGAGGGGTAATTCAAGCACTACAGAAACTACCAAAACCTACTGAAATCCTTAAATAGTCTTCGATTTCAGTACTGAAAACATTTAGGACTCTATTATTGCTAAACTAGGTGATGTCAGGTAACACAGTGAAGTCAGGGTATACATATAGCAGAGATAAATTTGAAATATAGGATACTGTAAGTTGTGATGCAGGCAGAGAGGATTATAGTATTGCTTGGTTATGCCATAATATTCTGATGGGAGAAAGGAGTCTGAGATCTGGGACTCCCTCCAATCCCAAGAACAACAGGACCAAGCATCGCTGTGATTAAAGATCTGTAAAGAAGCCCTATCATTCTGAGGAACCAATGGACCCCACCAATAAATATATATGAATATGAATCTTGCAATGGTTGCTAGAAAAGGCACCTAAAAGCTGAAAACCCACTAAATAATCCTCCAAATTATTACTAGTAGGATGAAACCAAGCATGTACTATATATAAATAATATGTGGGGCCCCTCATTAAGCTTCTGCCTATGTAAGCTTCTGCAGGGGAGGGACTGGAGCAGTCTTATTTCTCATTGTTACTGTTTTGCTCCTGGTGGTGGAACAATCTCTTTCTTCTTGTATACTACAAATTATTGTAGTCTTATTTCTCATTGGATGAAAACCAGATTGCACATACGAGGGGGCAGGGAGTGAAGTTGCACATCAGGGGGCCCTGGAGTCAACATGGTGTTACATCACTACCTCCTTGGCCGGTGCAGACCTCTGTGCCTCCTGTCTGGCCTTATAATGCAGAAAGGTAGAGGAAGCTGAAGATGATCTACCTGAGGGATGTTACCATTAACCCCTTTATCAGCCTAGACCTAACTATTCACCATTCTGCCACCCTTGACCACCAGGACTAATATTAACCCCTAATTTAAAAAGTTATATTGATGTCGTCAATATATCGGATCCAAAGTGTGCTGTGGTGCAGCATGCCGGATCATGATTCCGCCCTAGCGCCTGGTATTGGTAGACAGTCAGGTGGTCAGATGACTGACCAATCAAAATTTAGTTGCTGTGCCGACTTTTGCCGTATCTCATGTGTATGTCCAACTCATTGTATGAAGCATGGAGATTATGGTCTTATTCTCATGTATCACCCCCTACTGTATAATTCACTGTGTATGAACCACCGAGGAGTGGGAGACGGGAGGCGACAACTACCCTTTGCCTATTTGTGTCACAGAAAGTAGCCAGTTGTCAGGACTCAAACGAATCTGAGAATTCTTACTGCATCAGCACTAATTCACGCACTACTGCCCCCTATGGGTCATAATGGGGATATCAACTAGGACAATTCTACTTTTTTCCTTGAATTTCTCTTTAATAGTGACAATGTCTCTAGTTTCAATATATCTGTTGAAGGTTAAGGGATAATATATAACGTTGTGCCCTGGGATACATTCTTGATTGCTGCAATAATCCCTTTATTTGTAGCCCATGTAGCGGGGGTTATTATGGTGACACATGGCTGTAATGTAGCATACGGGGTGACACCAGGGATTGATTGCTGTAATGGGTCCGGCCTGCCGCTCATTTATAACCCGCTCTCATTCATTTTCTATTGATCACGTTTGTCCAGAATCCATGACTTTCCCGGTAATAAGATTAAGCTCCCTTAAGAAATAAGACTATCATGAAGTTTCATTGCAATGAGGTCCTTCAGTATGTGAGGCCCGTAGCCTGCTGCCTAATGACCCGACTCATAGCCGACGTCATACATGACTCATGTGACATATGAAGACTCCGTGATGCCACCACGGTTTATTAGTCTGGGGGATTTACGAGCTTCTACCAATTGCTCTGTAATTCAGTCTCAATTTCATTTTGGAGGATTATAAGGAAAGTATGAGTCACATGGGGGCAACGATATATATTTGTAACCCTTTATCTCCTAGATGTGATTGGGAACTATTGCCAATGCACCTAAGAAGATGTGAGTATACCTTTAATTGCTCAAAACTGGAGACATTGAGGGTAGAGGGTAGCCACTCATCCTGAAGTCCCATGGCATGGCCTGAGGAGGACCTACAGCTTAACTAACTGATCAGTGGTGGTCAGACCTCTGGGACCCAAATCAATCCTGAGAACAAGGGTCCACTACTTTCCATCCTGATGTAGCACCATGCCACTCAATTTGTTCTATAATGGACTGCTGCCATGCTTGACCCATACCTCCCAACTTTGTAAATGAGCAAAGAGGGACACATTGTGCGGCGTACGAAGCGGCAAACTGTTTCAGCTCTAGGCCACGCTTCTAACTCCGCCCAAAATATAACTGTACACCAAATCCCACCCAGTCCCCTTACTGCCCCATGTGGTAATTATTCCACAGTTATGTGCCCCCAGTAATATGCCCAGCTGTGCCCCCAGTAATATGCCCTGTTATGTGCCCCCAGTAATATGCCCTGTTATGTGCCCCCAGTAATATGCCCTGTTATGTGCCCCCAGTAATATGCCCACACTGTGCCCCCTGTAATATGCCCACCTTGTGCCCCCAGTAATATGCCCATATCGTGCCCCAGTAATATGCACACATTGTGCCCCCAGTAATATACCCTGTTATGTGCCCCCAGTAATATGCCCAGCTGTGCCCCCAGTAATATGCGCACATTGTTCCCCTCACAGAAAGTAAAAAAATAAACACCCCATACTTGCCTTCTTCCTAGCAGCAGCAGAACATCGGCTGCTCTGGTCTGTGGAGGGGGCGGGGCCAAGGCTGACTGGCCATATGGAGAGCCTGCAGGGGAGAACGAAGGGATAATGAAGCAGCGAGCCGATGCTGGCTGTCTGCTTCATCATAATACAGGCAACTGTCTCTGAGTCCTATGGACGCAGGGACAGCTGCCAGAAATCGGGACATACCTCCCCCGTACTGGGACAACGGGACATCCACTGCAATCCGGGTCTGTCCCGCTGGTTCCGGGACGGTTGGAAGGTATGTTGACCTGCCATCAGGATGGGGAAATGGAACCTCCATTCTTGGGATCAATGGGAGTCCCAGTGGTTGGACCCTCACGGATCAGTTATTTAGGCTGTAGATCCTCCTCTGGCCATGTCATGGGTCTTCAGGATGAGTGGCTACTCAATGTCTCCAGCACAACCCCTTTATAGCATGGTGCTGCGGGTTCCTACGGTCTACTATTGGTTTGTCCATTTACTTCAATGGAGAAGTGGCCGCTCCTGCACGTGACCCTCTCCGTGATGCCAGCAGGATTATTTGGGCACTGTTTGGCGCTATTCTTTGTGTACTTTGTGGTAGAAAGACTATTGTTCTGTACAAATGTTTTCTCTCTCCGCTGGTTTTGTGTTTACCTAGTGAATGTGATAAGTGTATCAGTATGCTGATAAGTTACATTACTGATACATTGTTTAAACACTGTACAGGTTTAGCGTTACTTAATGTTTTCTTGGTCACCCTGCAAAAGGTCCACAATGAGGAGGTACATGGAAAGGTCCATTTAATCATATCTTTGAAATGAAAGTCTCCAGGGGTGTGTCTGATAGGTGGTGTAATTGGTGGGACATCTGCCCAGGAGGGGCCAGGGTGGGGAAGGACACCAACAAGCCACTGCCACGGTCACAGACTACAGGACTACAGCAGGGATCAGCATCCTCCGGCATTCTGACCGTCCTGAAACTACAGCTCCTAGAATGCTTGGGATTACAAGGACAGCTCAGCAAGTGCAAATGCTGGGAGTTGTAGTTTCATAGCCGATGTAGTGCCGTAGGTTCTGACCCCTGAATTAGAGCGACAAACTGAATCCTGAAGAAGGGTCTGAACGTCTAGTGTGTAAATAGGTGGTGTGAGGTGTGTACTGGAGCCTGTATAGAGGAAGGTCTGGTCTGGGGTCTGTAAACAGGAGGATCTCATCTAAGGGGGATCTGGGATCTACATTTTCTTGTAGCAGGTCTGGTTCGGGATGGTGCATTTTTGTATATTTTTTCACGGGGATCAGGTCTGAAGCATGTATTTCTAAGTGGGTTCTCGTCTGGGGGACTCTGCATTTTTAGAAGGTTAGGTCTAGGGTCCTGTCTGTATTAAGCAGCATTCAGACGACCGTAGTGTTTTGTGATACTTAACTCTGCAAAACACGGATACCGGCCCGTGTGTGTTCCGTAATTTGCGGACCGCACATGCCCGCACTATGATGAAAATGGCTATTCTTGTCTGCAATTGCTTTATCTTTCTTGCGAAGCTGTGACTGGAACTATGGATGTGGACAGCACAGGTTGCGATGTCTGCATTTTTTTTTGGCTCCATTGAAATATATGGGTCCGTACCCATTCCAAAAAAATTTCGGTCGTCTGAATGATTCCTTAAGGAGGTCAGGTCTGGGGCTTATATTTTTAGAGTGTCTGGTGTGGGGTCTGTATTTTTTAAGTATCTAGTCTGAGATGTATATTTTTTATGGGCCTGGTCTTGGGGTGCGGGGTGGGGTCTGCAGCTTTAGGAGTTCTGATCTGGGGACTGTATTTTTTTAAAGGCTCAGGTCTGGGATCTGGGGTTTTTATTATTTTGGGGAGTTTAGGAGAAACTGAATGTACACTGATGAGCAAAAGGGTAACAATGTTTAGAACTTTTGACCTTCAGGCTCCATATTTCACCACTTGTTACTGTTTTGCTCCTGGTGGTGGAACAATCTCTTTCTTCTTGTATACTACAAATTACAACCTGTTCTCACATTCCCTATAGCTCAGTGTGTTATCAAGTGAAAGGTCACTGGTCTGAATCCAGTAGCCGCCATGAAGAAGATTTCCTAAGAAAAGAGAAACGGCATCACCAAGCTCATCAATAGCGGGATCTCGGGCAAGAAAATTGCCAAACTGCATCATGTGATCGCCATGACAGTGGGAAGAATACGAAATGAAGTCCATCCATCCGTTCCAAAGCCAAGAGGTGGGCGTCCAGGCAAAATATTGGAGTCAACAAGTCGTCTCATCACAAGATCTACCAGTTCTGGTGCCACAAACACGGCAGTGGAGGCGGCTCGTATGCTTCATAATAGTGAGATCACAGACGTCCATGCATTACGCAAGTCTGGAATGGTGGCCCGAAAAAAGGTGAAGAAGCCTCGACCTCAATTTCGTCATAAGAAGCATCAGCTCGAGCTTGCAAAAAAATATGAACAGTGGACAGATTGGAAACGGGTGATTTGGAGCAATGAGACGAAAGTCAATAGATTGGGCTCTGATGGGAGCAAATGGGTCTGGAAGAAACAAGGAAAAAGGGGCTAAAGGGTCGAGAAATTGAGGGAACTGTCAAGTTCGTTGGAGGAAACATCATGATATGGGGTTGCTTCACAGCCAAAGACGTTGGATACTTGACCAGGATGGATGGTGGTCTCAGTGCTGAGCTATATGTGATTATCCTACAAGACGAGATACTTCGTACACTCGAGTACTATGGGGTATGAAAAGGATGAGATAGTGTTCCAGCAGAACAAAAAACCCGAAGCATACAGTGAGATCGGTTAAGAAATAGTTTAGTGACGATGAAGTAGAGGAGCTGGATCGGCCCCCACAGTCCCCAAACCTCAACCCAATTGGACACTTGAAGGAACGTGTAGAAGAGACCTGGGAACAGATTTCGGTCGAGACATGCTTGTATCTGATGGAGAGCATGCCCTGAAGGGTTCAGGCCGTGCTGAAAGACAAAGGGGGATTTACAAAATAATAAAATTAAAATTTTGAATTTTAGGAGCAGAACAGTAACAATGCAGATACATGAGAAGAATCTGCAGAACTAATCATCTGCTAAATAGCTACAAGTCCAATGTATGTATGAGAGAGCCGAGATGATTGTCTATAAGATGATGGGAGTCTCACATTGGAAGCTGTAGTGGATCATGAGATATGGAGCCCGAAAGTCAAAAGTTCTAAACATTGTTACCGTTTTGCTCGTCAGTGTATTTATGGGCCTGTCATGTCTTTAGGGGTTCTGGTCTGGGGTCTGTACTGATTTTGGGCTGCAATAATAAGGGTCATATGCACAAGTTGTGACTAAAATCCCAAACGTTGGGCTATTGCATGTCAAAAATTTTACGTATACCAGTTTATATCCCTGCCTTTGATATCTGCTCTGTTGTAAGTTGTCAGGGTTGTCGCGTAGTAAATGCAGAGCTGCACTCAGCTATAAATACCCCGGCCTCTGAGCGCGGCAGATAGTGAGCGGTATACAGCAGCGTACTATGAATAGCTGTGAGCAGTATAGCGCACTATTATCTCCAGCCCGCAGGCTCGGCTGCCATCGTGACAGTGCACTTGTAGTGATCTGCTGGGGAATGTTAAGATGTCACATAACGGGTTTCCCTCTCATGGAAGCAGGAGCTCGTCACTGTGTATTGCTCAACAGCATTAAGTTACTATGACAATTAAATACTGAGCGGCAGATTAAAGCTCCGGAGCCCCAGGGTATGACGTGTACCTGTTACCATCATATAACCTCCCGTGACGTTTATTATGACGAACTCCAAAACATTTCAGGTCAATATACACTGTAATGGCTTGTGTAGTGACGTCAGAGGTGATTACATGTGGTGACAGGTCATCCATGGTTCAGAGGCTGGACCAAAGTGGCTCCTCGTTCTATTCATGGGCGGGGGCTATTGGATAGACCCCTATTCTTTAGGCTCTGGTCTGATGCCATATCCTAATCTTACACAATTACATCTGTAGTGAGGAAACCCCTTATTAAGAGATTCTAAAAGCAAGAAAAAAAAAAGGTAAAGGTAATAATGTTCTGAGATAGGAGTTAGATTTGTCTAGTAATTACCGAAATCCCCTATAAACATCAGGTTACTAATTAATAATTATTTAAATAAGCAACATAAACCAGAAGATACATTACATCCGAGGCTTAGTAACTTTATCAGCAGAACGTGATGGGGGCTCACTTCATCATAAACGTCTTCATCAGCAGGTTCACAACATTCAAAGTAGGAGTTTTCCCTAGACTTAAAGGGGTGTCTGGGTTCAGAGCTGAACCCGGACATACCCTATATTCACCCAGGCAGCCCGCCTGAACAGGGCATCGGAGCATCTCCAGCGCAGGGCAAGGGCTCTTCTGTTTACATAACTCACTGCCGGGCCGGACGCTTCCGCCCGGCAGTGAGTTCGGTGATGTCACCGGCTGTAATGGGCCGGCTTTAGCGCGTGCCCTAGCCATTTTACTAGCTAGGGCAGCGCTAAGCCTGCCCATCAGCGCAGGTGACGTCACCAGCTCACTGCCAGGCGGAAGCCTCCGCCTGGCAGAGCCCGGTACGTCACCGGAACCGGGCTAAATGCCTTTGCCCTGTGCTAATTAGCGCAGGGCAAAGGAGGGCATCGGAGCATAGGATGCTCCGATGCCCTGTTCAGGCGGGCTGCCTGGGTGAATTTAAAGGTATGTCCGGGTTCAGCTCTGAACCCGGACAACCCCTTTAAATAATGATGATCTCCTCTGGATAGGTCATCAGTATCTGATCGGCAGAGGTCCAACACTGGAGATCAATAAACACAGTAACATCACTGTTACAATGTATCAGTCTGGAGTTCGGGCTGTTTAGCTCACAGAGCATTGTCTAGACTGGATACAACTGTGCTAGTTTGTTACAATGTATCAGTCTGGAGCAGAGGCGTTGCTAGGGTCTCAAAAGATCCGGGGCCCAAGCCCCAATGAATATGGCCCTCAGTCACACCCCCCGGCATAAAAACCCCCACAGTCACCCCCCCAGCCGGGGCCGGTTTTAGACAAAATGTGGCTCTGGGCAAAATCAAAAGTGGGGCCAAAAATTTTGTAATAATGCGCTAACAACACAGTTACTGTATTTTTCGCTTTATAAGACGCACCACAGATTTTAGAGTAGCAAAATAAGAAAAAATATTTTTCATCAGACCTCAGATCACCTTTTCCGACCCATCAGACCTCAGATCAGCCCACTCAGCCCCCATCAGACCTCAGATCAGCCCACTCAGCCCCCATCAGACCTTAAATCAGCCCACTCAGCCCCCATCAGACCTCAGATCAGCCCACTCAGCCCCCATCAGACCTTAATCAGCCCACTAAGCCCCCATCAGACCTTAAATCAGCCCACTCAGCCCCCATCAGACCTCAGATCAGCCACTCAGCCCCCATCAGACCTTAAATCAGCCCACTCAGCCCCCATCAGACCTTAAATCAGCCCCCCATCAGACTCTCAGCATCAGCCCACTACAGCCCCCATCAGACCTCAGATCAGCCCAACCTCTCAGCCCCACATCAGACCTTAAATCAGCCCACTCAGCCCCCATCAGACCTCAAATCAGCCCACTCAGCCCCCATCAGCCCCCATATGAGCCCACTCAACCCCCATATGCAGCGTCAGGTCATCGTGCGCATACTACGCTCCTGACGCCGGGATTTCTCTTCAGGCGCGCTTTCCACCAGCGAAGATTGGTGAAAACACCCTGTTCTGTAAATAAGCCTCAGCCCTGTACCAGGCTTCCAGGTTCATTTGTTAGTATATCCCAGTTCAGGCCACTAGGTGGCAGCAGTGAACTGTGATATAATGATTTCAATACAGACTAATGGAGCAATTTTACATCCTGATGATTGTAAGTTGTGGTCCACTTAGGGGACTTAAAAAGTAAAAAAAATAAAAAAAAGTTTTGAAAATATTTAAAAAAAAAACGTAAAATCACCCCATTCTCCACACAAAAAAAGAACAAAATGGCATTATAGGCATGCAAAAACACCCATACTTTTAAAATATTGAAAAAAAGTTCGCCTATATGGTGTAACAGAACACTTTATCTCCCAAGAAAATTGAATAAAAAGTAATAAACACACCCCAAAATGACAAGCTGTGTACTTAAGTTTTATTTAGCCTTTATTTTCAAAATTTCCTGTGGGGATTTGAACTCACAATCTACTACATCACAGGCAAGTACCTTAACCACTGGGCTATTGAGCTCAGTATTAAATCAATGGTGAAAAACCTCATAGAGGTTTCTCTGATATTGAAAAACCTCCTAAGAGGTTCTCTTGCATTATACAAGAGAACTTCTATGAGGTTTTTCATCATTTGCTTAACACTGAGCTCTATAGCCCAGTGGTTAAGGTACTTGCCTGTAATGTAGAAGGTTGTGAGTTCAAATCCCCACATGAGTATTTTAAAATTAGAGTCTAAACTAGACTTATAAATATACAGGGTGTTCCCAAGCATAGTAGGAATACCCCTTTCACCGTTCATAACACTAACTCCATATATGGACATAGCCATATATATATGGAGTCAAAGCAGGGACTCCTAACCTGGGAAATTCCCCACTCTGGAGTCCCGACTGAAGCAGGGGCCCCCTTAGAGGATCGGGTTGCACTGCAGCTGTCTCCACCAGTCCCGAGGTTCGGGGCAGTGGTAGATTGATTCGGGGCCCTGGCCCCGGATAAAAAGCCCTAGCGACGCCCCTGGTCTGGAGTCCGGGCTGTTTAGCTCACAGAGCATTGTCTAGACTGGATACAACTGTACTAGTTTGTTACAATGTATCAGTCTGGAGTCCGGGCTGTTTAGCTCACATAGCATTGTCTAGACTGGATACAACTGTACTAGTTTGTTACAATGTATCAGTCTGGAGTCCGGCTGTTTAGCTCACAGAGCATTGTACAGACTGGATACAACTGTGCTAGTTTGTTACAATGTATCAGTCTGGAGTCCGGGCTGTTTAGTTCACAGAGCATTGTCTAGACTGGATACAACTGTACTAGTTTGTTACAATGTATCAGTCTGGAGTCCGGGCTATTTAGCTCACAGAGCATTGTCTAGACTGGATACAACTGTACTAGTTTGTTACAATGTATCAGTCTGGAGTCCGGCTGTTTAGCTCACAGAGCATTGTCTAGACTGGATACAACTGTACTAGTTTGCTACAATGTATCAGTCTGGAGTCCAGGCTGTTTAGATCACAGAACATTGTCTAGACTGGATACAACTGTGCTAGTTTGTTACAATGTATCAGTCTGGAGTCCGGGCTGTTTAGCTCACAGACCATTGTCTAGACTGGATACAACTGTACTAGTTTGTTACAATGTATTAGTCTGGAGTCCGGCTGTTTAGCTCACAGAACATTGTACAGACTGGATACAACTGTATATATGACAGCAGGACCAGCTGTGTACTACAAACTTTATTGTTTGTGGTATAACATTGTTGAATTCTATTTTGACCTCCACTAGGTCAATGAAACCCTACAGACACACTAGTGTATATCAAGAGCTTTGCATGTCATACACGCCAAGTGGAGATCACAAAGATGATCTGAACAATGGCCCAACAAGTCTAAGGCTACTTTCACACTTGCGTTTGCAGGATTTGTTTGTGAGATCCGTCACTGGCTCTCATAAACGGTCCTGAACTGATCAGTTTTGCCTAATGCATTCTGAATGGAAAAGGATCCGTTCAGAATGCATCAGTTTTGCTTCAGTTCAGTCTCCATTCCCTTTTGGAGGCGGACACTAATACGCTGCTCGCTGCGTTTTGGTGTCCGCATGACGAAACTGAGCCAAATGGATCCGTCATGACTCACAATGTAAGTCAATGGGGACTCTGACACAATAGAAAATGCATCCGTCCCCCATTGACTTTCAGTGGAGGTCATGACGGATCCGTCTTGGCTATTTAAAAGATAATACAACCGGATCCGTTCAGAACGGATGCAGACGGTTGTATTATCATGACGGAAGCGTTTTTGCTGATCCCTGACGGATCCAGCAGAGACGCTGGTGTGAAAGTAGCTGCTTTGCTTTGATTCAGGAAGCTGCTTGCTGAAGACAAAACCTCACTCCTAATGCAGGTCCTACTCCTATAGGTAAACCTCATCTTTCTGTATATTATATGTTAGTGCCAAGAGGATGAATAATGTGTCTTACTAGATATTCCTGTCACTGAGATACATGGTCCTACCAGAGGAGATGATTCTGGGGTCACATCTCCACATAGACCCCAGTGGTAAGTGATTGCTCCAAAGTCATCTCCAATTGAGGTTGTCTTCTGCTGGACCTATGGGTTCCTCTGTTGAGTGAGAGCCAGGGCCCCTGCCTGCCCTGAGGACCCAGTCCAACCCTTGTTATTGAGCTGTGTATGTCGTGTACCTGACATAGCAGCAGATCTATTGTCAGGGTGAACTTTGCTTCTGCAGCCCATAAAGTGTTCTTCCTTGAAGCACATGCTGTACCGTACCTCGCCTCCTATCGCACAGTATTACCCTTTATATATCCCCGAGTGAGTCAGTGTCAGATTTGTTTGCAGATTACACAGTTTTGTTGTTCCCGGGGGAAGGGCTCTTTTATGTAACACCCTCATGTGACTTTATCATGTGGCCAAGATTTACTAAAACATTAAAGCATAACCTTCTGATGTGTAACAGCTTCCTTGTAGGAATGTCCGCATACAGTCGTCTCAGTTACTGATTAAACTTCATTGCCTTTTTCATCTGGCCTGAGTGTGTGATCTACCAAACAACAACTTATATTAGATTTTATGGGTCAATCTGCAGGTCGAAATGGCAATTACATGTTTGACTATGCTCAAGGGGCAGCTCATAATAGCATAGGTGAAGAGAAGCAGAATGGGTTGGTGCAATAAAACTTGAAGGTTGAGTCTTTGTTATTGTGAGATCTAATCCTGGAGATTTCCATAGAGTTACCTGATAAAAATCTGTGTTACTGCAGTCACCACTAGGGGGAGCTCAGGAGTTTAATGCATTCTATATATACATTGTACTTTGTGATAACACAGTCTGCAGTAAGCTCCTAAGATCCCTCTAGTGGTGACTCTGTATATTTGTATCTTTATTTATTCCTGTTGAAAAACAGTTCCTAAGACACCTCGGAGAAATAGATGAACCATTGGTTCCACATCCACGACCAAAACAATGTAAGACTGAGCTGTTAGTGCATGTGAAATGAAGACTAGAGGGCCAGTCTACCATATGCCACCCCACACCATAAACCCAGAAATAGGACAGTTGTGACGTTCCCTTGTGAAGGCCTCTCCAACCCCAAGCTATTATTGCATCCAATACAAAAGCAGGACTCATCTCCGAAGAGGATAGACCTCAATTTCAGCTCCCTCTGCCTTAATGTGCACCATGATAGCCTTTGAGAACGGTGAGTGAGGTTGGTGGAACATCTGTAGGTGGACATCTAGCTTGTAGCCCAATGTCATGCATACACCTTCTCATGGTTTGAGTAGATATCGTTTGCCGCCCTAGGCTTGGGACGTGAGGATTTCACTTTTAGTACAGGATGGATCACTACACACCATTCTTCTAATCATTGTTCTCCTAACCACTGGGACTCAAAACGTTGGCAAGCACTGATATCTCGGCCTCCGTGTGTAATGATCTGCCAGAGTGATAAACCAAGGCCTCTCAACTCAAGGATTCTGTCCCTCTCAGTGTGTGGTAAGTGGTGATAACGTCAATGAACAGGAGGCATCACACAATCATCCCACATGACTTGATCCAACTTTAAAATGTCATGTAAAATTTCTGCTCTCATTCTGGCCTTCATGCCCCTCCCAAATATCACAGATTGGAGCTAGGTGCTTGAAAATTTCATCATCTGCAGATGTTAGCGACACCTGCTGCTTCCTCGGTTTGTATAACATTACGGCTTGTCCTTGTTGGTGTTGCTATTTCAGCAATGATCAGTGTATCTGTATGCAGTAAGCTCCAGAGCTCCATCTAGTGGTGGTTGTATATATCTGTATGTAGTAAGCTCATGAGCTCCCTTTATTGGTGGCTGTATATATCTGTATGCCGTAATCTCCTGAGCTCCCTCTAGTGGTGGCTGTATATCTGTATATAGTAATCTCCTGAGCTCCCTCTAGTGGTGGATGTATATATCTGTATATAGTAATCTCCTGAGCTCCCTCTAGTGGTGGCTGTATATATCTGTATATAGTAATCTCCTGAGCTCCCTCTAGTGGTGGCTGTATATATCTGTATGTAGTAATCTCCTGAGCTCCCTCTAGTGGTGGCTGTATATATCTGTATGTAGTAATCTCCTGAGCTTCCTCTAGTGGTGGCTGTATATATCTGTATATAGTAATCTCCTGAGCTTCCTCTAGTGGTGGCTGTATATATCT
Source organism: Rhinella marina (assembly GCA_900303285.1). Lineage (NCBI taxonomy): Eukaryota > Metazoa > Chordata > Amphibia > Anura > Bufonidae > Rhinella > Rhinella marina. The sequence continues at coordinate 27,953 of ONZH01002931.1, forward strand.
GTATGTAGTAATCTCCTGAGCTTCCTCTAGTGGTGGCTGTATATATCTGTATGTAGTAATCTCCTGAGCTCCCTTTAGTGGTGACTGTATATATCTGTATGTAGTAATCTTCTGAGCTCCCTCTAGTGGTGGCTGTATATATCTGTATGTAGTAATCTTCTGAGCTCCCTCTAGTGGTAGCTGAATATATCTGTATGTATTAATCTCCTGAGCTCCCTCTAGTGGTGACTGTATATATCTGTATGTAGTAATCTCCTGAGCTCCCTCTAGTGGTAGCTGTATATATCTGTATGTATTAATCTCCTGAGCTCCCTCTAGTGGTGGCTGTATATATCTGTATGTAGTAATCTCCTGAGCTCCCTCTAGTGGTGGCTGTTAATATCTGTATGTAGTAATCTCCTGAGCTCCCTCTAGTGGTGGCTGTATATATCTGTATGTAGTAATCTCCTGAGCTCCCTCTAGTGGTGGCTGTATATATCTGTATGCATTAATCTCCTGAGCTCCCTCTAATGGTGGCTGTATATATCTGTATGTAGTAATCTCCTTAGCTTCCTCTAGTGGTGACTGTATATATCTGTATGTAGTAATCTCCTGAGCTCCCTCTAGTGGTGGCTGTATATATCTGTATGCATTAATCTCCTGAGCTCCCTCTAATGGTGGCTGTATATATCTGTATGTAGTAATCTCCTTAGCTTCCTCTAGTGGTGACTGTATATATCTGTATGTAGTAATCTCCTGAGCTCCCTCTAGTGGGGGGCTGTATATATCTGTATATAGTAATATTCTGAGCTCCCTCTAGTGGTGACTGTATATATCTGTATGTAGTAATCTCCTGAGCTCTCTCTAGTGGTGGCTGTATATATCTGTATGTAGTAATCTCCTGAGCTCCCTCTAGTGGTAGCTGTAATATATCTGTATGTATTAATCTCCTGAGCTCCCTCTAGTGGGGGCTGTATATATCTGTATGTAGTAATCTCCTGAGCTCCCTCTAGTGGTGGCTGTATATATCTGTATGTATTAATCTCCTGAGCTCCCTCTAGTGGTGGCTGTATATATCTGTATGTAGTAATCTCCTGAGCTCCCTCTAGTGGTGGCTTGTATATATCTGTATGCATTAATCTCCTGAGCTCCCTCTAGTGGTGGCTGTATATATCTGTATGTAGTAATCTCCTGAGCTTCCTCTAGTGGTGACTGTATATATCTGTATGTAGTAATCTCCTGAGCTCCCTCTAGTGGGGGCTGTATATATCTGTATGTAGTAATCTCTGAGCTCCTCTAGTGGTGACTGTATATATCTGTATGTAGTAATCTCCTGAGCTCCCTCTAGTGGTAGCTGTATATATCTGTATGTATTAATCTCCTGAGCTCCCTCTAGTGGGGCTGTATATAGCTTGTATGTAGTAATCTCCTGAGCTCCCTCTAGTGGTGGCTGTATATATCTGTATGTAATAATCTCCTGAGCTCCCTCTAGTGGTGGCTGTATATATTTGTATGTAGTAATCTCCTGAGCTCCCTCTAGTGGTGGCTGTATATACCTGTATGTAGTAATCTCCTGAGCTCCTTCTAGTGGTGGATGTATATATCTGTATGTAGTAATATCCTGAGCTCCCTCTAGTGGTGACTGTACATATCTGTATGTAGTAATCTCCTGAGCTCCCTCTAGTGGTGGCTGTATATATCTGTATGTAGTAATCTCCTGAGCTCCCTCTAATGGTGGCTGTATATATCTGTATGTAGTAATCTCCTTAGCTCCCTCTAGTGGTGGCTGTATACATCTGTATGCAGCAATCTCCTGAGCTCCCTCTAGTGGTGGCTGCAGGTAGATATAATGGTTGGAGCTCTCTATCAGGAAAAATGAGATCTGACTACTTGGGGTTGGCATTCAGTGAGTTTAGTTCTCATTCTAAGGCCACATTCACACGACTGTATTATTGCGGACCCGCAATAATACGGGGGCCGCCCTGTGTGTGTTCCGCAGTGCTCGGAACACACGCCAGGCGGCCCCATTCAAAATGCCTATACTTGTCCATGCGTGCGGACAAGTATAGGACATGCTTCATCGGAGCCGCGGCACGGAGCTAGCTCCGTGTGGTGGCTCCCCGCTCCATAGAGGTGAATGGGGCCGCATTTATTCTGTAATATTGCGGAATAGATACGGCCCCATTCACACGGTTGTGTGAATGGGGCCATAGTTCCTTTTTACAGGACCCTTTTGGCCTCTCTGTGAACTGGGTTATTCTTTTTATTCATGCTCGTACATTTGTACAGGAGGGTCTGTATCATACATGTTTTTTCATTTATAGTGCACCACCAAGCTGCCAGCATTAGGACCTCAGCAATAGGAGACTGAGACTGACTTGTGTTTGGCGCCACCTGCTCCTGCCGACCTTCTGATGTACAACCTACTAACCCTTTGTCACACAGTCCATTATCCACTACAAGCCAACACCTTCAATGGCTTTTCAATAGCTACTGTTTCAGGATATCACAATGAGATGAGAAATTTGAGTTAAGAGTTTAAGTGCTAACTGTGCTACTTCTGTATGTCCATATTGTCCAGGTTGTTAGAGAGATGCAGCATATTTCTAAAGACAAACAATGGCAATGTGAACGGTAACCTAACTTATTCTGACAGTCACAATGTCACCAAAGCCTAAACAGGAAAAGCAGGTAGCTTCTCATCTGCACCTAGTCCTCCAGTATCCTCGCATTTGCTACCATTAGGTGAGCAGGATCAGAAAGCTGGTATAATCCTGTGTTCTTACTGTTACATATACAGTAGGTGATCAATCAGTATCAATTGTATCCCTGACTGTCCCGATGCGCTTCTCTTCTGTATGGGTCAATCAAGGAGCAAAAATGATCAAAAAAAAGTCTCTATAGACATAGTTACCAATTAAAGGACAATGCTAGAAAAATACATAATTCCAAGCTCAGAACAGATATGATAGAAGCTATCCCATCCAGGTCCAAATTACTGACCAAGAAAAGGTCCATGGGTGGCTGGTGTAAGCCATAGGTGTTGAGATTGATATAACGGTTAATTTACAAAAAGGACACTGAGAAATAATATTTCTGTCTAAAAACAAATAAAACGAATAAAAATACATTATACCGTAAATAAATAAATAGCGTAGTAATAAATAAATACATAATTATACCGTAAGTGATTCCCTAGAACACAAAGGAGAAGGTCATACTCTTCCCGAGAAACCATTAGGAAGATAAATGTAAAATTAGAAATACTGTAATCACCAAGGCTGACTTCATGAATTCATAATAAATCTATAAATTGTATGGCTGACCCTGAGGATCAATACTTAATGAATATAAAAACACATTCTGTAGTAAAAAAAAAAAAAAAGGAAGTAATATTCTCCAAGGAAATGAATAATGAGTTCAGAATTGCATTACATGAAGTATCTGAAATCTACTTACCATTGACAGAGGCTAAGTGGAGGGGATCGATCCCCCGGTCACACTGAACATGAATAGAAAGCTGATTACAAAGTCTCATGTCTGTGAAGATTTTCATTTATCCGGATCACGGTAATAACTCAGAGCAACTGGACTTGTTCAATTTTCTCTTGAAGACGTTTTACTAGTCATCTGCTTTCTCAATTAGAATGAATTGTACAATAAATCTCCAGCATTAAAGACTGGTGACTCGTGCTTCAGTCAGCATAATCTGTATATCACAATCAACACAAGCACGCCTATTCAAAAAGGGGCTCAATCGCAAGACAATGAGAGGCAGGTGCAACCCACAATCTATGAACACCAAAAATATATAACAAAGCGCACTGCCGGTATAATAAAAAATACATCTTTATCAAATCATTAATCCTAAATGGTATAAACGTACTATAAATATGTCAAATGGGCAAAGTACATTCAATAGCATAAGTGCAACTCAAAGCAATATTTAAAGGGGTTCTCCGGGAATTAAGAAAATGAAAATACCTAAATATTACTTTATTAGAAATATATTCACAAATACCTTTCATTAGTTATAATGGCTCGTTTTGACTGGGGAACAATCATTAGGAGAAATAAAATGGCCGCCGTCCTATTAGTACACACAGAACCTGTCCTAATCACACAGGAGGACAAGTTACTTCACAACACTGAGGTAAAGAGCAGCCTCATCCTCCTCTCTGCTCTGCTTGTCGGGGATTATGATCCTGGATACAGATGATAAGATCTTTAGCTGAATCTCTGTAGGAATCGAGTTCATGAGGAGACATGAAGTACAGAGAGGACGGACAGGACAGACTGTGGTAATGGAGACTGCATACAAGAGCTGCTGCTTATTATCCACATCGGCACCTCCTCTCTGTACTTCATGTCTCCTCATGAACTCCATTCCCACAGAGATTCAGCTAAAGATCTTATTATCTGTATTCCGGATCATAACCCCTGACAAGCAGAGCAGAGAGGAGGATGAGGCAGCTCTTTACCTCAGTGTTGTGAAGTAACTTGTCCTCCTGCGTGATTAGGACAGGTTTTGTGTGTACTAATAGGACGGCGGCCATTTTATTTCTCCTAATCATTGCTCCCCAGTAGAAATGAGCGAATCATGCAAAATTTTATTCGCTGAACATTGGCCGAACTTTTCCTAAGATTCGTATATTCGACGAATAGATTCGTTGAATTTGCGTACAAAATATACATAATTATATGGCTTTTGTGAACATTTGTGCACTAATAATGAATGTTCAGGTAAAAAGGTACCAACCTCTTTGAACACCTACGCATGAGCGTACAAATTGCATACGAATCCTCAGCGTACTATTGTCTAGCGATCACGTAATACGCAGGCACGCACGAGTTGAGAGGCGATCATCAGCATTTAGCTCTGCAGAGCTGAAATACATGATCCGGCTGATGGACCGGCAGGATTACGATGGCACACACCGCTACCCGAACCAGCATAATGAGGAGGTGATCCAGCAGGTGATCCGAGGCTTGCGCCATTGTTTCGACATCGTGCGGACCCCGGGCTAGATCCAGCGGAAATGGTCCAATCTGAAGTTCAAGTGCCCAGAGCGGCTTAATGAGATCCACACAGAGATATGGCAGGGTATTGCCAATACTACAAGTAGAAGCTTCGGCTACAGGTCCTTTGGCACTGCTGCCCTGTACCACCTTCTCCTTTTTTTAGAGCTTGAGTTCTGGCTGGAACTGGACCCCTTTTGCGTTTCCATTCCAGACATTTTTCAATTCACTCTGTGGCCCTGCAGCTGGTCTTTGTCCCTGTATCTCCCTGTATCTCTCCCTGTCTCTCTCCCTGCCTGATTAATTACTGGCCCTGCACTTGCCCTGCAGTATCCCTGATATGTTTAATATGGATTCCCAGAACAATTACACCCAATTTTCACAACACAGGTCTCAGAGTCTCAGAACTTCACACACAGTGCTTCTGCTCATCTCAGCAGTCGCAGCAGAAGTGATGCGTCATTGGCTTACCGAGCCTGAGCCAATCAGAGCAAGCCCTGCCCACTAGGTCAGGTGACCGCTTTCTTCCCAGGCTTTTGCGTATGATAAACGAACTAACAGTATACGTTCGCTAATGAATTGGATTCGTACGCAACAGCATATACAGTAACTTATACGTAGCAATAGTGTATAATTTATAGGAAACCTACGTAGCAAATGTGTACAAAGCCGAAGTGAATCACGTTATATTCGGATTCGCTTTGCAGCTGAAAATTTCCAAGATTCGTTACGAATCAACGAATCGACGAATCGCTTCGCTCATCTCTACTCCCCTGACAATACGAGCCATTATAACTAATGAAAGGTATTTGGGAATATATTTATAATGAAGTAATATTTAAGTATTTTCATTTTCGTAATTACCGGAGAACCCCTTTAAATATATAGTGCCATAATAGTATAAATGTGCTCAAAACACTGTAAAAAATAAATGCAATGCCAATAGTATGGTAGACATTAGAACACCCCACGTATGTTTTAAAGTTACTTCCTCAGAGATCATAAGACGTCATTCATGGGCACTGCTATAGTATAAGTATCTTGCCCTATGAGGAGGACTGCAGCAAACGCATTGCGAACGAATGGCCCGCTTGTATCAGGCACCCAAAAAGGATAAAAGGGAGAAAGGGCAAAATACACTGATGTCAGTATCTGATCGGTGGGGGTCGGACACCCGGGACCCCCCGCCGATCAGCTGTTTGAGAAGGGACCGGCGCTCCTGTGAGCGCCACTACCTTCTCCCTGCTCACCAAGCACAGCGCCGTACATTGTATAGTGGTCATGCTTGGTATCACGCTCAGCCCCATTCACTTGAATGGGGCTGAGCTGCTCCTAGGCCACGTGACCGATAAACGTGACGTCACTGGCCTAGAAAAAGCTAAGAGAAGGCCATGGCGCTCACGGGAGCGCCGGTACCTTCTCAAACAGCTGATTGCCGGGGGTCCCAGGTGTCGGACCCCCACCGATCAGATACTGATGACCTATCCTGAGGACAGGTCATCAGTAGTAAATTCCCGGAAAACCCCTTTAATTGATAATACAATTCAGATAAAAATGTGCAAGGGTATGTGAATAATTAATGGTGATCTGTATTGATTCCTCACTGAAGCCCAATGATTAAGACTATAGATGGACAGATCATTAATATGAATCCCTTTCAGCCTGCTGAGCATATGTGTCGTGTTTTTTTGTATCCAATGTTATAATTGATCGATCAATTTGCAGGTGGACTCACAGAGACTATTGATTCCTGATAGAATTCGACAACCTGGAGGGAACAAACCGCAGTTAATGTATCACTGTATGACCAATCACTTCAGAAATAACTTATTCGTAACATACCCGCAGGACAGTTTTTGAGAACGAGACGGATCTGCTCCACTGAAATACTTTTTGAAAAGCAGATGCAGGATCTGCGATGTAGATTCTTAACAAGAGGATATGATCAGATCATAAGAGCAAGATGTAAGACCAGAGGAACTCTGCTGAGGACACACAAAACCAGGTATCAGGACAATGGTCAGGTACAATTCATCTCTACCTATAACTCATGATGGAGAGATATGAGGGATGCTCTGTCTAAGTGACCGTCAATCATACAAAAGATCCAATGCTCTAAGGATCTTTTGGTTCTCTGCTCCAGGCCCCTGATTGGAGACAATTCTTGTCTCCAGATGCCCAAGTTGAGGCTGTAAACCTTGTAACCAGTGTGTAGCATGAACCAATTTGGATTGGGCAAGCCATTGTTTTGATTCTGGTGAAGAAAGAGAGTTTAGGATTCCCCGTTCCATCACAGGCAGCACTGTGGGAGTGATTTATTATACGAAATGCCCATGTTATCTTATTTATGTCTGTCTTACATCACAGGAGTTTCTCAGATGCATGAGGGAACGCGTTTCAGGCATGGAGGCTGCAAAGGATGTGGAGGATCTGAGAAGACTAAAGACCATTCTGAGACACTTTAAAGAATTTCATCAATGAGGCAGTAGTTCTCCCGGGTTTATAGGCATTGATCGGTTGTTGGTATTGACTTGGGGGAAGGAATTGGAGGAAGCTTCTTATGCAAAGAAAGACTAAATGGATTTATATATTAAAGACATTGAAGTCCTTTGGGATTAAAGGAACAACATGTGAGATTTGTCCTATTTCTGTAACGTCTTTTCGAGGATTATCTGTGTATTATATGCAGTAATAAACTGTTCGTCTTGTGACTTATAGTAATCTTTTTGGTACATATTGGAGGTGATATACTTATTAAAAAAAATCTTTTTATATTATTTATAAAACAGTGGCTCACCCTACCTTACTCTAATGTATATGGTGCTCTCTTCCACGGCACACCCTTTGCCGGACAATAGTGCAATAAAAGAAAACTGGTAAGAAAGGGCACTCACCAATCTGAAATTATATGGATGTTCACAATATCTACTTACTTTCCTATTTTTATATTGCACTTTTTTTATTCAAGATTTATTTCATTTTATTTTATTTTTTTCTTAAATAAATTGGTTGATACAAATGTATAATAAATAACTAAAGAACACAGATATATTGTGAACATCCATATCATTCCAGATTGGTGATTGACCATCCTTTCCAGTTTTCTATGTTTTTATATTACTATGGTAACTTGTGTAATGTAGTTTATTATTTTAGGTATTTTATTTTTTTATTATACTCAGCTTTTTCTTCTTGCGAGTTGTTTGGTTTGGGGTGGATGTTTGGGTTTGTGGTGCCTGGGTGGTGGTGGTGGGGGGTTATATTAGAGCACTTGTAAATTGATTATATATTTTTTGGCTATGAATTTTTCAATTCATCTATTTATTATTGTGGGGTTAGTATAAATACTACTACTACTACTACTACTACTAATAATAATAATATTTTTAAAATAATAATACTACTAATAATACTACTAATAGTGCTACTACTACTAATAAAAATAATAATCTTTTAAAAATAATAATACTACTAATAATACTAATAATGATTAAAATAATACTAATACTATTAATACTAATAATAATAATATATACTACTACTACTACTACTACTACTACTAATAATAATAATAATAATAATATCTTTTTAAAATAATAATACTACTAATAATACTAATAATGATTAAAATAATACTAATACTATTAATACTAATAATAATAATATATACTACTACTACTACTACTACTACTACTAATAATAATAATAATAATATCTTTTTAAAATAATAATACTACTAATATTGCTACTACTAATAAAAATAATAATCTTTTAAAAATAATAATACTAATAATAATACTAATAATGATTAAAATAATACTAATAATAATAATAATAATAATAATAATAATATACTATTACTACTGCTAATAATAATCTAATACCAATGATGATGATAATAATAATAATAATATCAATCACAGATCTTTACACATTTTTATCGGAATTGGATTCAATAGATTAATAAATTATTTCTTTTGGTGATTTTAGTCTATACTGGACTTTCATATCATAGTCATCTTTTTGGAGTATTCTATTTATTGCACTTTATTGCACATCTTGTGTTTGTGTTCAGTGTGCTGATTGTTGTGATTTCACGTTTCATGTTGCACTATCTTTTAGCACATTGCATTTTATGACTCATGTCTTTTGCTCTTTCTCCCTTTTGTGGCTTCAGTCCTGTGTTTGCGCATGCGCCATGTCATGACATATGCTGGCGCTGTTACTCGATTTCGAATACTTTTTCTTAATTGGCAAATTAGGCCTTTAGTGCACCTACCGTATGACACCTGTACAGGATGAAGTATTAGCAGCAGATCTCCCGGCGTCAAAGAGCCAATAGCTGTTGCAATGTTGAAACCATACTGTAACAGCGAGGACTTGAAGCACATATTACACAACACAGTGTCCCTTTAAGCTCCGTCCACATTTTGAGACCACTCAGCTGGGAAATGATCTTGTGACCCCCCAAAAAATAAAATTCAAATATTAACGGATTTCCAGTGACTATTCCATCTTGTTCATCACTGTTGTCAGCTGTAGGTATAAACTGAAGCTCCTGGACCACAATGCAAAATCTATCATGGAGCCCTCAAGCAATCACATTGGTCTACATAAAGAGTCCATTTGGTCCCTTTATGCTCGAGGGCCCGGGTGTTGCTGCAACCAATGCGTTATCTACAAAGGCCACTCTTACCACACCAGTGGCACAGGGCAGGTGGTGCGGTTGCAGATTTTGCATTGGGGCCCAGGAGTTTTTGAGGGTTGGGCCCATCTGGGACACTAGAATATGCCATCAATGTAAGATAGGTGCAGGTCCCACCTCTGGGACCCAGTTCTATCTAGAAAATGGGGTCCCCAAAGTAAAGGAGAGCACACAGCCGCATGCACAGTGTGCTCTCCCTTCACTGCTATGGGAGTTCTGAAAATGACCGAGCAAGAGCAACCACCTCTCCATTCATGGCTATGCCAGTGCTCAGCTATTTTCAGAACTCTCATAGTGATTAATGGAGGGTGGCTGCCCCCACTTCAGGTGAGTCCCGTTCTGGAGATAGGAGCGGGTTCCAGAGGTGCACGGCATCATACATACATCTTCTTTAATACAAAATATAGCTGAACCATTGTATAGAACGTGCACTTTTTACTTTTTTGTGCCACCCCTAGTTACTAGTGTAAGCTCTTGTGACCAGGGTGTAACATGTATTGGAGGGAAAGATAGCTGTTTTTTGGAGGACCCTGTGGGACAGAAAGCTGAGAAGGCATGTGGGCTTGGGCAGAGGAGTGACACCAATGAGAGCTTGGTCCATGGTTGTTGGTGGTGGAAAGACAAAACAGAACTGCAAAGAGAACACTAGAGAACATGATGAGCAGAGAAAGAACGGAGGGCACCAAATGAGAGTATGGTCTATGGTTGGTGGTGGTGGTAGTGGAAAGACAAGACAGAAGTGCAAAAAGAAGACTGGAGAACATGACGAGCAGAGAAAGAATGGAGGGCACCCAATGAGAGCGTGGTCCATGGTTGGTGGTGGAAAGACAAGACAGAACTGCAAAGAGAAGACTGGAGAACATGACAAGCAGAGAAAGAATGGAGGGCACCCAATGAGAGCATGGTCCATGGTTGGTGGTGGTGGTGGAAAGACAAGACAGAACTGTAAAGAGAACACTGATGAGCAGAGAAAGAACGGAGGGCACCCGATGTGCTGATGGCTTAGTGTGGACTATTGCACTGAGACTGCTCAAGATCTTTTGGGCCCCTCTTTAATGTCAATTATAGTGGCGGCTAACCACCGTTCAGATCGGTGTCATGTGTCTGCTGTGCCCTAGACGCCTGGTGCACCCAGTTCCTACTGGAGATTCTGTGTTGTAGGTGGTGATATAGATGGGCGTCTAGGCATGGCCAGACTCTGGTGGGACCCTCGACACCGGTTGAAGTCCGCTGTTAGTAAGGTCCTGTTAGGAGTCAGTAAAGTTTAAAGAACCCATTGACAAATTACTGGGAGGGGCTGGAGAAGATCCAGCAGTCATAGTCCATATTGGAACCAATGACAAAGTTAGAGGTAGGTGGAGCGTCCTTAAAAATGATTTTAGGGATCTAGGGCACAAGCTTAGGGCAAGGACGTCAAAGGTAGTGTTTTCCGAAATACTGCCTGTACCACGAGCCACACAAGAAAGGCAGCGGGAGATTAGGGAGGTAAACAAGTGGCTCAAGAACTGGTGTAGGAAGGAGGGATTTGGGTTCCTGGAGAACTGGGACGACTTCTCTGTCGGCTACAGGCTCTACCGTAGGGATGGGCTGCTCCTCAATGGGGGGAGAAGATGGCTAGAAGGCTGGAGGAGTGTTTAAACTAGGGACTGGGGGGGAGGGTACCTACATTATAGGAGGGGAAGATAGTGCAGATAGAGACCTGGGGCAAGGTAATGGAACTGGGGGAGGAATGGAAGGAGTAACTAGAACAGTGCAGAAAGAAAGGTGTAGGGGAAAAAAAAATATATAAACCTTTTAACTGTATGTACACTAATGCCAGAAGCCTGACTAATAAAACTGGTGAACTGGAAGTAGTGATGTGTGAGGAGGACTATGACATAGTGGGAGTAACTGAGACATGGCTGGATGATAGCTATGACTGGGCAGTTAATGTACAGGGTTACAGTCTGTTTAGAAAGGATCGCCAAAACCGGAGAGGGGGAGGGGTCTGCCTTTATGTAAAGTCATGCCTAAAGCCCACACTCCGGGAAGATATAAATGAGGGACATGAAGATGTGGAGTCACTGTGGGTAGAAATAAATGGAGCCAAAAACAATAATAAAATACTAATAGGGGTTTATTATAAACCACCCAATATATCAGAGACGACAGAAAATCTACTTCTAAATGAAATAGACGAGGCGGGAAAACATAATATGGTCGTTATTATGGGGGACTTCAACTACCCAGATATAGACTGGGAAACTGAAACCTGTATATCTCATAAAGGAAACAGGTTCTTGGAAATAACCAAAGACAATTACCTTTCCCAACTGGTTCAGGACCCGACTAGTGGGACGGCCATACTGGACTTAGTATTAACCAATAGATCTGACAGAACAACAGATGTGCAGGTCGGGGGACACCTGGGAAACAGTGACCATAATATAATGACCTTCCAACTGTCATTCAAAAGAGCGTTTCTTCAGGGAGGAACAAAAATACCAAAACTTCAGAAAAGCTAATTTTAGTCTATATATAGATATTTTTAAAAGCATCCTAATATCTAATTGTGAGAGGTACATACCTTATGGGAATAAAAGGTTAAGGAACAAGAAAAAAACAATGTGGATAAATAGAACTGTAAAGAAAGCAATAAATGACAAACAGAAAGCATTTAAATCACTAAAACAGGAGGAGAGCGAGGAAGCATTGAAAAACTATAAGGAAAAAAATAGAATATGTAAAAGACAAATAAAAACAGCCAAACTAGAGACCGAGAGATTAATCACCAAAGAGAGTAAAACTAACCCTAAAATGTTTTTTAATTATATAAATGGTAAAAAGTATAAACCTGAAGGTGTCGGCCCCTTACAGAGTAATGAGGGGGGAGTTGCAGAGAGCAATGAGGAGAAAGCAAAGCTACTAAATATCTTTTTCTCCACTGTATTCACTGAGGAAAATAAACTGTCAGATGAAATGCAGAATATAAAAGTAAATTCCCCATTAAAAGTGCCCTGTCTGACCCAGGAAGAAGTAGAGCTGCGTCTTAAAAAGATTAAAATAGACAAATCACCAGGACCAGATGGCATACACCCCCGTAGCCTAAGAGAATTACTGTAAGTAATGTCATCGCCAGACCCTTATTTCTGATATGTAAGGACTCTATACTGCCGGGCAGTGTTCCACAGGATTGGCGCATAGCAAATGTGGTGCCAATATTCAAAAAAGGTCCAAAAACAGAGCCCGGGAACTGTAGGCCGGTAAGTTTAACATCTGTCGTGGGTAAACTATTTGAGGGTTTTCTAAGAGATGCTATCTTGGAGTACCTCAATGAAAATAAGCAAATAACTCCATATCAGCATGGCTTCATGAGGGATCGGTCATGTCAAACCAATTTAATCAGTTTCTATGAGGAGGTAAGTTCTAGACTGGACCGCGGCGAATCAATGGATGTCGTATATCTGGACTTCTCCAAAGCATTTGACACGGTACCACATAAAAGGTTAGTATATAAAATGAGAATGCTTGGCCTGGGAGAAAATGTCTGTATGTGGGTAAGTAACTGGCTCAGTGATAGAAAACAGAGGGTGGTTATTAATGGTACATATTCAGATTGGGTCACTGTCACTAGTGGGGTACCACAGGGGTCTGTATTGGGTCCTATTCTCTTCAATATATTTATTAATGATCTTGTAGAAGGCTTGCACAGTAAAATATCAATTTTTGCAGATGACACTAAACTGTGTAAAGTAATTAACACAGAGGAGGACAGTACACTGCTACAGATGGATCTTAGTAGACTGAAAGCTTGGGCAGAGAAGTGGCAGATGAGGTTTAACACTGACAAATGTAAGGTTATGCATATGGGAAGAAATAATGCAAGTCACCAGTACATACTAAATGGTAAAACACTGGGTAACTCTGACATGGAAAAGGAACTAGGAATTTTAGTGAACAGCAAACTAAGCTGTAGAAACCAGTGTCAGACAGCTGCTGCCAAGGCCAATAAGATAATGGGTTGCATCAAAAGGGGCATAGATGCCCGTGATGAGAACATAGTCCTGCCACTTTACACATCACTAGTCAGACCACACATGGAGGACTGTGTACAGTTCTGGGCTCCTGTGAACAAGGCAGACATAGCAGAGCTGGAGAGGGTTCAGAGGAGGGCAACTAAAGTAATAACTGGAATGGGTGGACTACAGGACCCAGAAAGATTATCAAAATTAGGGTTATTTACTTTAGAAAAAAGACGACTGAGGGGAGATAAAATAACTATGTATAAATATATCAGGGGTCAGTACAGAGATCTCTCCCATCATCTATTCATCCCCAGGACTGTGACTGTGACGAGGGGACATCCTCTGCGTCTGGAGGAAAGAAGGTTTGTACACAAACATAGAAGAGGATTCTTTATGGTAAGAGCAGTAAGACTATGGAACTCTCTGCCTGAGGAGGTGGTGATGGTAAGTTCACTATAAGAGATCAGGAGGGGCCTGGATGTATTTCTGGAGGTAATAATATTACAGGTTATAGTTACTAGAGAGGGGTCGTTGATCCAGGGAGTTATTCTGATGTCTGATTGGAGTCGGGAAGGAATTTTTTCCCCTAAAGTGGGGAAAATTGGCTTCTACCTCACAGAGGTTTTTTTTTGCCTTCCTCTGGATCAACTTGCAGGATAACAGGGAGAACTGGATGTACAGAGGGCTTTTTTCGGCCTTATAAACTATGTTACTATGTTACATTGAAAGACTTATTCTGTTTCTTCGAGGCTCCTCACTTCATACATACATTAATAAAGATTGTTCTTATTTTTTATTGTTTTATTATTATTATTTTATTATTTTAATTACAGGTAAACCCCCTGTAATTATGGTCCCTGTCCTGTAATCTCTGAAGTCTGTGAGGACTTTGTTTGTCTCCTTGTGGTTTAACACGCCGTAAGAACGTCCTGACTCCTCGCAGATAATAACTACGTGTGACACCAGTACTACGCCGCCGGCTCTCACCTCAGTGCACGCCACGAGCTTTCCTGTTTGTTCATCTTGTGGTCTGCATTTGCCGTGCCACATTAGGTGCTGTTTACGTGCTGCCACGTCCGTTTCCCGTAATGTCTCCTTGCCCTCTGTGCTAATATTCTATGCTCACTGGCTAATGTCATTATCGCTCAAAAGTGTCAAGGGCGAGTGGTCACCGTGAGATGTCGGCACGTATGACCCAAAACACGTCATTCAGAGGGATGCTTTTTTTGTAAGGTTTTTGGTATCTGTGTATTTTTTTGAATTTTTTTTCATTATTCATTTAAAGTGCACCTCTCACCAGGATCAACCCTATTAAACCAGGCATACTGCTTGGTAGGGTTAGTCCTCCTGATAAAGATTATACCTGTTTTGTGAAAATCAGTTGCTCCGTTCACAAGAATAAAAGAGTTTTATTCTTTATCCAAAATATGGCCTCCGTGTACTGAGGGGCGCGGCCAGCACTGGAAAGCTGAAGAGTGGTTAAGCCCCGCCCTCACACAGAAACACTAATTTGCATAAACTTTTTTCTTGGGAATGTCGCAACTAATTTTCACTAGACAGGTATCATTTTCATCAGCAGGACCATCCCTACCAGGCAGTGTGCCTGGTTTAATAGGGTTGATCCCACTGACAGTTGCTCTTTAAATGAGAACCCCACCTAAATTGATCTGTGGTAAGTTTTGTTGGTTGGAACAAATTCATGGATTGATAAGATATAATCAATTTAGCTAGTTTTGAATTTTTCTCGTATATATTCCCAGATCCTACTGGGATGCACAGAGCTGTGTCCACTGTGTGAGCGGTGCATGTGTGGTATGTATCCTGGTAATGGGTGGCACATGTGTAGCATAGGTCCAGAGTAAGAGTGGTGCACTTTAAGATATTGGTCCAACCTGAAGATGGTGAATGTACCCATGGGATATGGGAGTGGGTGATGCACGTGCAGCATGAGTTCGGCATGTTCAGTATAAAGTGAATTTAGAAAGTCTTCACACCCTTCAATTTTTCCACATTTTATGTTGCTCCTTGTGCCCCTCATTCTGCCCTCGATCCCCCACAATGAGAAAGTGAGAACAGAATGTTAGAAATCTCTGCTAATTCATTGAAAAGGAGAAACTAACATCTTGCATCGACAGAAGTATTCAACCCCTTTACTCAGGACATAAGTATTCACATCCTTTACTCAGGACTAGAGATGAGCGAAGCGAGCTTCGGGTCCTAGATCTGAAGTCGTTTCGCTCAAAGCTTCAGTTTAATACTCTACAGAGACCCACCTTCATACAGCATTAAAATGTATGGCCTCCAACAAGGCGAAGTCAGTTATTGCCTTTATTAGCGAGACTTCAGTGAATAACTTCGGTATTTGATTTTTAAACTTAAAAACCATTTTAAACTTTGGATCCGAAGTCGGCTTCTGTACTGACTGGTACCTCGGAACCGAAGACGACTTTGGATCCAAGTTTTAAAGTGGCTTTTCAGTTTAAAAATCAAATACCGAAGTTATTCAATGAAGTCTCACGAGACTTCGGGAATAAGTGACTTAGTCTCGTCGGAGGCCATAAATTTTAATGCTGTATAGTAGAGCATTAGACCAAAGTTTTAAGCAAAGTGACTTTAGATCTAGGATTCGAAGCTGGCTTTGCTCATCCCTACTCAGGACATAAGTACTCACACCCTTTACTCAGGACTTAGACGAAGCCCCATTGGCAGTGAGTACCGCTTCCAGTCTTCTTGGGGATGGTGCCACAAGGTTAACACCTGGCTTTGGGGATTTTCTGCCAATCTTCTCTGCAGATCCTTTCAAGCTCTGTCAGGTTGGGTGGGGAGCATCGGTGGACAGCCATTTTCAGGTCTCTCCAGACAACATTCACAGAGTTGTCCCTAAACTGCTCCTTTGTTGTCTTGACTGTGTTCTTAAGGTCATTGTCTTGTTGGAAGGCAAACCTTCAAAGCAAACTAAGGTCTAGAGCATTCTGGATCAAGTTTTCATTAAGAATATCTCTGTACTTAGCTCCAGTCAGCGTTCCCTCCACCCTGACCAATCTCCCTGCCCCCCCTACCCCCAGCATGTTGCTACCACCACCATGCTTCACTGTAGGTATGGCATTGGACAGGGGAAGGACGGTACCTGGCTTCCTCCAAACATGAGGCAGAAAAGTTCAGACCAGAGAATCTTGTTTCTCACAGTTTCAGAGACCTTTAGGTTCATTTTTGCAAACGTGCGACTTTTACTGAGGACAGGCTTCTTTTTGGCCACTCTGCCATAAAGCCCAGATTTTTGGAGTGCTGCAGTTAAGATTGACCTTCTGCAAAACTCTCCCATCAACATATAGGATCTTTGGGGCTCAGGCAGACTGACCATTGGGTTCTTGATCACCTCTCTTACCAAGGTCCCTCCCCCTTCCAATTAATTAGTTTGGTGGGGTGGCCAGCTCTAGAAGAGTCCTGGTTCTTCCAAACTTCTTCCATTTTAAAATTCAGGACCATGTTCCCTGGGGAACTTTCAGTGCAGCAGAATTTCTTGTCCCCTTCTCCAGATCTCTGCCTCCACATAATCCTATTTCTGAGCTCTACAGGCAGTTCTTTCCTTCTATGGCTTGGTTTTTGCCTCTGATATGCCTTGTCAGGTGTGAAACCTTATTTAACAGGGCTATGTCTTTCCAAATCATGCACCATCAACTGAATTTACCACAGGTAAATAGAATTATATGGTGTAGTTACAGTTGCATGGTAGAGCCCATCAGAGAAAGTCCTAACCAACCTCTCCGAATGGTATATGGGGTGATTATATGATAAAAAGCTCTTGTCCCCCCATGGTCACTTGAGGCTGTACAAGGTAAAGGATGACAGAAGGCTGTGATCGGTAAGAGCGGTGATTACACAAACAAAAGTTCCTGTATTTCCCCTGCGGTCACTGGAGGCTGCACATGGGCAGATAACAGTAATGGGCTGTGGCTGGTCAGTGGAAACTACTGCATCTCTATCCTGCAGTCACTAAAGGGAAAAAGTGATTGTAAGAGGCTGTGATTAATAAGAGGGGTGATAATGAGAAGAAAAGTTCCTGCATCTCAAAGGATAGAGATGACAGTTCCAACCTGTAATCTTTCCTCCTTCCCTACAAAGACACAGAATCATAAAGTGAAACTTTTCATCCTGAACCCCGACTTCTACAAAAGCTGCAAACAGAATATTGCATTCGAGCCTTTGCTTTAATATGATCCAAGATCTAAAATTTCTATTCTAATTGAAGAGATCCTATAAAGTCACAGCATATACCCTATATCCTTGGCAATGAATAGGGTGAAGACCGTCTTGTTGGGACAGTTGTTGCACCCGATAACAAGCTCATGATGCATCAGTGTAATGGCCACAAATGATCATGATTGAAAATATATACAGTGATCCCCCAAGATACAATGGCCTCAGGATACAATATCTCCAGCATACAATGGTCTTTTCTGACCTATCGTAAGTTGAAACCAGACCAACATACAATGTCTCAGACTCAGATCAAACCAATCCAGCCCACATCTCTGGTACAATATCTGGATTAGTTAATAGTTAGCAGCTATTCCTGACTGTTATATGTAAGGACTTGTCTTATCTGTCTTAGTTATCTGCTCATTTTTCTCTTATCTTGGATGACATTTTTGGGGCTTTGGAACCAGTTACTCAACTTACAAATGGTTTCAACAGACAATGGTCGTCCTGGAACCAATTAATATTGTAACTTGAGGGACCACTGTATTTTGAAAGATCTTCTTGGTCAATCAGACTTGCGTCTCGTATATGACTGCTGGCAAAACACAATTCCATGGGAATCGATGCAACTCAATTATAATTATAAGGGCATTGTTCACACATCTAACACATTTACATAGTACAGACGTGTAATAATATATTACAATGTGTTCGTACTGTCACTCATCTATTTTGCAATGTGTGTAGGATTAGTGACACACATGGTAATTAGTGAGGCGTAGCTTTCTCTAGATTGTATCTAATAAACATCATGTTACATTCTTACATTCTTTAGTTCCAGAGCGATAGAGCTTTGATTAGCATATATATTGGAAATCATTTATATTAACTGCCCCCCCCCAACCCAAATTCATAATTGTCATATTTCATTGATAAATGCTTTTACAAATAATTTCTTTGTTAATCCCGGGCATAGACTTGCAAAAAAAAAATGCCACCACTGGTAAGTGACCCACCAGAAGTTACCACGAATACATTTGTGCCCCCAGGCCTTTGGAGTACGTTGGATCTCACATAGATTTCTGAGCAGATTCCACTCCTAAATCTGGAGCGAAAATCATCAGCAATCCGCGAGTCATGCATGTGGGTGGGACTTTTACACAACCCTGTTAACATGCAATGGAAATTTTGGGGCGGATCTTTTTGTGCCGCCGCCAAAACAAATCTAAAATGAGTAGCGTACTATATATATCAGGAGGAAATGATCGAGGTCTGATGCAACCTTCTACGGCAAACCCATAGCATGAATTTTAGTCTAAGATTTCCGCCATGGATTGATCCTACAGTAACGTACATTGCAAAGGCAACACATGTGAACATAACTCAAGAAATACAAATGTTACAATAGCTGTGATCGGCTCTACGGTTTAATTATATAATTACATAGGTGGGAAGACTGGCACAAGATACAGGTCCATCAAGTACACCTTGTAATCGCGTTGACCTGGAGGAAGGCAAATAACCTGCATGATGCGGATGCTAAGGGCCTCATATTAAAGGGTTATTCTCATCTTAGACAATGGGGGCATATCGCTAGGATGTGTGGTCTTGACTAATGATTTATATAAAGATTCAGCTATGTTCTTGTCATGACTTTTACTTTATTAGACTTGGCAGCAGCTGCCTGGCATTGGTCACTCAAGCTAAGTTTGCTGTCCACCGATATCCCCAAGTCTTGGCTGTCAGTGACAGTATTCTCCACTGTTCTAATACCTAAAACTGAATACACCTTGAGCTTCTTCTGACATTTCTCTGTTCTAAATCTCTCTGTGTTGATTATGTTTCAAAGATTGTATCACCTGCAAATAAGTCAACTTTGCTCGCTAAGTCCTCTACCAGGTCATTAATAAATATATTAAAAAGAGAGTCCAACACTGACCCCTGTGACACCCCACTGGTGACTGTGATCTCCTCCAACACTAACCCCTGTGACACCCGACTGGTGACTGTGATCTCCTCCAACACTGACCCCTGTGACACCCGACTGGTGACTGTGATCTCCTCCAACACTGACCCCTGTGACACCCCACTGGTGACTGTGATCTCCTCCAACACTGACCCCTGTGACACCCCACTGGTGACTGTGACTCCTCCAACACTGACCCCTGTGACACCCCACTGGTGACTGTGATCTCCTCCAACACTGACCCCTGTGACACCCCACTGGTGACTGTGATCTCCTCCAACACTGACCCCTGTGACACCCGACTGGTGGACTGTGATCTCCTCCAACACTGACCCCTGTGACACCCCACTGTGACTGTGATCTCCTCCAACACTGACCCCTGTGACACACCCCACTGGTGACTGTGATCTCCTCCAACACTGACCCCTGTGACACCCCACTGGTGACTGTGATCTCCTCCAACACTGACCCCTGTGACACCCACTGGTGACTGTGATCTCCTCCAACACTGACCCCTGTGACACCCGACTGGTGACTGTGATCTCCTCCACAACACTGACCACTGTGACACCTCCACTGTGACTGTGATCTCCTCCAACACTAACCCCTGTGACACCTCCACTAGTAACTGTGATCTCCTCCAACACTGACCCCTGTGACACCCCCACTGGTGACTGTGATCTCCTCCAACACTGACCCCTGTGACACCCCATTAGTAACTGTGATCTCCTCCAACACTGACCCCTGTGACACCCCACTAGTAACTGTGATCTCCTCCACACTGACCCCTGTGACACCCACTAGTAACTGTGATCTCCTCCAACACTAACCCCTGTGGCACCCCACTGGTGACTGTGATCTCTCCACACTGACCCCTGTGACACCTCCACTAGTAAACTGTTATCTCCTGCAATGCTGACCCCTGTGACACCCCCACTGGTGACTGTGATCTTCCTCCAACCACTGACCCCTGTGACACCCACTGGTGACTGTGATCTCCTCCAACACTGACCCCTGTGACACTCCACTAGTAACTGTTATCTCCTGCAATGCTGACCCCTGTGACACCCCACTGGTGACTGTGATCTCCTCCAACACTGACCCCTGTGACACTCCACTAGTAACTGTTATCTCCTGCAATGCTGACCCCTGTGACACCCCACTGGTGACTGTGATCTCCTCCAACACTGACCCCTGTGACACCCCCACTAGTAACTGTGATCTCCTCCACACTGACCCCTGTGACACCCCACTAGTAACTGTGATCTCCTCCAACACATGACCCCTGTGACACCCCACTAGTAAACTGTGATCTCCTCCAACACTAACCCCTGTGGCACCCCACTGGTGACTGTGATCTCCTCCAACACTGACTCCTGTGACACCCCACTAATAACTGTTATCTCCTGCAATGCTGATCCCTGTGGCACCCCACTGGTGACTGTGATCTCCTCCAACACTGACCCCTGTGACACCCCACTAGTAACTGTGATCTCCTCCAACACTAACCCCTGGTGGCACCCCACTGGTGACTGTGATCTCCTCCAACACTGACTCCTGTGACACCCCACTAATAACTGTGATCTCCTCCAACACTGACCCCTGTGACACCCCACTAGTAACTGTGATCTCCTCCAACACTGACTCCTGTGACACCCCACTAATAACTGTTATCTCCTGCAATGCTGATCCCTGTGGCACCCCATTAGTAACTGTGATCTATTCTCCTGCAAAACTCACCCTTGTGACACTTCACTAGTAACTGTGATCTCTTACAATACTGGTACCCCATTAGTAACCGTAATCTCCAATTCTGACCCCTGTGGTACCCCTCTAGTAACTATGTTCCTCAGATGATGGAAAATGTGATTCACGTGATCACGCCCGACCCTCGCTACTTCTACAAACCGTGCAGCGCGGCCTTTCTGCAATTGCCGCATTCCCCCGCAGCGCATACACGCTGTCCACGGGGGTCCTCTATCACTGTTTATCTCCTTCTGCCTAACTTGTGACTTTGTGACCAAGGTCCGGATGTGACCGAAACGTCCTATATCTACAGTCACTTTACCTTAAAGGCACATTTTATTTGCATCCAAAATCCTTGAGTGTGCAGTGGTATTCCTCGCTTGATATATCTCGGATTATATCCACTTAAGCACCTCATATCCTGTACAAGTGCAACCCACTTTTGATTTACTCAGATCACGGAAAAAACACAGGGGGGAATTTATCATTAGGAGAATATTTGAAGTCAGTTTTGCTTGCAGTCTATGTTGGAGTACTTTGTGCCACATTTATCAAATGTCACAGGTTGTTTGATAAATGTGTCTTGTCCTTAAACCTAACACTTCTGTCTAGAGAAGCTCTCCACTTTTCCTCCTCCACCCTCCTCCTGGAGTGAGATTGCGACTTTTTTTTTTAAAAGTCGCAATGATAAATCTGGAGTGAAACTCATTAACATAGCTAACCACACCCACTTTTCCACCCATATTACAAAACTGGAGTGAGTGGTGTACACATGTAAAAAGTCGCAAAATTTTGCGCAGAAAAGCCCTATTTTGCAGCTTTTTGATGCCAGAATTCTGGAGTGATGGTATGATAAATCAGGGCCATAAAATCCACAGGCTGATACTAGAGCATCTCGGCTCTGTACAGCAACGAGGATTTATCATACCATCACTCCAGAATTCTGGCATCAAAAAGTCGCAAAATAGGGCTTTTTTTGCGCAAAATTTTGCGACTTTTTACAGTTGTACACCACTCACTCCAGTTTTGTAATATGGGTGGGAAAGTGGGTGTGGTTAGCTATGTTAATGAGTTTCACTCCAGATTTATCATTGCAACCTTTTTAAAAAGTCGCAAAATAGTCACAATCTTACTCCAGGAGGAGGGTGGAGTAGGTACAGTGGAGGAGCTTCTCTAGACAGAAGTGTTAGGTTTAAGGACAAGCCACATTTATCAAACAACCTGTGACATTTGATAAATGTGGCACAAAGTACTCCAACATAGATGCAAGCAAAACTGACTTCAAATATTTTCCTAATGATAAATCCCCCCCAGAGTGTTAATAAAGACCAATTGAAAAAAATATATGTTTAGCTCAAAATAGGAACAATGCAATAATAAAATAAAATTACCCCCAAAGGTGTACATAGCCTTTAAAGACTGTGGTCATCTTTGGGGCAACTTTATTTTATTTTTGCATTCTACTCATTTTGGGCTAAAAATCACGTTTTCAGTTGGTCTGTATTAAACCTGTTCAATAGTTTTTCTTCTACAGCTCTCACTTTCGGTTCATTTTTTAGTCCAGCGGGCTCTCCGTTCCACACCGCATCCGTCAGGGAGCTGCTCTGTGGGCAGAATCTGAAGTTCTTATCTTTGAACTCCTGACATCTCATATACGCTCATTACAGCTAAGGCCTCTTTCACACTAGCGGCAGCACGGATCCGGCACCTAAAGGGTGCCGACGGATCCGTACTGCCGCTGATACATGTGTGGAGCCGGAGCAGCTCTCCGGCCCCACACATGTTAACACACACATGGGAACAAGACACAGACAGACAGACATACGTACATACATACATACTCACATACTCCAGGGACGCCGGCAGAACGTCGATGCAACATAGATGCAGACATACATACACACATACATACTCACATACTCCAGGTACGCCGGCAGCATGTCTTCACGCGCCTCCTGCGCGCAGTGATGATGATTCCCCACAGCGCCCTCTGCTGGGCGCAGTGGGGAAACGTCATAGCTGCGCGCAGGAGGCGCGTGAAGACATGCTGCCGGCGTCCCTGGAGTATGTGAGTATGTATGTGTGTATGTATGTCTGTATGTATGTCTGTATGTATGTCTGTATGTATGTCTGCATCTATGTATGTAGCCGGATCCGGAATGACCCCCCATTGGAAATCAATGGAGGACAGATCCGGATTACTGGTGTGTCCACACCAGATGGATCCACCCCCATTGACTTGCATTGGGGGTCATTCTGGATCCGGCTTGGTGCGGATGCCTGGACCGGAGAGCAAACCGCAGCATGCTGTGGTTTGTTCTCCGGTCTGAAGACGGAACGGAATGCTTTCAGGAGCCTCCGTTGTCTTCAGTTCAGTTTTGTCCCCATTGACAATGAATGGGGACAAAACTGAAGCGTTTTTTTCCGGTATTGAGCCCCTATAACGGAACTCAATACCGGAATTTAAAAACGCTAGTGTGAAAGTAGCCTAAGAGCTTAGCGGTTTGGTAAGAATTGATGAGTGTTTATGAGATGTCAGGAGTTCCGAGATAAGGGCTACACATCCCGAACAGTTCTCTGATGGATTCTGTGTGAGGCAAAATGCAATAGTCTGCAAATGCACTGAAACTAAAAGCTCTAGAAGTGAATCTGTTGAAAATTTTTAATAAAGACCAATTGAAAAAAAATATTTTTAGCCCAACATGAGTAGAATGCAATAAAAAAAATATTGTCCCCCCCCCCCCAAGGTCTCTATAGCCTTTAACTAGTCTGACTTCTCTTTTGATTGGTACAGCATCTTGCTATGGCTCAACTATTGTACCCAACTCCTGGCTTGTGAGGCCTCTATTTCATGGTACCACATCCTGGTGACACGTGCCCCCCATTACATTACCCCTATCTTGTTTTACTATGTTCCTGCTCACTCCATGCTGGCTATACCTGACCTCCATAAGTGACATCTATTCCCTCCAGTACTCAGCTCACCGCACTACCCTTACCAGTATTATTCTGCATTGACTTTCAGTCGGTTCCGCCAGGAACCATCTATTGCCATGAAGGCGGTTCCACAAAATCAGGAGAATCACACACCACACCAGCGGTGCACCATGACCTGAAGCCGTCCTGTAGGTTCCTACTGATTGGCCGTTACAATCAGGGGTGGATTGGCCATAGACCTTACAGGGAAATTTCCCGGTGGGCCGATACCCAGTGGGGCGCCTGAGCCCTCCTCATGGCTGGCCAGTGGAAGTTTTTGGGGATGTATTTTGTGCTGTTTTGGGATGGACTGTGGTATTTGCTCTGTTGAGGTGGTATAATGTACCACAATATGGTATTGCTGACCCTGCCTTCCATCAATGTGGACCTAACTACAAAATGGGGTCACTTTTAGTATTTTTCCAGGGCCTCTTTAAGTTCCCAGTCCACCCCTGGTTACAGTCACTATACAGAGACATAATGGCAGATACATTATAACTCATACCCCCCAGCCTCTGTCAGAGGACATAAAGCTGTCACTTCTATGTTATGTCACCATTTGTCCTCCACTGTTCCTTTCATTATGTATTTATGTAAAGTTCACTTTGCAGCGCACATTGTATGTACGGTATTTACAAAATGTCACGCACGGTTGGCAGCCATTATGCTCGCTATTATGCACGCACTTGCTTTAAATACACCTGTTCTCCATTGTCTATTCAAATGGCATTGAAATAGTCATTACCTGGAATATGGATGAGACGTCTGCTTGTGGTTTCTGCTTTACATTGTCCATTAAAGGGAATTTAGTCATTTCCTAGCCAAGGTCACAGAAAATGGAAAATTCCTTTAAATGAAAGATTATTTTGTTAATTTTTTTTTTACTCCATCAATGTATTGTCCTAGAGAAACTTTAGGTTAGGCTAATTACACACTATTTATTTAATGCACTTATATAGCGCTACTAATATATTCCGCAGCACTTTAGAGATTTTAGCATCCAACTGTCCCCAATGGGGCTCACAATGTAAGGTCCTTATCAGTATATTTTTGGAGTGTGAGAGGAAACCAGAGAACCTGGAGGAAACCCATGCAAACACAGGGAGGACCTACAAACTCCATGTGCTAACCACTGAGCCACCATGCTGGCCATACCCTTGCATTTTTTATATCTGGCAGGCTGTTTCGGCAGTGGATTTAAGGGGGTTTTCCAGGGATTAAATGATGATGAGCTATCCTCAGGATAGGTCATTAATATCAGACCGGTAGAGGGTCCGACTGTTTGAAGGGGCCACTGTGCTCATAGCAAACCAAGCACAGCGCCGTCCATTGGATAGTGGCTGTGCTTGATATTGCAGCTTGATCCTATTCACTTGAACAGTGCTGAGCTGTGTCTAGGTCATGTGACCGATAAACGTGACGTCACAGTGTGCACCCAAATGCCACCGCCCCTTCGTACAGCTGATCGGCAGGGTTCCCAGAGTCAGCCCACAGGATCAGATATTGATGACCTGTCCTGAGGGTAGGTCATTAGTATTTAGTTCCTGAAAACCTTCCATAAAGGGGTTATCCTATCCCTATAATGACCCCCAGAATGCCCAGGCCCCGGCATACTTACCTGCTCCCCAGGACCCGCGTTCCTCTGGATGCTTTGATTTACACGCCGGGGAGATGCAACAGCAGCCATGGAGGGATTTGGAGGTATGCGGGTGCCGGAGGGCAGGTACAGTAAGTATTCTCTAGAGGAGGGGCTTGGGCATTCTGGGGGCTCATTATAGGGACTGGATAACCCCCTTAAAGGGATTGTCCAGATTTAGAATTGCATGGCTGCTTTCTTCTGTCCACAGGTGGTGTGTTGCATGGCAGCTCAGCCCTTTTGACTTCCATGGAGTTGAGCTGCAGTACCAGACACAACCCATAGACAGGTGTGGCGCTGTTTCTGGAAGAAAGCAGCCAGCAGGCGTATTCCGCGATAAGGATATATCCCAGGATGCAATAGCTAGAAGAATCTCTTTGTAGGACAATGTGTTTGAACAAATTGTGTAGATTGACATCAGAGAGCAACGACTCACCTTTTTGGTTGTGCGGTAGTCAGGGGTGCCCCTAGCCTTTCTGCTGCCTGAGGTGAAAACTGAAATGGCGCCTCCCCCCTTCCCAATGGTAATTTCCTAACCTACCCCTTCCCTTGAGCCCATGGCCCTTCGGCTGCCCCTCCCCTCTTGCCCCTACCTGGTGCTGCCTGAGGCAATCGTCTCACCTGGCCTCATTGGTGGTGCACCCCTGGCAGTAGTCATATCAGTGAGAGTGGTCCAGGGTACAGATAGAGTAGCTCTGCTTAATCTCACGGCTGGGAAAAGATTAACAGAGTAGTAAGAAAAATCAGCTGACTGCTGGGAAAGAATCGAGATTTGATACCTCGAGAGCGCAGGGGGTGTGGCTTTGAGGACAACGGCCTGACTGCAGATTTGTATTCCACCATATAATAAAATTAATACAAATGACAGGGAATGTGTCACTTAGATTGTTTTTTACTTATCTTTAGATTGATTTTACAGTTTATTTATTGATTGTAGATTTTTTTGTAATTTTTTTGGACATGATTATGGGGGCAGCCTTACCGCTTGGGCTGCCTTTAACAGATGTGCTTTACTGCAGCCACATGGACCATGGGAACCTGTAATCTGGAGATAACTCATTGACTTCTATTGGAGAGTGTTGTGGGCATGCTCTGTGACCTGTGAAGAGGTCATTGTGGAGGGAGTGGGAGAAGATAAGCTTTGCCCATTCCCTACGGTGAATGGGGTGATCGTATGTTACCTAAATATAGGTATTACCTGTGATGGTAATCCTGTCTGTGATGATAATAAGGGAAATGCTATAGAACAGGATATGTCAGCCTATTAGGAACAAAAAACAAAAACAAACGAAAAAAACATAATGACCATAATGGGTTTTCCCTTTCATGGCCGGGATGGGAATAACTGGGGTCTTACGGAAACAGAGTAGCCAGAGGTGCACCTAGCCTTTTTGCTACCTTAGGCGAAAGTTGAAATGGCGGACCCCCTCCCCCACACCTTCCTTTGTCAAATTCTCAGTCCAGTGCCTCCATCCTATGCCCAACTGTTAAAGAGATATTTGGAAAACATTACGTAGGGCACTAAAAAACATACCACATGCCTCTTACATCCGCTGGTGTCTCCTCTGATGCAGACGTTCTCCTTCCTCGTCTTCTCCATTTGGCTCAGACCACCTTGACAACTTCTCCCCTCTGCAGAATTTGGCACAGACATCTTAGGTTCCTAACTTTTCCATCAATCCCCCCACCCCCTCCACATTGTTATCCTGCTGCTACCCCCAATACTATGCCCACTGTGCTCCCCAGTGCCCCCAAATACTGTAACACATAAATAACAGTGCCACACAGATAGTCCTCCCATAGTAAGGCCTCTTTCACACGAGCGTCAAGGATTCAGTCCGGATGCATTCAGGGTGCGTTCCGGAAAATCCGCACGCAGTTTTGACTGCGCGTACGTTTGTTCAGTTTTTCCGCGCGGGTGCGATGCGGTTTGATGCGTTTTTCACGCACGTGATAAAAAACGGAATGTTTACAAACAACATCTCTTAGCAACCATCAATGAATCACGCATTGCATCCGCACTTGCGTGCGGATACAATGCGTGATTCACGCAGACCCATTCACTTCTATGGGGCCAGGGCTGCGTGAAAAACACAGAATATAGAACATGCTGCGATTTTCACGCAACGGCGAACTGATGCGTGAAAAACATCGCTCATGTGAAAAAACCCATTGAAATGAATGAGTCAGGATTCAGTGCGGGTGCTAGGCGTTCGCATCATGCATTGCACCCGCTTGGAAATCTCGCCCGTGTGAAAGGGGCCTAATACTACTATATCTTAGAAGCTTAGTCACACTCTGCTTCTTGTCTCTTGGAGTCGGGTTCCCACCCCAATCAGTATAAAATAGAAAACTCCAGAGTTTATTCAAAGTTAATAATCTTTATTTTGCACGACGGCTGTTGTCTGTGACGTTTCGACCTTTATGGCCTTTTTCAAACTACAGCAAAAAAGAATACAAAAATACAACATAAATAAGACCCTGGTTATGTACAGAGGTAAGTAGAGATTTTCTCTACATTACATGACATTAAATCAAAGGTCATAGAATATGGAGGGGGCTCCGCATACAAAAATGGAGCAGGAGCAACAATTCTATAGACAGAGAGGAGGAAAAAGAAACAATAATGGAAAAATAACAAGAAAGGAGGTTGAAGATAAATACTGCCGAGATACCGAGAAGCAAAAATTAAAGTCATCAAAGTTGTTGTGAAGATCCAGTTTCAGAGATGTTAATGGATGCTGCAGCGTAAGTTAAGGAGATAATGGGAGACACTGTGAGCACAAAATAACAATATAATCGAAGATTAAGAATCACTTTAGAGAATAATATGGAGACACAATCAAAACAGAAGAATATACTGTATCTGCTATGAGTGGAGCACATAGACAAATTTACGGTAAGTACGGTGGGGAAAAAAAGTATTTAGTCAGCCACCAATTGTACAAGTTCTCCCACTTATAAAGATGAGGTCGGCCTGTAATTGACATCATAGGTAGACCTCAACTGTGAGAGACAAAATAAGAAAATCCAGAAAATCACATTGTCTGATTTTTAAAGAATTTATTTGCAAATTATGGTGGAAAATAAGTATTTGGTCACCTACAAACAAGCAGGATTTCTGTCTCTCACAGACCTGTAACTTCTTCTTTAAGAGGCTCCTCTGTCCTCCACTCATCACCTGTAGTAATGGCTCCTGTTTGTTATCAGTATAAAAGACACCTGTCCACAACCTCAAACAGTCACACTCCAAACTCCACTATGGTGAGGACCAAAGAGCTGTGGAAGGAAACCAGAAACAACATTGTAGACCTGCACCAGGCTGGGAAGACTGAATCTGCAATAGGCAAGCGGCTTGGTGTGAAGAAATCAACTGTGGGAGCAATAATTAGAAAATGGAAGACATACAAGACCACTGATAATCTTCCTCCATCAGGGGCTCCACGCAAGATCTGACCCCGTGGGGTCAAAATGATCACAAGAACTGTGAGCAAAAATTCTAGAACCACACGGGGGGACCTAGTGAATGACCTGCAGAAAGCTGGGACCAACGTAACAAAGGCTACCCTCAGTAACACACTACACTGCCAGGGACTCAGATCCTGCAGTGCCAGACGTGTCCCCATGTTTAAACCAGTATATATCCGGGCCCGTCTGAAGTTTGCTAGGGAGCATTTGGATGTTCCAGAAGAGTATTGGGAGAATGTCATATGGTCAGATGAAACCAAAGTAGAACTCGTCGTGTTTGGAGAAGAGTGAATGCTGAGTTGCATCCAAAGAACACCATACCTACTGTGAAGCATGGGGGTGGCAACATCATGCTTTTGGGCTGCTTCTCTGCAAAGAGACCAGGATAACTGATCCGTGTACATGAAAGAATGGATGAATAAACTTTTGTTATTGACCAAATACTTATTTTCCACCATAATTTGCTAATAAATTCTTTAAAAATCAGACAATGTGATTTTCTGGATTTGTTTTCTCATTTTATCTCTCATAGTTGAGGTCTACCTATGATGTCAATTACAGGCCGACCTCATATTTTTAAGTGGGAGAACCTGTACAATTGGTGGATGACTAAATACTTTTTCCCCCACTGCATTTGATTATGTATTTAGCCCAAGGTAAGTGTCTTGTCAATTCAAAGCATAGATCTTAGGTCAGGAGGAATAGAAAATAATAAAAAATTATGTAGTGGGTAGATTACCTGGTTCCGTTGGTGACTGTAGGTATAGTGAGGTATGGATGCCGTGGAAATGCTCAGAGGATAGTGATGTGCGCCTGTACAAAATAGATGTGAGCCACGAGGAGAGGAGGCGGCGTGACCTTTAAAGAGTGCGCCGGCTCTCCGGGCGATGATGCGCACGCGCAGTACCAAGCGTGTCAAGTCTCGTTCCAGAGCCTGTCCCGTATGAGTATATGTGTAGTCTGCCCGTGTCTTGTTACCATCGTATGCTATTGTTAGGCTACTTTCACACTAGTGTTTTCATTTCCGCTATTGAGATACATCATAGGATCTCAGTAGCGGAGGAAAACGCTTCTGTCTTGTCCGCATCCATTGTCAATAGGGACAAAACTGAACTGAACGAAACGGAATGCACGAAAATGCATTCCGTTCTGTTTGGCTGTATCCCCATCGCAGACAAAATAAGTGGATATGCCCTTTTAGTGCCCCCTCACAGTAGATATGCCCATTGATGCTCCATCTCTCCACATACTCGCCTCGGTCCCCAGCTGCAGCAGAATACACATCAGTGCTCTGGTCTTTGTAGGAGAAGCAGAGGCTGACTCCCGGCTGGCCCCGCCCCCTTACCAGACCATCAGTGTAGAGTGCAGACAAAGGGAGGAATAATGGAGCAGGGAGCGGCTCTCTGCTTTGTCATTACAGGCAACTGTCTCTGCTTTCTATGGATGCAAGGACAGCTGCCAGAGTGCGGGACATACCTCCCCCGCACCGGGACCGCGGGACAGCCACTGAAATCCAGGACTGTCCCGCTGGATCTGGGATGGTTGGGAGGTATGTGTATGTGCGTGCTCAGGATGCACATAAAGCTGGATGCAGGACACACAGGGGTCTGGACAGTGGGCATCCGAGGTCCGGATTCAGACTGTGGTCCGCTTGTTGAGAACACCTGTCCTTGGCTGTGGAATACGTTGATGCTATATAAGCAACAGGGAAAAAATATTTAAAAAATTATTAGTCCAGAAGAGCCCTCAGTAAAACCCAGCGGGAATGGAGGCAGGTGATCCTTTGAATAGAGACCTGCAGAGCAGGAGAGAGAGAAATCCAGATTATAAATGAAGAGCAGCTGATTTACTGAGGTGAATGCCGAAGAATGTCATTTAAAAGCCGGATACTTGAAGCTTCAGATACAATAGACGACATTTACAATGTGCAGCAGGGAGCAGATTGTACCCAGTTATTCATCGCTGAGCCTGCTGCATACTCATCAGCATGTCCAGACTTCAAAGGATAGATAGATAGATAGATAGATAGATATTAGATAGATAGATAGATAGATAGATAGATAGATAGATAGATATGAGATAGATAGATAATAGATAGTTAGGAGATAGATATTAGATAGATAGATAGATAGATAGATAGATAGATAGATAGATAGATAGATAGGAGATAGATAAATATTAGATAGATGGATAGATAGATAGATAGATAGATAGATAGATAGATAGACAGTATATAGACAGACAGATACATAGATACATAGAGAGATACATATGAGATCGATAATATATAGAGATATAGATAGATAAGAGAAAGATTGATATTAGATATAACAGATAGATAGATAGATAGATAGATAGATAGATAGATAGATAGATACGAGATAGATACGAGATAGATAAGACATATGCAGTGATCCCCTGAAGAGCTGATACAGAGGATGGGAGTGGTAGTAGCCCTGAGGCCGTTGCTCCCTGGGGATCGTGCAGTGGAGAGGTAGTTAAAAGAATCAGGCCAGAAGTAAAAGCATAACTGTCTCTCTTTAATCAGTGCATACTATAACTTGTTGCACATCCAGCAGCAGTAAATGCATAGCGCAGTTTCTGGCACCAGATGAAGAAGTATGGGGGCAGATTGGATGGCAATTAATAGCACTTGCAGGCATTTGGGGTATAGGTGTCCACTATGATAAAGGGTTGATGTTAGTCTGGTCTGTTGGTTTGGGTGATGGGTGTCTGAGCTGTAGTCCCTCACCTGCAGCAGTGTCACACTGATGCTTTCTGAACGCAGTGTCCTTGATTTTGCTGATCTCTCAGGAAAATAGGATCTGGTTCCTGGTAGTAGTAACTCTCACATATGCTTCCTCTCCCTTCTCTGTCTAGACAGGACCCAGGATCAGCCCATTTCTACCAAAAGGGGAGGAACAGGGTGGTTAGCCATGACAGGTGAGCTCCTGGTACAGATTTTGCATTAAGGACAGAAGTTTCTGGAGTCTTGTTAGAGACAACCTAAGTGCGTCCCAGCCCATCGACAACCCGTAAATTGTATAGGTTGGATATGAAGGGGATGTCTATGTTAAACGGCCCCATTAATGAGCCTATGACATATATGGTCCATGCAGTGCAGATCTGGGACTACTTTCTTACGTATGTAGGATTATTGTGATTTCTGGAGTATCGGGTGCTGCTGGTGTCACATTTTTGTATTTTGCACATAATGTTCCCAGACGTAAAGATGTGTCCTAAACAATCGACGTAAAGGTGTCTCATCTCCAACGAATCCCGCTAAGAACAGTCTCCAGTCCTATTAATTGCGTTTATCTCCTGTGAAGTAATTAGAGTCAGTTCTCTGGAGTTTTCCGCTCATTGTGCATAATTACTAATTTTCCGGCTCTACTCAACAGCTAATCAGCATTTTTAGTTGTCAGTAGGGGTTGTCAGGGTCTTTATGGTTTATTAATGTTCTGTGTGACGGATCCAATTAACGCGGTAAAACGTCACTTAAAGATGTTTTCTGACATTTCATTTTACTATTTATCTGAAAACGTCATTAATTCCATGGAGCTGAGGGGTTCACGTAAAACAACATGAGCACAATGAGCATTAAAGGGGTATTCCCATCTTAGACAATGGGGGCATATCGCTAGGATATGCCTCCATTGTCTTATAGCTGCGGGTCCGACCGCTGGGGCCCGCACCTATATCGAGATCGGAGGGGGGAGCGCTGTGCCTGGAGGACCACAGGTCTCCCGGGGTCCGGCCACCACCAGGCGCAGCTCCCCCGCTGCTCCCATAGAAATGAATGGGGATGATATCCTAGCGATATGCCCCAATTGTATAAGATGAGAATAACCCTTTAAATTAGTAACAGACTAAGAGGATCCTGCCCACAAGAGCTTACAATCTACAACAGAACTGGGACATGGCTGGATGATAGCTATGACTGGGCAGTTAACGTACAGGGTTACAATCTTTTTAGAAAGGATCGTCAAAACCGGAGAGGGGGAGGGGTCTGCCTTTATGTAAAGTCCTGTCTAAAGCCCACACTCCGGGAAGATATAAATGAGGGACATGAAGATGTGGAGTCACTGTGGGTAGAAATAAATGGAGCCAAAAACAATAATAAAATACTAATAGGACTTTATTATAAACCACCTAATATACCAGAGTCCACAGAAAATCTACTTCTAAATGAAATAGACGAGGCGGAAAATCATAATGAGGTCGTTATTATGGGGGATTTCAACTACCCAGATATAGACTGGGAAACTGAAACCTGTATATCTCATAAAGGAAACAGGTTCTTGGAAATAACCAAAGACAATTACCTTTCCCAACTGGTTCAGGACCCGACTAGAGGGATGGCCATACTGGACTTAGTATTAACCAATAGACCTGACAGAACAACAGATGTGCAGGTCGGGGGACACCTGGGAAACAGTGACCATAATATAATGTCCTTCCAACTGTCATTCAAAAGAGCGTTTCTTCAGGGAGGAACAAAAATACCAAACTTCAAAAAAGCTAAATTTAGCCAACTAAGAGAGGCCATAGGCCTAACTAACTGGGACAAAGTCCTCAAAAATAAAAACACAGCCACAAAATGGGAGATTTTTAAAAGCATCCTAATATCTAATTGTGAGAGGTACATACCGTATGGGAATAAAAGGTTAAGGAACAAGAAAAAACCAATGTGGATAAATAGAGCTGTAAAGAAAGCAATAAATGACAAAGCAATGAGAAAGCATTTAAATCACTAAAACAGGAGGAGAGCGAGGAAGCATTGAAAAACTATAAGGAAAAAAATAGAATATATAAAAGACAAATAAAAGCAGCTAAACTAGAGACCGAGAGATTAATAGCCAAAGAGAGTAAAACTAACCCTAAAATGTTCTTCAATTATATAAATAATAAAAAGTATAAACCTGACGGTGTCGGCCCCTTACAGAGTAATGAGGGGGGAGTTGCAGAGAGCGATGAGGAGAAAGCGAAGCTGCTAAATAACTTTTTCTCCACTGTATTCACTGAGGAAAATAAACTGTCAGATGAAATGCAGAGTATAAAAGTAATTTCCCCTTTAAAAGTGTCCTCTCTGACCCAGGAAGAGGTACAGCAACGTCTTAAAAATATTAAAATAGACAAATCACCAGGACCGGATGGCATACACCCCCGTATCCTAAGAGAATTAAGTAATGTCATTGACAGACCCTTATTTCTGATATTTAAGGACTCTATACTGACAGGGAGTGTTCCACAGGATTGGCGCATAGCAAATGTGGTGCCAATATTCAAAAAGGGTCCAAAAACAGAGCCCGGAAACTATAGGCCGGTAAGTTTAACTTCTGTTGTGGGTAAACTGTTTGAAGGTTTTCTGAGAGATGCTATCTTGGAGTACCTCAATGAAAATAAGCAAATAACTCCGTATCAGCATGGCTTCATGAGGGATCGGTCATGTCAAACCAATTTAATCAGTTTCTATGAGGAGGTAAGTTCTAGACTTGACCGCGGTGACTCAATGGATGTCGTATATTTGGACTTCTCCAAAGCGTTTGACACGGTACCACATAAAAGGTTAGTATACAAAATGAGAATGCTTGGCCTGGGAGAAAATGTCTGTATGTGGGTAAGTAACTGGCTCAGTGATAGAAAACAGAGGGTGGTTATTAACAGTAGATACTCAGATTGGGTCACTGTCACTAGTGGGGTACCACAGGGGTCTGTATTGGGTCCTATTCTCTTCAATATATTTATTAATGATATTGTAGAAGGTTTGCATAGTAAAATATCAATTTTAATCAGTTTAAGATGGATGTATTGTTCTAGAAGTTTTGACGTGAATTGCACTAGTGAGATGGTGTAATAGCTGGATAGAGAGGATGGATCCAGAGAGGGCATCATGACAATGGACGTGATGGTGGCATATTTAAAAGCTCATAGGAAATACAGGTCTATACAGATTGCCTCTATACACTGCAGAGATACATAGATGGACCAAAAACAGACAGAAAGATGTGAATGTGGATCTAATCAATTTTGAGACAGAACATTAAGTATCATTACAATACGAAGCAGGGCCTTCTTATGAAGATAACCCCTCTGCATAGTCTTTGTCGTAGAAGGAGGGTCCTCAGAACCAGTTCCATGAGCCAGGGTGAAGATCGGCTCTCTAAGACTACGTGAATTACATAGATGGCCCTACATCCATGTGTCTGCCATGCAACAATACACTGGTTATAGAGCGTTCCAGGACCTTAACAGTTCCAATCAGCTTATAATCAAGGGTGCTCAAATCTTCAAGGGATTGTCTGTGATGAGAGAACCCCTTTAAAGCTTTGTTGCAGTAAAAGGCTAGGAACAATGCTATTCTTGAAGTCAAAATGATGAAAACCTTGAAGGAACCGCAATAATTGGAACATGTCTCATACATAAACTCAGGATCAGACTGGCCCACCAGTGAAGTGGTGACCCTCTAGGTCCAGGAGAAAAATTCCCTTTGGAGCCAATCACTTACCTCAAGGTTCAGTTTCTTTGATTCAAAACCATGATATAGGGGTTGGGCCCTAAGAATAATTTCCTCCGGAGGGCCCAAGGAACCCCAGTCCAAAACTGTATAGACTTATTATCTCTTAATGAGTCCTGGAAGTCTGTGAGGTGACAAGTGAAGGTTTTGCAT
Source organism: Rhinella marina (assembly GCA_900303285.1). Lineage (NCBI taxonomy): Eukaryota > Metazoa > Chordata > Amphibia > Anura > Bufonidae > Rhinella > Rhinella marina. The sequence goes on from ONZH01002931.1 coordinate 64,322, forward strand.
TTCTGACCACAGGGTAATTGAGGAATCAAAGCAGCTCATTGACAGACTCATTTGGATTCTAATTTGACTCCTTATCCCTTTGTGTATAGTATCGTATCCTAGCATTCTGCCGTGATGTGGTATGTCGTAGGCAGTAACTAAAATGTTGCTAACATGAAACCGAAACCAAATTTGCAAATACTCTTCATTAAAAATATCCTACTGTTTTGTGTCTACAGCGCCTATGCAAACCTATGCATCTCCATGGTAACAGACTACATAAAAGACCCTGTGTAGTCTGATCCAGCAGTCATGCTCCTTTTAGATCAGTGGGCTGCTTTCTGCTAGGCTACCAAAGGTATGGTAGTAAGAAGTAGAGGACAACAGGATCAGACTACACAGGGATTGTTTGTAGTCTGTAACCATGGCGTTGTAGACATCAAACTCTATTGTAATCAATTTGTAAATTTGCTTCATTTTACATACATTTAAGAAGTAAGAAAATGAGTAGCGACGGTGGCTGTAAATGTCCACTACTCAGAGGTGCCCACTTCCCTGAAAGATCTACGTGAACTGAGAGGTGCCCCCTGCTCCGAGAGAACTTTGAGAGCCGAAAGGCGCCAACTGTTTCTTTCTATTATAGACACCAGACACGATTTCCCCAGTTTACAGATCCCAGGCTATATCTCCTTCTATAAAGACAGCAGAGCAGATCTCCATGTAGACCCCAAATAGGTCTGACGTCTATATGCTGGGAGGTCCAACTACCCCATTACAGACCTGAAACCAGATGTTCAGATCCTCAGGGAGAGGTGGATTGTGGGGCACCTGGGTTCTTCTGGGAGTCTCCCAACCATTCTTGGACAGTTGGCAAGTATGCCTTTAATTCAGATGCAGCCTTAACACAGAGAAGCTAATTACAGGAATTATAATCAATCAGCTCGTTTGGAAGATGGACCCTTAACCAGCGATTGATCACAATTACAGATGAGAGAAGAATTTATATTTTTAGCTCTCAATTGCGCATGGAAGTCAATGTATGGATTTGTGATCTAAGTCCATTGGATCCACTTTCTACCTATAGAAGATCCATAGAAGTCAGTGGAGTGTAACCATATAGATCAGTATTTCATAGATGTCTGTAGAGAATCCGGATGTGTGGTGGATGGTACTGTGATATTATTGACTAATGTATATATTTTCCAGTGACATTGCTAAGAATGGGCACCAGAAATGTGTGGTCCAGGTCTTTGATACCCTCAGGTATCTCATCCACTTTTTAATTATATCTGCATCCTTAAAGGGGTCCCATCTCACACATGTAGTTTGTACAGTTAGATATAGCCATACCAGTATTATTACTAATAGAACGTATTTATATAAAATGTACCGTTTAGAAGATTTTCCTATTTGTATATCCATTGTCCCACACACATCAGTCAGGCCGTTGCCCCAGTTACGACCACCATGGCCATGTAGTAGTGGAGGCCGGCTTGCTCTTGTTTAAACCCGCTCTGAGGTAACTGCTGTATTGTGAATGCACATTACATGAGCAGACGGAGACACATCTTAGGGTTGTAGCATTTTTGTCTGCGCTTCCAAAATGTAGAGAAACGGATCCTGTTCTAAGATCAATTCATCTCTATGGAGCAGGATCCGTTTATAAAGTCTGCGTTTATAAACGGATCCTTTGCATTTTGGACTGATAGCATCCAAAACACAGATGTGAAAGTACCCTAAGATGTGTCTCCACATGCTCATGTAATGTGAGTTCACAATAAAGCAGTTACCTCAGAGTGGGTTTGAAAAGGAGCAAGCCGACCATGACTACTACATGGCCACAGTGGTCGTAACTAGGGGCAACGGCCTGACTGATGTGTGTGGGACAATGGATATACAAATAGGGAAATCTTCTAAACGGTACATTTTATATAAATACATTCTATTAGTAATAATACTGGTATGGCTATATCTAACTGTACAAACTGCATTTGTGAGATGGGAATACCCCTTTAAGACACAAGGACGTGAGCGCCACCATCAGATGTTAAGAGAAACCGTATGCAGCAGATACTTGTGGTCTGGTCTTTTGCACTGTGGCAGGCATGGTGGGAATTGTGGCTGTCACAGGACACTGTGGCTGCTGTGGGGCCATTGCAGACATCATGGTGGTGTGGGTGATATGTTTCTGCCATGGGGCTTTGTGGCTGACTTAGGGTCATTATGTCTGTTATGTGGACTGTGGCTGTTATGTGGACATTGTGGCTGTCATATGGCTATTGTGGCTGTCATGTGGCTATTGTGGTTGTTATGTGGCCATTGTGGCTTTCATATGGATATTGTGGCTGTCATGTGGCTATTGTGGCTGTCATGTGGGCATTGTGGCTGTCATATGGCTATTGTGGCTGTCATGTGGGCATTGTGACTGTCATGTGGCTATTGTGGCTTTCATATGTCTATTGTGACTGTCGTGTGGCTATTGTGGCTGTCATGTGGGCATTAAGGCTGTCATGTGGGTATTGTGGCTTTCATATGGCTATTGTGGCTGTCATGTGGCTATTGTGGCTGTTCTGTGCCCAGTGGGGCTGTCATGTGGCCATTGAGGCTGTCATGGTGCTATTGTGGCTGTCATGTGGGCATTGTGGCTGTCATCTGGCTATGGAGGCTGTCATGTGGCCATTAGGGCTGTCCTGTGGCCAATGTAGCTGTCATGTGGCCATTAGGGCTGTCCTGTGGACAATGTAGCTGTCATGTGGCCATTGTGGCTATTATGGGGTAATTTCATTAGCTGTGGAGTGATGCGTATCCATTGTAGGTACTGGGAAAAATCATATAGCATCAGTTTGTGTCCAATTTCCTTTTTATTAACTACATTTCAGGTGGGGATAATTGAGGACTTGGTTTGGTTAGTAGATGGGCCTTAGACTTTCATTGCTAAGGGCAGTAGGAGAGGTTTCTGCTCCAGCAAGTGACCTCCTAGAGAGAGAATTGAGATCTGGATTACTGACCAAAGATAAAAGATACAAGTCCCGTAGCCCCTCTTCCAGTAATACATTCCATATCTTTCACTAGTGGATCCTGCGTCTTGTTATAATAATTGATGGCGGTCTTGACTTATAGCACTCCTATAAGCCTCAGAGATAACTTTGTCCTCACATCGATGTGACCTCGGTCTATCAGCAAATTCCAAGGCTTTTTCCAAGAAAACTTCATGCTCACTATTGATGAGCCTTAACCTAAGAAAGTGTCCATATGGAAAGGATCTCTTAGTATGTATGGGGTGATGACTTTGGAAATGTAATAGGGCTTTAATAGCAGTTGGTTTCCCATAGACACTGGTGACAATCCTATTCTTCTTTCAGGTACAGTCACACAACCAATAAGGAAAGTCGTTTTTTTTAGAATAGTCATTTTAGGATAATTTTCTATCTGGATATATGAATCCTTGTCAGCTAATTGGCGCATTGCTTCCGGTTCCTGATAATCCACATGCATCACCACTGTCTTCCCTCTGTCGTCCGCCAGTATAACAATAGAATATGTCACGTTTTCAGGGGTATGTGCAGCCCTGAACTCAACCCCACCTCTGACCCTGCCTACTTGCACGGCCCGTCCTAGGAAACGGCGTACAACTTGTTGACAGTCCCTAGCCTAGGTACGTGATGGGGTGTACATGGAGGGGGAACACACGGAAGAAAACAATAAACAAAGACAGAACCCACAAATATGAGAAGGTCGCTGAGCCGAGGTCAAACCAGGAAGTCACGTCAAACACCAGAGGAACAAACAGGAGCAAGGTCAAACACATGAGCCGAGGTCAAAGCCAAGATGTAACGAGGTACAGAAGGAAGCGACGGGGACGAGATCAAATATACAAGCTGTAGTCGAAGCACAATGTCTCAGCAGCTCAAATCGCAAGTTCAGGTATTAAGACCAATCACAGGCAACCTCTGGCCAGCAGGCTGCCTGTTTAAAGAGGCCCAACAGATGGGTCATGTGACGTGGCCAGCGTCACGTGACCCACATCAGAAATCTCAATACACCTGAGCGCCGACTCATGGGCGTCGGCGCTCAGCAACCCTGCTGCTTGTTGTCCAGGGGATGGAGGACGCCGGCTGCGCTTGCGAAGAGTGCATCGCCGGGTCCTCCCCTCCCCTGGGTTGTTAGGGATACGAGGACGCCGGCCGTGTCAGCGGCCAACTCCTCCTCCCTCCTTATCTCCATGGAGACGAGGACGCAGGCCGCAACCTCACTCCTGAACCGACTCGGAGACCGGCCGCGCTGTAGGGAGGGAGCGCGTTGCTGGCTCCCCGTTACAAGATGTTTCTGACCCTTCAACCATCTAAGTGTTCTCTTCTCATCTTCAGTTAAATTACTAGGTGAATGGGGATATATCATGGCTTTAATATCACATAAAACAGCTACAGAAAATTTAGATAGAGCCCTACCTAATTGGGAGGGAAGATACTGGATTAATGAAGCCCCTCAGGACACATAAAGACTCAGGGAAGAGTGTTGCTGGTACCAGTGTTGCTGGTATTGTGAAAATATATTACATTTAATATGAATGTAAAATACATTTCAAAAAGTCGTGTTAAAAACATAGAAAGTTAAGTAAAATAAAAAAATAAAATGACTATAAAATTACCTACTTTAAATACAGAACATCTAAAGAAAAAACTATAAACTGATCAAAAAGTTATGATCGCTGAATACAAAAAGAAAGGAAAAAGAAAAGAAAAAAATGCAAGAATGCAAAAAGAAAAGAAAAAACTTCATATCCTGAAAGTCAATATTGTCCCACTGCATGTTAATGGATGGCTATGATGAGGTATTGGGTCCATAAGGCTGTGGATAAGACCAGGAGCTGAGCCGCAGTGAAGCAGCCCTATGTCATATTGTCATGAGGACACCATGAGGTCTGAGCCATTTGGCACCACGAGGATTTACTTCTGAACCCGGGTCGTAAAGTTCCACATCTGGAGAACATTTTGGTGAGTGACAGTTTATAAGAGCGGTATTAATATTATTCTTATTGCGTTGTGAATTTTAGCTATCGGGCGTCTTGCCAGTTTCTTAAGTACGAGAGACTAGACTGCGGGATTAAGATGAACTGAACTTCAATGAACCTCTCCTCCTGAGATACTGAAATAAAAATCCTGAGATCAGGGAACATTTTCCTTTCATGATACTTTATCAAAATGAGTGAAATGAGTTCTCCAGAAAATAAATGACTTTAAGAATAAAGAGAGCCAGAGAACATCTTGTGTCATGAAGAACGTCTTATGTGACGATTCATGCGGATTTACGGATTTATATGTTTATCTATTAACACATTCCACAGCAATGTACATAAATTGTCTTCACTTACACTGGTTCCTGTCCAGAGGTGGAGATTCGGTTTGGTTATAATTCCCCTAATTTTTAAAAAGCTTGGTTCAAACCCGAATCTAGTACAATTACCCTGGAAATTGGTAATGACCCTCTCTAGTCTTTGAGGACTCAGAATTTTTTGGAAAACATGTTATCTTTTTTCATTAATTTTTTTTATGAGCGTTAATAGTGGTGGCCGTAGGGGATTAGCAGCGAGGAGAAGCAGCTGACGCAGTGGTGGTAGCAGCTATATGGTATTTGTTGTAAGGCAGGCAGCAGCATGATGGAGGCAGCAGCATCAGCCTTACAGAACATGAGGGTAGGCAGGCAACATGATGGTAGGCAGAAGGGCAGGCAGATAGCAACAGTGGCAAGATGGGGCACCATCAGCAAGGCCAGGTCTATTCATCTGTCTCAGAAAGAGGAGTGTGAAAACTCCCTCGAATCCAGGCTTGGTTCATTTTGACAAAAGTGATGTTTTGGACACTGGCGGAGGACCCAGCACATGACCCAGTGGGCTGTGAAAGACATGTACTGTCCCTGCCTGTAACAGCTGCTCCAGGTGTCCTCCATGGCATGCAATTGCCACACAATAACAATTGCAAAAAGTGGCCCACGTTCTACACCATGTGAGAGCAGAATCTGCTAAATGGTACGGCAGCGACTGCACTGCCGGCAAAATGGTCAGACAGGGGTTCAGCTTGTAGTCAAGCTAATTGCTGGTCACACATTCCTTTATGGATGTCCTACGATGGAGCGGAGGACAAGGAGGAGGAGGAGTCTTAGCAGGAGAAGAAGAAGTGATGTCCATGATGAAAATGACACTGTATTGCTTGGGGAGGGGGGGTTGGCTGCCACAAAGGGGTACCAGGAAAAGGAGGACAGACTTGTTCTGATTGGGAATGCTGGCCAGTTGTAATTTCCTAAAGGATCCGGTGATGCTGCCTCATGTGCTGCAATAGAGCTCTGGTACCTATGTTTGTTTTCAGATGCCCATGACTTATTTTAATCAGCAGATCTTGCACATGGCTGGAGTTTTGTGTGTTGGCCTTGTAGAGAAAAAATGCTATATGGGTGTTGCCCGCAAAGAGCTAGCGGAATATGAGATTGGCGTACTTCTGGCTTGTTTTGTGCCTGTGCCTATAGTATTAGCGGCATCGCCAATTCCCTAGCTGAACACAATATAAGTAGATCTGGCCCTGTCAATTCTTTGGGAGGTTTTAGCCATACAATGCCTCCACGCTATATTGCCACCATGGTTACCAGTCTTTTCCTCAGATTTCGCCTACTCCTCTTCAGCATCCCGATCCAGCTCCCAGGTCCTGTCCAACACACAATCATCATCAGAATCCTCACAATCATCATCGGAATGCATGTTTGATCCATCCAGCAACTTCGGTCCATCTGGTTTTAACCCAAATAAATGTTGAAAGCAAAATACCATTAAGTTCATAGTATGGAGGGATCCAAATGGGCTAAAATTTTATTGCACTACGCAGTGACATAGAATTTGTTTAAAATTTGTTGTGGCTGTCAGACGCAGAATAACATTTTCACTAACAGAACGTGTTCGGTAGGAATGATGAATCTGGGTCCAGTTGTGGAGCATCGTAGTTCCGACCAAAAACAACGCAGAATAAAGGAATGTTTTAACTATAATGAATTTGGGTCCAATTGGTGTAGTGATCTGTGTGGTTCATTGCAATAACCAATGATACTACTCCTGTATTGCAATAATCCAGCTGCCAGGTTTGATTCATCCAGCAAGTTTGGTCCATCTGGTTTTAACCCTAATATAAGGAGTTATTTGACCCCAAGCATTCTGCGTCTAACTTCCTGGAGGACCATGTGTCTATGGGCCCTGTCGACAGGGTTTTTTTCCAATGATGTATAATGCAACCAAACGGAACCATTATGTGTCCCCGTAGACATGTATTAGGACGGAGCAAAACAGAATGTCTCTTAAAGGGTTCTGTTTTGCACTCCGTCCTAAAATTCTGTTATATTCCGCTATAACGGAATTTATAGCGATAGTGTGAGCCCGCCCTTATTTGGAAAAAGACAATTTTTTTTTTGCTAAGAGACTAATGTTTTCACTAAAAGAATAATTTTTCTGACAAAAAACGACAATCAACTCGTGGGCAACTCTGCTGTTCGAAGAATCAATTGATTTGCACTGCCCACAAGGTTAAATATCAAGGTGGACGCGCCACAACCAGTAGAATGAGACAGGTGTATCACCCCAATTTGTATATCAGGACCTGATCAATGTTTCTATGTATAACAGAACTGATTAAGGGTTAATGGCACAGCAGATGAACTGGGTGAACATGTCCCGTCTATATATTGGACTGCCTGTTGACAATGAGTCTGATGAGCAGTAAGTCTATGTATAACAAAACAGATTAAGTATGAATTGCGCAGCATGTGAACTAGGTTAACATGCCTATATTTTAGACTGTCTGTTGACAATGAGACTGATGAGCAGTAAGTCTATGTATATCACAACAGATTAAGTATGAATGGTGCAGCAGGAGAACTGGGTAAACATGCCTATATATTAGACCTCCTGTTGACAATGAGTGTGATAAGCAGTAAGTCTATGTATAACAGAACAGATTAAGTATGAATGGCGCAGCAGGTGAACTGGGTAAACATGCCTATATATTAGACCTCCTGTTGACAACGAGTCTGATAAGCAGTAAGTCTACGTATAACAGAACAGATTAAGTATGAATGGCGCAGCACGTGAAGCAGGTAAACACACCTATATTGGAGACCGCCGTTTGACAATAAGTCTGATGCACAGTAAGTCTATGTATAGCAGAACGAATTTAGAATGAATGGCGCAGAAGATGAATAAGATGCACAGGGCGATTACACTCAGCCTGCACTATCCCTTCAGTCTCCCTATGATCTCCATACACTGTCCCTGAACTGTCCCTATCCAATATATCCATTAAAAGCTTTCTAAGACACTGTCCCTAGCGCTTGTCACATCTCTCCCTGAGCTCAGTTCACAGTGAAATGGCAGAGACCGGGCAGGATGAGGTTTTTATAGGGCTGTGAGATCACAGGAGATGGCTATCTGCTGATTGGCTGGCTGCACGGCATTATGGGTCATATTGTGTTCCCGAGCTTCTTACGTTCACTTTGTAACACGTGTAGCCACCATTTCAGGGAAAAAATGATTAGTAACAACAAAGCGTGAGGAAATTCAGATTTGTGACGAATCAAATTTTTCCTGAAATTCAGATCAAAATCTATCTATCTATCTATCTATCTATCTATCTATCTATCTTCACTTCCGTAGTTTCCCATTATATTGAGCTGTTGGTGAAGGAACTTGTCCGTGATTTTGATTTATTCTCTGTTGCTCTGCACATGGCAGTAAAACAACTGAACACGGGGACATCCCCAAAAAAAAAAAAAAAATCTCGTAAAAGAGGCAAATGTGGGAAGATGCTCACTCTCAGCTATTTTTCTAGATGTTTTGTTTACCGCACATGACAGTATTGAGGTCAGATGGGAAATGTGTCTCCGATTCCCATATTCCAGGCAGTATTATTGTTTCTAAATTCCTTTCCGGTGGGGATTCTGCCTACAGATTGTGCCAAATGAAAACAGTCTGTTCCGCCCTGCGCCAAGCCGTACACATACTCCAGAACTAGAATGTACGAGGAGCGGATACAATGTGAAGGGTTTTTCTTCTTTTTGAAGTTATTTTTGCTGTCAGAATATTTAGCGATGAGAAAACTTTTTGAAATTCGTTTCAGGTCAGATCCTAGAAAATGGGTTGGAATCGAAATTACTCCAATTGGCCTTAAAATTGGTGTCTGACTCTTATTTTTTTCTCTCTTGTCTCTCTCAATTTTAAACATTTAATTTTTTTCTCTCTCCGACTCTCCCCTTTCAAACTCAAGTGTAACTGTCATATTTTTTTATTTGCTAGTTTATTAGAGCTTGGCATGTATACCTGAGTTAGTCTGTCAATGATTGTCAAAAGATCTGTAATTACCTTATAATAACAGCTTTCCTTAATGTCCTCTGTCCCTTTCCAGTGGTCCATTAAAAGACCGTAGCTATGCTTTGTCTGTCTTCCCTTCAGTGTAAACAGAAGACAGAGGGGCGGTCCTCCACACTGCATGCCTGCATTAGGCTTCAGAGTGAGGAGGCGTGTCTCTCAGTACTGTAATCTGATTGGCTGGCAGGAAGCTGCTAGCTACAGCTTTTTTGTATGTGAAGTGAGGGAAGGCAGTTTTGGCCTCAGAGAACTGGCAGAGGAGCCATCTTGAGAAGATCCTCATATTGTAGAGGTTAAAACAGCCAGAGCAAAGGGAAAAACTCAAGGTTACATTTTAATGCAAAGACGGAAATAGTAAATGTCAGCGTGACACTGACATAAATGGGAAACAAAATATATGCTGCTGGCAAAATATTTGCACACTTGCTTACTTTATTAAATTTGTGACCGGTTTTTGGCCCAAAAAAAAATACACAATTGCACACAATAAAAAAAAATAAAAAAAATACATAATTTTGTCCATCGAAACTCTGACGCTTAAAACATCATCTGCCATTATTTTTCTATTACACAGTGCCTAATATCCAAGTCAGTGTCTTCCCTCCTGGTTGGCTGTCAGGCTGCCTACAAGCCATTGTGGGCAACCTTGGAGGCCTGGGCCCCACCCAGGGTCCTCCATTTTTTTAAATCTCCCCCTCCTTGCTTCCCGCACTGCTGTACTGAATTTTATATTTAAAATGACGAGCGACATTTTGTTTGATTCTCCCGAATTGTCTAAACTTTATCTCTATTTAGAAGACAAATTTTTGGGAAATTCGTAATGAATTCAATTAGTTTAGAATCAATTTGTATTCAACTTAATAAATTTGATAGATTATGTACACTTTTGCCAACAAACTTTTTAGATCTAAAGAGAAAAATGCTTAGGCTAAGTTGACGTGTCACAGATGTTTTTTTTTAATTACCGTCACATGCCCATTTTAAGAACATGGGGTTATTCACAAAGCAGTTTTTTCAATGCCCAGTGAGTAACAGATGACAACAATAAGAACGTGTTGTATTGTGTCCATTTTCACTGACCGACAGCCGCCACACAATTGAATGGGACCATTTTTAATTTCCATTTCTCAGAAAGCCATCAGTGAAAAAAAAGAGTGTTAAAAACTAACTGTTTTGCCATTTTCAAATAATGTTTTGTCATGTGAATGTGAAGGGATGTGTAAAGGATATCTCGTTTTCTGTATGCAGCATCTATGCAAACCTGTGTGTCGCTATGGTTGCAGACTACAAACAAACCCTGTTCAGTCTGATCAGGCAGTAACGTGTTACTTTATTCCATTGGATCCCTACTTTTTTGTCCCATATACTGTATGCATGGGAGAAATAACCACAATGATGTCACAGAAAGAGTGTGTGTCACGGGAGGGAGGTAGTGAGCCCTGTCTGAAGCCCCAACTGCTGTCCCTGCCTACTTACACGGCCCGTCCTAAACAACGGCACGTAACTTGTCGACAGACCCTAGCCTGAGTAAATGCAGGGGCGTAAGGGGAAGGGGAAAAAGGGATAAAATAACGAACAAAGACAGAACACACAACACAATATAGAATATAGTCAGCAAGCCAAAGGGTCGTACCAGGAAGTCTCGTCAATACCAGGGGATAAAGCAGAAAGCGAAGTCCAAAACACACAAGCCGAAGTCCGATACTCACTATACCAAAAACCACAAGCACTGCTGGAAAGACGAATCACAGGCAACCTGTGGCCAGCAGGCTGCCTGCTTAAATAGGCCCAGAAGATGGGTCATGTGACGTGGCCAGCGTCATGTGACCCAACTCAGAAACTTAAAACACATACGCACTGACTAATGGGCGTCGGCGCTCAGCTTCCCTGCTGCTTGTTGTCCAGGGGATGGAGGAAGCTGGCCGCATCGCTGGGTCCTCCAGTACCCTGGTTTCTAGGGGAAAGACCTGTTCAGAGCTAGACACGGGAGACCGGCGGCGCAGTAAGGATGAGGAGCGTTGCCGGCTCGCCGTGACAGTGTGAATATGGAACTGGTGATATCAGAGAAGCAGTGTGTGTAAAGTACACTACTCACAAAAAGTTAGGGATATTTGGCTTTCGAGTAAAGTGTATTAAAAATGTAACAAGTTCCGACTCAAGCGATATTATATTATGAAAGTCAAGCATTTAAGTAGAAGCATCAATGTAGATACAACCTGCTGATGACACTCTGTGACTCTCTAAGCTCAGTGGCCACTTCCGTCTGAGAACATCCTGCTTGAAGCATCGCAATGGCGAGGTACTTTTGATCAATTGTTAGGTGTCGTCTTGGTCTCATGATGTCAGAATGTGAACAGCATGATGAGGAGGACTGTTTAATACCAATTCTAATTGAACCAGGAAATTTATTGGGCGATTCATAGATCAAACACCTGTTATGAATTTTGCCTTTCAGCTCCTTGTTAGAGAACAGCAAGTTGTGAAAAAGACCGAAACATTGAACAGTTGGACATGTGCATTCAGAAGGTTAGAGAAGGTCACATTAAGTTCATATAAAGGTTAGCGGGATTTTAGGTTCATACTAAAATTTCACCCACAAACCAAATATCCCTAACTTTTTGTGAGTAATGTATCTATCAGTGTACGAATGTCACTGTATGAATGTAGTGATGCCACAGGAGTATTGTGTATAAATTAAGTATGATGTCACAGGAGCAGGGTGTGTATGAGTCTGGTGATGTTACACAAACAACATGTGTAATAAACTGTATTTAAGAGTGTAGGGATGCTACAGCAGCAGTGTGTATAGGAGGCTGGGGATTTCACCTAGGGGTACATAAACTGTATGCCTGAATTTAGTGATGTGATTGGAGCAATGTGTGTATGAGTCTAGTGATGTCACAGGAACACTGTGTTTATAAGTCTAGTGATGTCACAGGAGCAGCATTTGTATGAGACTAGTGATGTCACAGAAGCAGTGTCTATGAGTGCAGTGATGTCACAGGAGCAGTGTGTGTATGAATCTAATGATGTCACAAGAACATTGTACTTATGAGTCTAGTGATGTCACAGGAGCAAAATGTGTACGAGTCTAGTGATGTCACAGGAGCAGTGTCTTTGAGTGCAGTGATGTCACAGGAGCGGGATGTGTACGAGTCTAGTGATGTCACAGGAGCAGTGTCTATGAGTGCAGTGATGTCACATGAGCAGTGTGTGTATTAGTCTAGTGATGTCACAGGAGCAGGATGTGTACGAGTCTAGTGATGTCACTGGAGCAGTGTCTATGAGTGCAGTGATGTCACAGGAGCAGTGCATTTATGAGTCTAGTGAAGTTACAGGAGCGGAATGTGTTTGAGTCTAGTGATGCACAGGAGCAGTGTCTATGAGTGCAGTGATGTCACAGGAGCAGTATGTGTATGAGTCTAGTGATGTCACAGGAGCAGTGTCTATGAGTGCAGTGATGTCACAGGAGCAGTATGTGTATGAGTCTAGTGATGTCACAGGAGCAGAATGTGTATAAGCCTAGTGATGTGACAAGAACTAAAAGTATATGAGGACTAGTTGTAGTTTTCATCTATAACATTTAAAGGTACACCTAGTTTAGCATCTTAGGTTTTTCTTACTATTTTTTTTTTATTTTTGCAGCTATGGTTTTTTTTATTTTTAAACATGATATAAATAATATTTCTGTATCAATTCCACAGACTATTCAACATCTTTGCTTGTAGTCATTGAATGAAATGAGCCGTGCACCTGTGTGCCATCACAGGAACAGGACTGACGTGTAGCTTATTTCATATAAAACGTTATGTTTACTTCAAATTAAGTTGTAAGGTTATTTGTCTGAATATGTAATACTGTATCAGATGATGTAATTAAAAAAAAAATCTACTTAATTATATTACTGGAAAGTCCCGCGGTCACAGTCATCAGGAAGTAATGAGGCAAAAAGCGTCAGGAATGTTTTTTCTATCTCCAAAAAAAAAAAAAAAAAAATTGCTTCTTCATATTTGTATAATGGTAGCTTTCACACGTGAGAGGACACAGGAATGTTAATGGGATAATGACGACTCTCTGTGTATCTTTTTTTATTCTTCCACAATACAAAAATAACTTTAGTTGAATCCTAGCTTTAAGGTGTTTGCTGTGCACTCACCCTATGGCGGGATATTAATGCGAGTCTATAGGTGAGTATATATTTATATATATTATAAAAATCAATGTCTCTTTGTCTGTATGTCTGTCCCCTGTAGGCATCCAAACACCTGAACAGCTGGAGACCAAATTTGGCACATAGGTGCATCAATCGTCTGGGAAGGTTTTCGTAAAGGTCTCAGCTCTCTAGGATATATAGTTCTTGAGATATTCCCAAAAAATGTATTAGCCAATAGGAGATCACAGATCCTTCACTCATAGCCTGACATACACACAGTCACATGACCCTTATTAGCCAATAGAAGCTTGCAAGTCCTTAAAGGGGTTGTGTCAATTCAGCAAATAGCATTTATCATGTACAGAAAGTTAATACCAGGCACTATTAATGTATTGTGATTGTCCACATTGCTTCCTTCGCTGGGTGGATTCATTTTTCCATCACATTATACACTGCTCGTTTCCATGGTTATGACATCCTACAATCCAGCAGCGATGGCCTTGCATACACACTATAGGAAAAAGCACTAGCCTATGTGCGCTCCTACGGACCCAGCCACCAGAGAGAGGCTGGTTCTTTTTCCTATAGTGTGCAAGCACGACCACCACTGATGGATTGCAGGATGGTCCTAACTAGGGATGAGCGAACCGAACCGTAACGAACCAGATTCGTTACGAACTTTCCCAAAAGTTCGGTTCGTCACCTAACCGAATTTTGACAAAGTTCGTAACAAATCTGGTTAAAATAACGGCGACGGAAAATATACGCATATTTATTGAGAATGTACGCTAATGCGTACATATTCAGTTAAGTAGCGTACAATTGACAATGCTACACTGTATGTTCGTTACTTGAGTAGGAATGTTCGCAGACGCAGTGTATGCGTACGCTAATGCGTACATATTCATTTAGTTAAGTAGCGTACCTTTGACAACGCTAGACTGTATGTTCGTTACTTGAGTAGGAATGTTCGCAGACGCAGTGTATGAGTACGCTAATGCGTACATATTCATTTAGTTAAGTAGCGTACCTTTGACAACGCTAGACTGTATGTTCGTTATTTGTGCGGGAATGTTCGCATTAGCGTACGCATTAGTGTAGATTCTCAAATATGCGTATATTTTGCGTCGCCTTTGTTGAAGTCACTTGGATTTTTTCCACTTTTTTCATTGTAATAGCAACTGCAAGTAAACGAAACTGTACCCTATCTGACTCCCATTATTGTAGAAGCAATTATTCAGCCGTTATAGCAAGGTTCGTTTTAGGTTCGGTTCGTACGAATCCGAACTTCAAGAAAGTTCGCCGAAGCGAACCGAACCGAACTTTTCAAAAGTTCGCTCAAAACAGGCAGTGTATAATGTGATGGAAAAATGAATCCAACCAACAAAGGAAGCAATATGGATAATAAGAAAACATTAGTAAGTGCCTTGTATTCACTTCCTCTACGTGCAAATTGCTGAAATAAGAGAACCCCTTAAGTCTTGACATACAAACAGGTTTCCATAACAAACCAGCCATTTTTCTTCACAGTTATAGGGTGTTAGGAGGTAACAGTTAAGAGGCAGGGTGCTGGGGAGGTCACTATAAACGGAGGGAGCTCACTTTTAAGGGGTGTGGTGCTGTGGAGGTCACTGTTAGGAGGATGTGGTGCTGTTGAGGTCACAGTTAAGGGGTGGGGCACTGTGAAGGTAACTATTAAGGGGTAGATTACTCAAGAGGTCACTGTTAAGGGGGTGGGGCCCTGTGGAGTGGAAGTTGTGTTAAGGGGCCGGAGTTCTGTGGAGGTCACAGTTAAAGAAGCAGGGTGCTGTGGAGGTCATGATATGGGGGAAAGTTAATAAAATAAACTGTGTGTAACTGTATATAGGGTTACTAGGGTTTGTTAAAACAAGGGCATGGATTAGCCTTCTGGGCACCCTTGGAACAAATCCAATAAACAAACAGACCAACTTTTCATACTCGAGTACTCAGGAACTTTTTCTAGTACAACCCACCTGTACTGACTTCACTAAAACATCCCACATTACGCTAATCAAAGCAATGCACTTCTGTGGGCATCTTTATCTAGGCCTATAATAGATATGTCATACTATTATCCCAATTCTATATCCACTATTATCCCAAGCATTACTCTGCAGATAACATAACATCTTCCCCTCACAGCAGCAATAAACTAATAATAGATTAACTATTTACATAGGAGATCTAATGTGAGCTGACTGCTACAGAAGGACAAGACTTTGTATTTAATTCTTAATTGTATAGTACTACTGAAATGAAAAAGAAAAAAAACTGTAAAAAATTGTAAATAAAATGTGTTTTCTATGAATATTGAGTTTTTAAAAATACCCCGTTATGACGGAAGAGTCCCATTAAGGATCAAACAATCTGAGTCATCCAAAAACAAACCTAAAAAAAGCACTGTACAAAGTCACTGGTCTGACCATGCAATCTTTGAAAAAGCAGAGCGGAACTGAAATGAGCTGAAGTGACTTGGAGTTTTCCAGGCATAACTTTCACATGTAGGACCTACACCGAGTGATAACACCTTAGTGGAATGTGCAATGAATGATGGGCACTTACAGCTTGTACTTACAGCACTGTTACTGCAGGCAGGGGGCAGCTGTTATTGACAGCCCCCATCCAGCAGCAATGGCTGGGTACAGAGAAAGCTCTGGTCCAATCTATTTATCCCTTGTGATGCTATTACTTCTGAGGAGTCAGATGGCAGATCACATGTAAGCTCACAGGTTGCAGACTTATCAGGTGGTAATAAGTAGCAAGAGAAAAATACAAGCTATAGGCTAAACCAGGAAAGTCAGTGGGAACCAAATCCAGAGACAAGGGGTTAATCCAGAGAAAAGTCAAAGTCAGTTTAGCAGGAGAAACAATTGAAGCCAAATCAGTAGACAAGGTTTAATCAATAGTCACGTTAAAGTCACTTCACCAGGAGAGTCAATTAAGCCAAATCAGAAGACAAGGGATTAATCCAGAGATAAGTCAAAGTCAGTTCACTAGGAGAGACAGTCAATGCAAAATCAGTAGACAAGGGGTTAATCCAGAGATAAGTCAAAGTCAGTTCACTAGGAGAGACAGTCAATGCAAAATCAGTAGACAAGGGGTTAATCCAGAGATAAGTCAAAGTCAGTTCACTAGGAGAGACAGTCAATGCAAAATCAGTATACAAGGGGTTAATCCAGAGATAAGTCAAAGCCAGTTCACTAGGAGAGCCAGTCAATGCCAAATCAGTAGAAAAGTGGTTAATCTAGTTATCAGGTGGTAATAAGTAGCAAGAGAAAAATACAAGCTATAGGCTAAACCAGGAAAGTCAGTGGGAACCAAATCCAGAGACAAGGGGTTAATCCAGAGAAAAGTCAAAGTCAGTTTAGCAGGAGAAACAATTGAAGCCAAATCAGTAGACAAGGTTTAATCAATAGTCACGTTAAAGTCACTTCACCAGGAGAGTCAATTAAGCCAAATCAGAAGACAAGGGATTAATCCAGAGACAAGTTAAAGTCACTTCACCAGGAGAGTCAATTAAGAAAAATCAGGATACAAGGGATTAATCCAGAGATAAGTCAAAATAAGTTCACTAAGAGAGACAATTGATGTCAAATCAGTAGACAAGGGGTTAATCCAGAAACAAGTAAAAGTCAGTTCTCTAGGAGAAACAATTGATGCCAAATCAGTAGACAAGGGGTTAATCCAGAGTCACACTTCACCAGGAGAGTCAATTAAGCCAAATCAGTAGACAAGGGATTAATCCAGAGATAAGTCAAAGTCAGTTCACTAGGAGAGACAATTGATGCCAAATCAGTAGAAAAGGGGTTAATCCAGAGACAAGTGACAGTCAGTTCACTAGGAGTAGAAAGTAGCACAACACACAAATTAATTAACAGGAGCCAGAAAACAGACACGTCCTGACAAGAAGCAAACGTTATTCTTAAATCCCTGCCTAGCTCTGGGATTGGATGCCAAGCTAGGAAACTGATTAGCTTGGCATCGAGGGTCAATGATAGGTCAATCGGCCGGGGTTTGGCTGGTCAATATGGTAACTCTATAAGGTCCTGACAGAATAAATATGACTATGCGAACACTGGAGTTTACGGGACATGCGCAGTACGCAGTTGAAAGCCGGCTAAGTGCAGAGCCGGAGCCGGGACCGCGCTGCACGAAGGAGCGCACCGCGCATGCGTGAGACTTTATGATTGATTGAAAAAATGAAAAATCTACAAATGGAAAAAGCAAGAACAATATGATAAAAGAGTCAATGATAATATATGTGGTGGTCTAGGGTGGTGGAGATGTTAACAACATTCTTGGTGGTCGAATGCAGTCAAGGATTTTGTGAAAATTTATTTGGTGGTCTAGGGTAGCTAAAGGGGTTGTCTAAGTTATGAAAAAACATATATAGCACTGTAAATCTGATGGGCAGCAATATATAACTCAGTTAAGCGAGTTTTAGGCAAAAAAATATACCCGTATATGCCGGCGTATAAGACGACTGGGCGTATAAGACGACCCCCAACTTCTGCCCTAAAAATATAGAATTTGGTATATACTCACTGTATAAGACTACCCCTCTCCCAAATGAAAAAAAGTCTGCTTTGATTTCAACATGTTAATTTTAATTCAAATGCATATGACATGCAGGTACTGTATATAGCAGCAAAACTGTCACTTATAAACATAAGGTTGTTTCAAACATGTACGGTAAAGCTAAAACTTTGCAAAACAAACAAGAGAGCAAGTGCCTGGTGATCATAACTGTAAGCTGCGATATTGTAACAGGTCTTGCTGGCATGACAGTTTCCCTTTAAAAGCCTTCAAAATCCTCCTGAGAATATAGAGAATAGTATGCTACTTCAGTATGCTAAGAGCAGGGCTCTCTATGCGCTGACGGGGAAAAAAAAAACACCTCACACAGTGCGGCCCCCGTATATCCGGCGTATAAGACGACCCCCCACTGTAGCCATTATTTTAAGGGGTTAAAAAGTAGTCTTATACGCCAGTATATACTGTATATATATATTTCCTCATTTCCCTGGTTCTCTTCTGGCCTTTGTTTACCTGCAGTAACAACAATCTCTGCCGCTCCCCTGATCTGCAAAGGGAGTGAATACCCTGAGTGACATATTTGCCTGCTGGGATACTCAGCAGCATGTTGTATGTGTAGGACTACAAGTCCCAGCTGTACAATGACACTGCTGATACACACAGGAACTTCCCCCTACCTTTCTTGTGCAATGCTCTGCAGATCTCCTCCGATCTCCTCCAGTCTGTCAGCTCTGTGTTTGAGGAGGGCAGATCCTATGTCTCTTCACTGCCAGCAGCTGCTCAGCAAAGCCTTGAGCCCTGAGTCTGTGCTGGCTTAAGGGGTTAAAATCTTATCTGAAAGAATCCAGGGAGGGAACAGCAGCAGCTGGCAGTGCAGGTGGGCATGGCCAGCGCAGTGCAGGGGGGCATGGCCAGCACAGTGACGTCTCCTGTACAGACTCTTATCTGTTTGTGCATGAAACATCAGCAGAGCAGGGAGAGAAGCTGACATCACAGGTCATGTGACTCTGAGTGAAATCTGAGAAAGCTGCAATTGTAGAAGCACAACGTGCATGGAAAAGCTGTTATATTTGATTAGTTAGAAACATACAAAGAACAAAAAAATAACCTGGACAACCCCTTTAAGGAGTTAATGATGACATCTCTGGTGGGCTAGGGTAGTGAAGTAGACAGTCATATACTGTAGGGCTGTGGTTGGCTGACTGGGTTGATGTAATGACGAGTTGATATTGGCTGCAATCTATGAGGGACCCATAGACAGTGTGAGATCTCAATGTTCCAAACAAGCCACACAGACGATACACTGATCAGCCATAACATTAACCAGATATGGTGTAGGTCCCTCTCATGTCCTGACCTTTTGTGGCATGGACTTCACATGACCTCTGAGGTGCTCGGTGTGGCCTCCATGGTTTGGAATTGTTCTTCCAGCACATCCCTCAGATGATTGGATTTCCATCTAGGAATCAAGGAATGTGATTCATCAAACCAAACTGCCTTCTTCACATAGTTCACCGGATGCCATCTCTTCCCCAAGTAAGTGATGCACATGCAAATGGTCATCCAAATAATGTAACCTGATTCATCAGACCAGGCTGCCTTCTTCCATTGCTTCATGGCCCAGTTCTGATGATGATAAGCCCATTGTGGACATGTTCATTGGTGGACAAGGGTCAGTATGGCCACTGCCACCTTTCTAATCTCACCAGAAGTATCGTGGTCAGGAATTTGCTCTACAGTAGCTCT
Source organism: Rhinella marina (assembly GCA_900303285.1). NCBI lineage: Eukaryota > Metazoa > Chordata > Amphibia > Anura > Bufonidae > Rhinella > Rhinella marina. The sequence continues at coordinate 84,154 of ONZH01002931.1, forward strand.
TCTGTGGGATCGGGCTAGCCTTCACCCTCACATACATCAATGACCCTTGGGTTTCCATCAACCTGTCACTGGTTTACCGGTTGTCCTCCCGTGGCCGATTTTTGGTAGGTACTAACCAATGCATACTGGGAACACCCAACAAGACCGGCCATTCTGGAGATAATCTGACCCATCACAATTTGGTCCTTGTCAGAGTCATTCAGATCTTTAAGGGACAACCACATGGTCAGGTTTTTGAATTCAGTTTTGGAAGCCAAAATCAGGCATGGATCATGAAAGGAGATGATGTATAAAGGACAGGTATGAATTCTCTTTTTTGAATTCACCCCTGGTTAGGAGCATCCAGTCTACGTGACTTCTAAGTAGCTTCTGTATAGGACGCTATATACATTGCTCCCAGCCCATCCATTACTGGAGTGTGGGAAACGGAGGCCACGTTCTATCTCCTCACCTAAATACACGGCCATTATAGCCCCTTTGACCTGACGCCTGTTTGTTTAGCTAGGCTAACAGAGCAGTTCCGTCTACCGGAGGGAGTATCGTCCTCCTTTATTTGCTGAGTCCTTGCAAGTTCCAATATGTATAGACGTGATTAATGCAGGATTCTGCCCTCCCAGGAATGGAATGCAATTCTATGAGAAAATCTGATGTCCCGGGCAGTGCTGACACAGCGTTGTCTGAGTGTGGGTTGTCAGTGATACAAGAAAGCCGAAATAGTAACAATGTTAATTAAAGGAGCCCCGGGCGATATGTGATATCGCCTCATGTATGAGCTGGAAAGAGAGTTTCCCACTGTGGACTGGGCTTAGTTTGGATGGTGCTCCCTGTGGTACCTTCTGTTGGCATCCCCATCATATGCAGTATTCTTACATGGTGTAGGAATAACGATACCATATGGTGTCAATATTTTAATATTGCCAGTTATGTGTCCTAGAGTTTAACAGCGCCATATGGTGGTCTAAATAATAATGCTATATAGGGCATCCAATGCACAAATATTATACTAGACAGTACCACATTATAATACTGTCATATAGTACTAAAATAATACCAACACTTGGTGACAACATAAAGCCATAGATGTGCTTTCCTGCTGCATTTTTTATGCCACATTAACCCCCTAACTGTTTTGCCTGAGTCCAGCTCCAGCAGTGGGAAAAGTAGCTAACCGGAGGGGGGTGGGCTGATTTAGATGCTGCTACCTCCTGAATGGTAGCAGCTAGAAACTTGCAACTGGTCTTGTATGAAAGCTGACAGTCCAGGCTTTCATACATGACCAAAATGACAGCAATATGTTTGGGACAGAGAAAGATATCACTGATATAAGGTTTCTAACAGTGATTTCTCCTATGTTGCTTGAACTTTAGCTTGGTCTTGTATGAAAGCCTGGACTGTCAGCTTTCATACAAGACCAGTTGCATGTTTCTAGCTGCTACCATTGAGGAGATATCACCATCTAAAGCAGCCCTCCCCCCTCCAGTTAGCTACTTTTCACACTGCCCGAGCTGGACTGGGTCAGAACAGTTAGGTGGTTAAAGGGGTTTTCCGAGATCCTCTTATTGATGACCCATCCTTAGGATAGGTCACTATAAGATTGCTCAGAGACCCCATTGATCAGCTGGACTTTGGTGCACGTTGCAGCTTCTTCGCAGCTTTCATTCACTTGAATGGGACTGAGCTGCGCCTAGGCCACGTGACCGTTGAACGTGACATCGTTGGCCTAGCAAGAGACTGTAGCAATCACGGGAGTGCCTGGTCTCTTTAAAACAGCTAATTGGCGGGGGTGTCAGGAGTTCTACCCCTAACCTAGACCTAACCTGAGCTCTCAGAAAACCCATTATTGACCATAACTCCTACTAATAGAAGCAAACTAGACCCTCAGAGGAGGGCATAATAAATTTAGGCACATGGCACTTGTGCTATGTACTATGCAAAAAATCTGATTTATTTTCTGAGGCTGTAATTCCCCTTTAAGAAACATTATACGTATATGGCCATAAAGTAAAGTTCAGGCCCATGATGCACACCGAGGTCTCATCTTCAGTGCAGAGCCGTCTCCAAAAATATGTCTTCTCCTTATGTGAAATGTTTTCGTGAGATGATTTAAAGCTTCTGCCAAGTGCAAACGCTGCAGAAGTAAAAGAGGTTCTACTGTGGTGCTCGGTGCTCGCCACCATCGATGCGGTGTCCCTGACCTCAGCACATTCCTAATTTTCATCAGAAGCCTGTGAGTTTCAGACGCATAGAGCGCCGGTTGCATCTCTGTACGGAGGTGTCATGTTTTCTCCAAAGATTTGTTCTTAATGTTCAGTATTGATCATCTACATGATAAAATGCTTCTTACACCTCTCGACATTGAAAAGGCAGCACCAAGAAGGACGAGCCATAAGGTTATTCAAATCAAGGAAGTCGCAGGTGTCTCTAAAATCTGCAGATGATAGCATTTTCAAGCACCTAGCTCCAATCTGCGGTATGTGGGAGGGGCATAAAAGCCAGATTGATAGTAACGTTTTTTAACCCCAAACATTAGATCAAGCTATGTACGATGATTGTGCAATGCCTTCTGTTCTCAGAGGGACACAATTCTTCACCTAAAAGCCCTCGGCTACGCGTCTAGGATGAGATGTCAGCACTGTTCAACACTGTGTGTCCCGGTGGTTGGGAGAACAATGACAACTAGAATGACAGAAAAAGTGCACAGAGGAGAACCTTTGCATGGATGAATCGTCTGATTAGAAGAATGGCGCGTAGTGATCCCTTCTGTACTGCAATAGTCACATCCCAAGCCTAGGGCGGCAAACGGCGTCTACAGAAACAGAAGTCATCTGCATGACATTGGGATACAAGCCAGATGTTCCGCTCTAGGTGTTCCACTGACCTCATGCCGCTGCTCTCAAAGGCTATCAGTTGATATACATTTAAAGGCAGCAAATAATTTAAAATGCTATAAACACCTTTGTACTGATAATTTAATTCTTCAATTGGTTCCTAAATACAGGATAGACAAGCAACATTTTAAATAACTTTAATTAAAATTTTTCTACCATTTTGCTTCTGCAGAGCGTGTGTAAGTCCTTCACCTAGCTGATGGTGCTACCGAATCTGGCAGACATCCACAGTGCGCCTGTTTGTGATTGCTCTTTCCACTCTGAGTGTTAGAGATAGCAGCCGGGAGAGAAAGGAGGTTGTGTATGGCAGATCAGAGAGTGGGGTGAGGGGAAAGAACCCAAAGAGGGTAGCTCTCACACAGATTGTAGACATGCAGGAGAGCTTACACAAAGCAGTGCAAGGAGGAAGACAGCAGCATCCTGGACACACAGATCCAACATGTATTATTGAGAGGGAAAAATCTGCATTAGGAAAGTTTGAAATTACAAGCAGGGTGTGAAAATATTGAAGATATCCATACAGTGTAGAAATCTAATTTCATTCAGATTTTTGAGGATAAAGCCTCATTCACACGTCAGTGTTTCACGGACGTGTGCTGTACATGTTCTCCGCGGACAGCACACATCCCCATTCATTTCAATGTGTGTATTCAGACATCAGTGTTTCAGCACGGTTCGTGGGTCCGTGTTTTTAGCACGGATGCATGTCCTATCTTGATCTGTGTTCCCGGATCCCTCACGCCCATTATAGTCAATGAGTCCGTGAAAACCATGGATCCCTCACGGATGTCATCCGTGTTGCATCCGTGTTTCACGGATCATTAAGAAGAGATGCTTTGAAAATTATTTTTCAGCTGTTCAGTGTCAGTGAAACACGGATGCAACACGGACGGCAAAACACGGACCCACGGACCCAACACGGATCCTTCACGGATGCCTCACTGACGACCTGCTCACGGATTTGAGCATGGACACGGACGTGTAAATGAGGTTTAAGGCAAAACTTGCAGTCAACATACATATTAACGGGTAAGTCCACCCTAAGACCACCATTCTTCCTAATTCATTAACAGGAAGTTATCATTGTCTTCCAAATACAGTGGATCTGCAGTCCAGTCATGGTCACTGTTTCTACTTGACTGCTATCAGTGGCATAATCGTAGGAGTTCAGAAGTCCTGTGTGTGTGTGTGTGTGGGGGGGAGAGGGAGGGGGCAGCCAAGAAGGCTTAGAAAGCTGGACAACCTATTTAATTGCCTTTTCTGCCTGCTAGTTCATATTACAATTGCCTCTTCACTCCCTACCCTCCTCCTGTTAGGCTACTTTCACACTAGCGTTTTAAAATTCCGGTATTGAGTTCCGTCATAGGGGCTCAATACCGGAATAAAACGCTTCAGTTTTGTCCCCATTCATTGTCAATGGGGACAAAACTGAACTGAAGACAACGGAATGCTCCTGAAAGCATTCCGTTCCGTCTTCAGACCGGAGAACAAACCGCAGCATGCTGCGGTTTGCTCTCCGGTCCAGGCATCCGCACCAAGACGGATCCGGAATGACCCCCAATGCAAGTCAATGGGGGTGGATCCGTCTGGTGTGACCATAATGGTAACCGGATCCGCCCTCCATTGACTTTCAATGGAGTCCATTACGGATCCGGGTACACATAGACACATACAGACATAAACATACACACACATAAAGACATACAAACACACATACATACTTACATGCTCCCCGGCAGGTCTTCGGAGCGTCAGGACGGCTCACACAGGTCACGATTCCCCACAGCGCCCTCTGCTGGGCGCCTGGTGGAATCGTCAGATGACGATTCCACCAGGCGCCCAGCAGAGGGCGCTGTGGGGAATCGTGACCTGTGTGAGCCGTCCTGACGCTCCGAAGACCTGCCGGGGAGCATGTAAGTATGTATGTGTGTTTGTATGTCTATATGTGTGTGTATGTTTATGTGTATGTATATGTATGTACTGTGTGACATGTGTGGGGCCGGAGCGCGGTTCCGGCTCCACACATGTCACTGCGGCAGGCCTGATCCGGCAGCACCCTTCACCTGCCGGATCAGGCCTGCCGCCAGTGTGAAAGTAGCCTTAGTATATTTATAAAGCCTGCTTGACTCGGTGCCCATGCTGCAGAGATCACAGTATTTTATCAAAACTAGCAAGTTTAGCAGGGAGAAAGTAAAAGCCTGCAGTAATTTAAGAATCCTCCTTTTTGTTACACTGTCCTAAGAGCTATTTGGCTGCAATAGAGAGTAAACTCCTCTTTGCCTCCGTGCTTCTGTTTCACCATAAATGGTATACTTTACATAAGGGTGTTAACACTATAGTGAGTACACCTTCATGATAAATTAACTTAGTTGTTGGAAATTGTGAGAAATCTCACATTTGTATTGACATCCGTGGGAACGGGGAAAATCAAACATGCAGCTGTGATGCAAACCTGCGAGTCATGTACTCTTAGGGGATTGTTTTCTCAGATTTGTAGAAATGATATGGAGTCTTGTAGGATAAGATTATAATGGCACTTAATGTACTGTATGAGATATAGCGCTTTAGTATTTTCTGTAGATATACATTTGTTTCACACGTTTCTTAATATTATATAAGCCCTTGTGGGCAGGGTTCTCTCTCTTCTTCTGTACCAGTTTGTAACTTGTTTTGTTCATGCTTATTGTACTTGTTTCTTGTTTTTATTATGTATGTATAACCCTTATCATATGTACAGTGCTATGGAATGAATGGCACTGGTAGGTTGTCACAGGTTTCTGGAGCCATGCTGACTGCAGTACCTTCCACAGCTGCTGGAGAGGGTGCGTGGGGATCCATAGAGCTGACACTACCATCCAGGTGGTCCCACAGATGCTCGATTGGGTTCAAGTCTGGGGAATTAGGGGGCCAGGGTAGTACTTGGAAATCTGGGTCATGCTCTTCCAACCAATGTCGGACATTTCTAGTCGTGTGAAATGTCACATTGTCTTGCTGGAAGATCTCATCCGTCCCAGGGAAGACAATCAGCATGTATGGGTGTACGTGATCTGCAAGGATGGATTCAGACCCAAATTGGCTGAAAGTGTCTTCCACATGGATCAGTGACCCAGAGAATGCCTCAAAAACCTCCACCAGATGATTACTCTGCCACCACCAGCTTGTGTTCTTCCAGCATCAGTTGCAGGATGCTTGTTCTCTGATGTTTCTCGCCTGACACACCAATGTCCATCCATTCCAGGAAGCAGAACACAAGACTTATCAGAGAAGACAATCCTTTACCAATCAGCGGAGGTCCAATTCACTGCTAAAGCCTTTTCTGCTCATTAGCGATGAGCGAGCATGCTCAGCCGAACTCGCTGTTCGGCCGAGCATGCCTGCGCTCAAGTGTGCTCGAGTGCAAAGCTCGAGTCCCCTCCCCGCACCAAGACGGATCCGTCATGACCCCAATGCAAGTCAATGGGGACGGATCCGTTTGGTGTGACACTAGTAAACGGATCTGTCTTCCATTGACTTTCAATGGAATTCATGATGGATCCGTCCTTACTTACCTTTCCCAGCATCTTCCTCCTCCCTCTAGCAGGTGGCGCTGTGGTAAAACTTACCACTGTGCGCGCCGTCTTCCTGCTGGAACAGGTCGGGAGCTGCCGGGGAAGGTAAGTCGTGTCAGTGTCTGTGTCTGTGTTTTTTTTTTTTTTTTTGGGACCCCTTTAAACCAGAGCGGGGGGTGTCTGGTTTCGTCCCATAGACTTACATTATGCTCGGGTGCTCGGCCGAGCACTTGAGCACCCCCGAGTGCTCGGCCAGAGCACCCGAGCACACGAGCACCTGGGTGCTTGATCAACACTACTGCTCATGTAACTTGGTTATCTGAGGTGCAGTGACCATTTATCTGCTTAGGGACCCCATACACAGTAGAGTTCTCTGACCTGTTGTTAGACACACATCTGGTAGCCCCTGGTTTATTTTGGCAGTGAGCCCTATCAGCCAAGGCCCAAAAAACAATAATCATCCCTTTTTTGCAACTCTGATGAATCGCCCCTTTTGCCAATGACAGAAACGAGGGATATGTGTGCAGACAGCCTATTGCACTCCTTATATACCCACCGAGCCAGCTCAACACACCTTATATACCAACTGAGCCAGCTCAACACACCTTATATACCCAGCGAGCCAGTTCAGCACACCTTATATACCCACTGAGCCAGCTCAACACACCTTATATACCAAACGAGCCAGCTCATCACACCTTACATACCGACCGAGCCAGCTCAGCACACCTTATATACCTACTAAGCTAGCTCATCACACTTATATACCCACGAGCTAGCTCAGCACACCTTATATACCCACCGAGCCAGCTTAACACATCTTATATACCAATCGAGCCAGCTCAGCACACCTTATATACCCACCGAGCCAGCTCAGCACACCTTATATATCCACTGAGCCAGCTCAGCACACCTTATATACCCACTGAGCCAGCTCAACACACCTTATATACCTACTAAGCCAGCTCAGCACACTTTATATACCCACGAGCCAGCTCAGCACACCTTATATACCCACTGAGCCAGCTCACCACACCTTATATACCCACCAAACCGGCTCAGCACACCTTATATACCCACCAAACCCGCTCAGCACACCTTATATACCCACCAAGCCAGCTCAGCACACGGGACTTCCTTCATGAGCTACACACTGCCGACATCGAAAGTAGGAAGTGGTCAGAATAATGGGACTCGACTGAGTGTATTAATTTGATAACTGGTGGAGACACCTCCCCTCCTCTCTCTCCCTCTCTCTACATTTTTTGACTCCCAAATGCCATACGTGACTCTCATAAGAATTTTTTGCGCTTCTTAACCAGTATAAGAATCTTGAAGCTCCCAGACCAAATTTAAGATCAGCAGTTCCCCCCCCCCCCATTGTCACATACAACCACTTCCATAATAGGACCTGTTTATCTCGATTACTGATGTCCTTGGTGACTTCTAATATCCTCAGGTTTTACAGTAGGGACTTCATTACGATTTGATTTATAGTATAATGATCACCAGATTTTACATAATTGCTGGAAATTAGGCCTACAAAGACGTTCTGGGAGACGAAGATGAAAACGATGGCAGATGTTCCCGGGAATGATAGTCGTTGTAAGGATCTATGACTCTTCGATGCTCTGGGCTGTCGGCGGATATCACAATGATTATGCAAAACGCTTTTCCTAGGTACCATGCGAGATGATTAAAGATGAAACAAGCCCATTTCCCACATTTCCCACATTTTCAGATTTATCTGCATCATTGGTTCAGAGTTATATTTTTTGCCTGAATATTTTATTTTAGCTGGCTGTTTTTTCTTTACAACAAGCACCTGGTTATAAGAAAAATGTCAGGAAATGGGCTATTGACTTTGAGACAATAGGAAAGTATAGTGGGCATGCTCTGTGTCATGTACAGAAGTCACTGTACAGGTGACAATCCTATAAAGACTGCGGCTATCCCTGATGTTTGTGCACCTTCTTCTGCCATACATTTTCCTTCCACTGAACTTTCCATTAATATGCTTGGATACAGCACAATGTGAACAGCCAGCTTCTTTAGCAATGACCTTTTGTGGCCTCTCCTCCTTGTGGAGGGTGTTAATGACTGTCTTCTGGACAACTATCAAGTCAGCAGTCTTCCCCATGGCTGTGTAGCCTACTGAACCAGACTGAGGGACCATTTAAAGGCTTCGCAAACCTTTGCAGGTGTTTTGTGTTGGTTACAGTGTGACACCCTGGGTCTACAAGATTGAACTTTTTCACAATATTCTAGTTTTCTGAGATCCTGACTTTTTGGGTTTTCATTATCTGTATAACCATCAATAGTATAAGAAATAAACTTTTATAAAAGATCCCTCTGTGTGTAATGGATCTATAGACTATATGAGAGATCCCTCTGTGTGTGATGGATCTATAGAATATATGAGAAATCCCTCTGTGTGTAATGGATCTATAGAATATATGAGAGATCCCTCTGTGTGTGATGGAACTATAGGATATATGAGAGATCCCTCTGTGTGTAATGGATCTATAGAATATAATAAAGATCCCTCTGTGTGTAATGGATCTATAGAATATATGAGAGATCCCTCTGTGTGTAATGGATCTATAGAATATATGAGAGATCCCTCTGTGTGTGATGGAACTATAGGATATATGAGAGATCCCTCTGTGTGTAATGGATCTATAGAATATATGGGAGATCCCTCTGTGTGTAATGGATCTATAGAATATATGAGAGATCCCTCTGTGTGTAATGGATCTATAAAATATATGAGAAATCCCTCTGTGTGTAATGGATCTATAGAATATATGAGAGATCCCCCTCTGTGTAAGGGATCTATGGAATATATAAGAAATCCCTCTGTGTGTAATGTATCTATAGAGTATATGAGAGATCCCTCTGTGTGTAATGGATCTATAGAATATATGAGAGATCCCTCTGTGTGTAATGGATCTATAGACTATATGAGAGATCCCTCTGTGTGTAATGTATCTATGGAATATATGAGAGATCCCTCTGTGTAATAGATCTGTAGAATATATGAGAGATCCCTCTATGTGTAATGGATCTATAGAACATATGAGAGATCCCTCTGTGTGTAATGTATCTATGGAATATATGACAGATCCCTCTGTATGTAATGGATCTATAGACTATATGAGAGATCCCTCTGTGTGTAATGGATCTATAGAATATATGAGAGATCCCTCTGAGTGTAATGGATCTGTAGAATATATGAGAGATCGCTCTGTGTGTAATGGATCTGTAGAATATATGAGAGATCCCTCTGTGTGTAATGGATCTGTAGAATATATGAGAGATCCCTCTGTGTGTAATGGATCTATAGAATATATGAGATCCCTCTGTGTGTAATGGATCTATGGAATATATGAGAGATCCCTCTGTGTGTAATGGATCTATAGAATATATGAGAGATCGCTCTGTGTGTAATGGATCTATAGAATATATGAGAGATCCCTCTGTGTGTAATGGATCTATAGAATATATGAGAGATCCCTCTGTGTGTAATGGATCTATAGAATATATGAGAGATCCCTCTGTGTGCAATGGATCTATAGAATATATGAGAGATCCCTCTGAGTGTAATGGATCTGTAGAATATATGAGAGATCCCTATGTGTGTAATGAATCTATAGAATATATGAGAGATCCCTCTGTGTGTAATGGATCTATAGAATATATGAGAGATCCCTCTGTGTGTAATGAATCTATAGAATATATGAGAGATCCCTCTGTGTGTAATAGATCTATAGAATATATGAGAGATCCCTCTGTGTGTAATAGATCTATAGAATATATGAGAGATCCATCTGTGCGTAATGGATCTATAGAATATATGAGAGATCCATCTGTGTTTAATGGATCTATAGAATATATGAGAGATCCCTCTGTGTTTAATGGATCTATAGAATATATGAGAGATCCCTCTGTGTGTAATGGATCTATAGAATATATGAGAGATCCCTCTGTGTGTAATGGATGTATAGAATATATAAGAGATCCCTCTGTGTGTAATGGATCTATAGAATATATGAGAGATCCCTCTGTGTGTAATGGATGTATAGAATATATAAGAGATCCCTCTGTATGTAATGAATGTTTAGAATATATGAGAGTTCCTGGACGTCCTACGGCAGCACACAATGGGTTAAGTTAGGTTCTCTAGAACAAGGCAGAAGAGACTAATTAGCAGTAATTAAACAGTTAAGACAGCTGCTATAAGAGCCAGTAAGGACCACACCAACACAGAGTTTTTTTCTTCTGCAATGTAGAAGAGACTATATGATTTTTTACACTTCTTTGTGTTTCTTTTTTACAGGTTTTGGTCTATTAGTGCTGTAGACCCAACGGTCGGGGTGAATGGGGGTTCCAGGCTGACGGTGTTCGCAGTCTGCCCTATCTCCACCCTGCGGATTGTCTATATGTGTAGACTGGCATGGGTAGAGGACACAGAGCTGACAGGGTTGCAGTTCTCCTCACCCCATTATGCCTCACAGCTTCCAGAAGATTGTGCCTCTACTAGAGTGAAGCTGTGTCAGATGTCTGTACAGTTACCTCATGACAGACTTCTGTTATACCCAGGTTGGTAACCCTAAGACATTGCTGTGTTTTCACTGTATTGGAGCATGCACTTGCCTGTTTCCTGGTCTCTGTGTGTAGACAGCATTTCTGGCCGGCTCTAGGCTCCGCCCCCTCTGTCTCCAGGGTGTTGCCTGGAGTCTTCCTCGTGCTAGCAGAGTCTCCTGGTCTCCAAGTTTACAGCCTGCACTCTCTTTCTGGGCTGAGGAACTGCTTGCATCACAGGAAGGGCGGAGTCTGGGGGGAGAATCCTGTGAAAAGGAGCCTCTGCACTTCTCCCCATGGACACTCTGCCAGGCAGCCGTGCTGTCAGCATTCCAAAGTAAGAGCCTGCTAATCTATCACTCTCTGTTCCCAGATGTATGTTCCTGGGACTTGGGGTTACCTTGCTATCTGCCTCTCTCCTGCATATTATAGTGGGGTCACTTTTATGCATATGTTAGAGGTCATTAAGCCGGGTGCTTATGTGTGTATATACATATATTTATATATGGAATTTATATTTGTCATACATAAGTCTTGCACTCTTTAAGTTTGCATTTTTCCTGGTATCGTAAGTTCTTGTCTATACAAGTACTGATCCCCTTTTATGTCTTCTATAGATGTCAGTTTCTCCAGGAGGAAAATGTACCAGCAAGACTAGGCACGGGAGGTGCCGTTCCTGCCAGCAACCCCTACCTGAGGACTGCTCTGGGGACTTATGCATCCTCTGTGATGTTACTACTGAGACTGCACCTGCATCTGCTATGTCTTCTGACTCCATCAGAGAAATCATTAGGAGCGAGCTATTAAATATTCTTGGGGAGACAGGCCCATCTGAAGCAGACACACTTGCAAAAAATACTTATATTGCTGCAGCTACAGCATCGAAAGTGGCCATGTCCTCTGTATCTGTGGCGAGAGCACTGAGGGTCTGGTTAAGTGATATCACCAAAGACTTGGAAGATGGGACTCCTAGACAAGAGATCATTGAGAAAATCCCGACTCTTAAGGCAGCAGCAGAATTTCTCTGTGACGCCCCTCTTGACTCGCTTCGTATGTCTTCTAGGAGCATGGCAACATCTAATGCCATAAGAAGATCTCTGTGGCTTAAACAATGGTCAGGTGACCTATCATCAAAACACCATTTTTGCTCCCTCCCCTTCCAGCCAGAGTCGATGTTTGGCCCTCAGTTGCGAGAGATCCTCAAAGATATAAATGAGGATAAGGGGATTTCCTTCCCTTCGTCTAGTAGAAAGCCTACTTTCAAGCCCTACAGGAGACAATTCAGACATTCACCTAAGTTTAGGAGGAACTCAAAGTCTGACAGATGGCGGAGTTTCAGGCCCAAGCAAACTAATGCAGGAGCAACATTTAACAAGAATAAGCCCCCACCCCCTAAGAAGAATCCGGACTTATGACGCCAGCTTACCATCATTGGGTGTCGGGGGGAGGCTGACTCATTTTCTTCATGCTTGGGAAAGTTCAACTTCAGACCAGTGGGTGTTATCCCTCATAAAAAAGGGCTATTACCTCGAGCTAAAGGCCTTTCCTCCGGACAGGTTCTTCCTGAACCAATCTCAAGATCCACAATTACCTATCCTGGTGAGAGAATTCTTGGCAAAAGGAGCTCTAGAGCGAGTTCCTCTAGAGCAAAGAGGAACAGGCGTGTATTCAAGAATTTTTCTGTGCCAAAAAGCAATGGGAAATTCCGGTTAGTGATCGATCTCACATTCTTGAACAATTTCATGGAGAAACGCAAGTTCAAGATGGACAACATCAGATCAGTCATCCCCCTGTTAAACAGAGGAGATTTTCTTGCTACTCTAGATCTAACCGACGCCTACCTGCATATACCTGTTGCAGAGTCCCACCGCAAGTTTCTAAGAATAGCCATCTCATCAGGATCTTACACTCATCACCTGCAGTTCACCTGTCTGCCGTTCGGGCTAAGCTCCTCTCCAAGGGTGTTTACAAAGGTGGCCATCGTTTTGACAGCAGTACTGAGACTCCAGGGCATACATATTGTGCCATATCTGGACGACTGGCTCCTCATAGCCAGGTCTGCGCAAGAACTGTCGTCTCAAGTAGGCATTACTCTTCATCTGTTGAAAGAGCACGGTTTCCTAGTAAACTTCGCCAAGTCACACCTCACACCGGTACAGAAGATTCAGTTCCTGGGGTTTGTGGTCAACACAGTTCAAATGAGAATTTTTCTGTCACAAGAACGCATCTTGAAGATCAGGAGAGAGGTCTTCAGGTTAATCTCTCGTCCCACTTCTTCCATCAGGTCAGCAATGAGGACGCTGGGATGTCTGACCTCCACGCTGGATGCAGTCCTCTGGGCCAGGGCTCATATCCGCCCACTCCAAGTGGAAATTCTGTTGGCCTGGGACAGAGATCATCTGACCTTGGATCAGGAGATGACTATTTCAGCAGAGACATGTCAGGATCTGAGGTGGTGGCTGACTCCTCAGAGACTTCAGATAGGAGTTTCTCTTGTTCAGAACCAACCAGTTATCCTCACGACGGATGCCTCCTCTTGGGGCTGGGGTGCGCATGTCGAGGAGCTTTGGGTTCAGCAAACCTGGTCCATGGCAGAGAAGCACTTCACCTCCAATCACAAGGAACTCAGAGCGGTCAAGCTAGCCCTAGTACATTTCAGAGATCTCCTATTCATGAAAGACGTTCTGGTGAGGTCAGACAACCTTCCGACAGTTTTCTATGTAAAGAAACAGGGCGGCACCAGATGTCCGTCTCTTCTTCAAGAATGCCAAGCCATTTTTCAGTGGGCGGAGAAGAATTTGAGGAGCTTATCGGCCATTCACATCAGAGGTGTTCTCAACACGAAGGCCGATGTACTAAGCAGACATGTTCTCGATCCAGGGGAGTGGTCTCTCTCCCGCTATGTCTTCAATCAGGTGATACAAAGATTCGGTGCCCCCCAACTGGATGTATTTGCATCGAGGGACAACACCAAGACCCTGAACTTCTGCTTTCTCAATCCAGCCCACAATCCTATGGCAGTGGACGGACTGTCGATTCCATGGCACGGGATATTCATATATGCCTTCCCTCCTCCTGCTCTCATCCAGAGAACCTTGAGAAAGATAAAGGAAGAGAAAGTCAGGGCCATAGCCATTCTGCCCTTTTGGCCCAGGAGGTCATGGTTCACTCTGGCTCTGTCCCTCTCCCAGGGGAGGTACTGGAAACTTCCCAGAGTGCCAGATCTTCTATCACAGAGGAACTTCTTCCATCAACATCTGGCCAGAATGAGTCTAACAGCATGGATGCTGAACTGAAACACCTAAGACAAGAAGGATTGTCTGATGGAGTCATATCCACTTTGGTCAAGTCTAGGAGGGAAGCTACGAGGAAAAAATATGCGAAAGTCTGGCAAACATTCAGATCTTTTTCCACAGAGTCTTCAGTTTCAGCGGTATTAGAGTTTCTGCAAAGAGGCCTAGACAATGGCCTGAAGTTAAACACCCTAAGGGTCCAATTTACAGCAATAAATTCCTTCCTGAATGGAAAATTTTCTAGCCACCTGAATGGAAAATTTTCTAGCCATCCTTTGGTTATTCGTTTTTTCAAGGGTGTTAGGAACATTCGCCCTACTATCAAATCACCGCTTCCATCCTGGGATTTAAGGCTGGTGTTAAAAGGGCTAAAATCACCTCCCTTTGAGCCTTTGTCTTCAGCTAGTATAAAGTTCCTGTCCTGGAAAACAGTGTTTCTAGTAGCCATTGCTTCTACCAGACATATTGGAGAAATACAAGCGTTGTCTTGCCGTGAACCCTACCTGAGAGATATGGGAGATTGTATTGTCTTAAGAACTTTACCAGGGTTTCTTCCCAAGGTCTCGTCCTCCACTAACTTACATCAGGAGATTGTGCTGCCAGCACTGTCCTCAGAAGAAGGTGCTGAGCATCCCTTGGATGTGAGAAGGGCAGTGCTGTTTTATATAGAGCAAGTGAAGTCCTTCAGATCTGCAGAGAACTTGTTCGTCCTATTTGAGGGAAAGTCAAAACGGCTTAAAGCATCTAAACACACCCTTTCTAGATGGCTCAAGAACACAGTGGAATTCTGTTACTCTCTAGAGGGTCTTCCATCACCCTTGGACTTTAAGGCTCATTCCACTAGGTCGACATCTACGTCGTGGGCTGAAGCTGCGAATGTCTCCTTACAGGAAATATGTCGTGCCGCCACATGGGCTTCTCCGAATACTTTCATTAAACACTATCGCCTGGATGTGTCTGACAGCGCAGCCTTGAGTAGGCGTGTATTGAAGTAATACGTACTGGATTTATCCCCCCTTTTTCTCTTTCATGGCCACTGTGTCCCATTGTGTGCTGCCGTAGGACGTCCAGGAACTGCCGAATTTCATACCTTACCTATCCGGAAATTCGTGTTCCTGGAGTCCGAAGGCAGCACAGGGAACCCACCCTTAATAAATTTAATTTTTGCTGCATACAAACTCTGTGTTGGTGTGGTCCTTACTGGCTCTTATAGCAGCTGTCTTAACTGTTTAATTACTGCTAATTAGTCTCTTCTGCCTTGTTCTAGAGAACCTAACTTAACCCATTGTGTGCTGCCTTCGGACTCCAGGAACACGAATTTCCGGATAGGTAAGGTATGAAATTCGGCAGATCCCTCTGTGTGTAATGGATCTATAGAATATATGAGAGATCCCTCTGTGTGTAATGGATCTATAGAATATATGAGAGATCCCTCTGTGTGTAATGGATCTATAGAATATATGAGAGATCCCTCTGTGTGTAATGGATCTATAGAATATATGAGAGATCGCTCTGTGTGTAATGGATCTGTAGAATATATGAGAGATCCCTCTGTGTAATAGATCTGTAGAATATATGAGAGATCCCTCTGTGTGTAATGGATCTATAGAATATATGAGAGATCCCTCTGTGTGTAATGGATCTATAGAATATACAGTATGAGAGATCTCTCTGTGTGTAATGGATCTATAGAATATACAGTATGAGAGATCCCTCTGTGTGTAATGGATCTATAGAATATATGAGAGATCCCTCTGTGTGTAATGTATCTATGGAATATATGAGAGATCCCTCTGTGTAATAGATCTTTAGAATATATGAGAGATCCCTCTGTGTGTAATGGATCTATAGAACATATGAGAGATCCCTCTGTGTGTAATGTATCTATGGAATATATGACAGATCCCTCTGTATGTAATGGATCTGTACAATATATGAGAGATCGCTCTGTGTGTAATGGATCTGTAGAATATATGAGAGATCCCTCTGTGTAATAGATCTGTAGAATATATGAGAGATCGATCTGTGTGTAATGGATCTATAGAATATATGAGAGATCCCGATGTGTGTAATGAATCTATAGAATATATGAGAGATCCCTCTGTGTGTAATGAATCTATAGAATATATGAGAGATCCCTCTATGTGTAATAGATCTATAGAATATATGAGAGATCCCTCTGTGTGTAATATATCTATAGAATATATGAGAGATCCCTCTGTGTGTAATGGATCTATAGAATATATGAGAGATCCCTCTGTGTGTAATGAATGTTTAGAATATATGAGAGATCCCTCTGTGTGTAATAGATCTATAGAATATATGAGAGATCCCTCTGTGTGTAATGGATCTATAGAATACATGAGAGATCCCTCTGTGTGTAATGGATGTATAGAATATATAAGAGATCCCTCTGTGTGTAATGAATGTTTAGAATATATGAGAGATCCCTCTGTGTGTAATGGATCTATAGAATATATGAGAGATCCCTCTGTGTGTAATGGATCTATAGAATATATGAGAGATCCCTTTGTGTGTAATGAATGTTTAGAATATATGAGAGATCCCTCTGTGTGTAATGGATCTATAGAATATATGAGAGATCCCTCTGTGTGTAATGGATCTATAGAATATGTGAGAGATCCCTCTGTGTGTAATGAATCTATAGAATATATGAGAGAACCCTCTGTGTGTAATGGATCTATAGAATATATGAGAGATCTCTCTGTGTGTAATAGATCTATAGAATATATGAGAGATCCCTCTGTGTGTAATGGATGTATAGAATATATAGGAGATCCCTCTGTGTGTAATGGATCTATAGAATATATGAGAGATCCCTCTGTGTGTAATGGATCTATAGAATATATGAGAGATCCCTCTGTGTGTAATGGATCTATAGAATATATGAGAGATCCCTCTGAGTGTAATGGATCTGTAGAATATATGAGAGATCGCTCTGTGTGTAATGGATCTGTAGAATATATGAGAGATCCCTCTGTGTAATAGATCTGTAGAATATATGAGAGATCGCTCTGTGTGTAATGGATCTATAGAATATATGAGAGATCCCTGTGTGTGTAATGAATCTATAGAATATATGAGAGATCCCTCTGTGTGTAATATATCTATAGAATATATGAGAGATCCATCTGTGTGTAATGGATCTATAGAATATATGAGAGATCCCTCTGTGTTTAATGGATCTATAGAATATATGAGAGATCCCTCTGTGTTTAATCGATGTATAGAATATATAAGAGATCACTCTGTGTGTAATGAATGTTTAGAATATATGAGAGATCCCTCTGTGTGTAATGGATCTATAGAATATATGAGAGATCCCTCTGTATATAATGGATCTATAGAATATATGAGATCCCTCTGTGTGTAATGGATCTATGGAATATATGAGAGATCCCTCTGTGTGTAATGGATCTATAGAATATATGAGAGAACCCTCTGTGTGTAATGGATCTATAGAATATATGAGAGATCCCTCTGTATATAATGGATCTATAGAATATATGAGATCCCTCTGTGTGTAATGGATCTATGGAATATATGAGAGATCCCTCTGTGTGTAATGGATCTATAGAATATATGAGAGAACCCTCTGTGTGTAATGGATCTATAGAATATATGAGAGATCCCTCTGTGTGTAATGGATCTATAGAATATATGAGAGATCCCTCTGTGTGTAATGGATCTATAGAATATATGAGAGATCCCTCTGTGTGTAATGAATGTTTAGAATATATGAGAGATCCCTCTGTGTGTAATAGATCTATAGAATATATGAGAGATCCCTCTGTGTGTAATGGATCTATAGAATATATAAGAGATCCCTCTGTGTGTAATGAATGTTTAGAATATATGAGAGATCCCTCTGTGTGTAATGGATCTATAGAATATATGAGAGATCCCTCTGTGTGTAATGGATCTATAGAATATATGAGAGATCCCTCTGTGTTTAATGGATCTATAGAATATATGAGAGATCCCTTTGTGTGTAATGAATGTTTAGAATATATGAGAGATCCCTCTGTGTGTAATGGATCTATAGAATATATGAGAGATCCCTCTGTGTGTAATGGATCTATAGAATATATGAGAGATCCCTCTGTGTGTAATGGATCTATAGAATATATGAGAGATCCCTCTGTGTGTAATGAATCTATAGAATATATGAGAGAACCCTCTGTGTGTAATGGATCTATAGAATATATGAGAGATCCCTCTGTGTGTAATGGATCTATAGAATATATGAGAGATCCCTCTGTGTGTAATGAATGTTTAGAATATATGAGAGATCCCTCTGTGTGTAATAGATCTATAGAATATATGAGAGATCACTCTGTGTGTAATGAATCTATAGAATACATGAGAGATCCCTCTGTGTGTAATGGATGTATATAATATATAAGAGATCCCTCTGTGTGTAATGAATGTTTAGAATATATGAGAGATCCCTCTGTGTGTAATGGATCTATAGAATATATGAGAGATCCCTCTGTGTGTAATGGATCTATAGAATATATGAGAGATCCCTTTGTGTGTAATGAATGTTTAGAATATATGAGAGATCCCTCTGTGTGTAATGGATCTATAGAATATATGAGAGATCCCTCTGTGTGTAATGGATCTATAGAATATATGAGAGATCCCTCTGTGTGTAATGGATCTATAGAATATATGAGAGATCCCTCTGTGTGTAATGAATCTATAGAATATATGAGAGAACCCTCTGTGTGTAATGGATCTATAGAATATATGAGAGATCTCTCTGTGTGTAATAGATCTATAGAATATATGAGAGATCCCTCTGTGTGTAATGGATGTATAGAATATATAGGAGATCCCTCTGTGTGTAATGGATCTATAGAATATATGAGAGATCCCTCTGTGTGTAATGGATCTATAGAATATATGAGAGATCCCTCTGAGTGTAATGGATCTGTAGAATATATGAGAGATCGCTCTGTGTGTAATGGATCTGTAGAATATATGAGAGATCCCTCTGTGTAATAGATCTGTAGAATATATGAGAGATCGCTCTGTGTGTAATGGATCTATAGAATATATGAGAGATCCCTGTGTGTGTAATGAATCTATAGAATATATGAGAGATCCCTCTGTGTTTAATAGATCTATAGAATATATGAGAGATCCCTCTGTGTGTAATAGATCTATAGAATATATGAGAGATCCATCTGTGTGTAATGGATCTATAGAATATATGAGAGATCCCTCTGTGTTTAATGGATCTATAGAATATATGAGAGATCCCTCTGTGTTTAATCGATGTATAGAATATATGAGATCACTCTGTGTGTAATGAATGTTTAGAATATATGAGAGATCCCTCTGTGTTTAATGGATCTATAGAATATATGAGAGATCCCTCTGTATATAATGGATCTATAGAATATATGAGATCCCTCTGTGTGTAATGGATCTATGGAATATATGAGAGATCCCTCTGTGTGTAATGGATCTATAGAATATATGAGAGAACCCTCTGTGTGTAATGGATCTATAGAATATATGAGAGATCCCTCTGTATATAATGGATCTATAGAATATATGAGATCCCTCTGTGTGTAATGGATCTATGGAATATATGAGAGATCCCTCTGTGTGTAATGGATCTATAGAATATATGAGAGAACCCTCTGTGTGTAATGGATCTATAGAATATATGAGAGATCCCTCTGTGTGTAATGGATCTATAGAATATATGAGAGATCCCTCTGTGTGTAATGGATCTATAGAATATATGAGAGATCCCTCTGTGTGTAATGAATGTTTAGAATATATGAGAGATCCCTCTGTGTGTAATAGATCTATAGAATATATGAGAGATCCCTCTGTGTGTAATGGATCTATAGAATATATGAGAGATCCCTCTGTGTGTAATGGATGTATAGAATATATAAGAGATCCCTCTGTGTGTAATGAATGTTTAGAATATATGAGAGATCCCTCTGTGTGTAATGGATCTATAGAATATATGAGAGATCCCTCTGTGTGTAATGGATCTATAGAATATATGAGAGATCCCTCTGTGTTTAATGGATCTATAGAATATATGAGAGATCCCTTTGTGTGTAATGAATGTTTAGAATATATGAGAGATCCCTCTGTGTGTAATGGATCTATAGAATATATGAGAGATCCCTCTGTGTGTAATGGATCTATAGAATATATGAGAGATCCCTCTGTGTGTAATGGATCTATAGAATATATGAGAGATCCCTCTGTGTGTAATGAATCTATAGAATATATGAGAGAACCCTCTGTGTGTAATGGATCTATAGAATATATGAGAGATCCCTCTGTGTGTAATGGATCTATAGAATATATGAGAGATCCCTCTGTGTGTAATGAATGTTTAGAATATATGAGAGATCCCTCTGTGTGTAATAGATCTATAGAATATATGAGAGATCCCTCTGTGTGTAATGGATCTATAGAATATATGAGAGATCCCTCTGTGTGTAATGGATGTATAGAATATATAAGAGATCCCTCTGTGTGTAATGAATGTTTTAGAATATATGAGAGATCCCTCTGTGTGTAATGGATCTATAGAATATATGAGAGATCCCTCTGTGTGTAATGGATCTATAGAATATATGAGAGATCCCTCTGTGTGTAATGGATCTAAATATATGAGAGATCCTTTGGTTAATGATGTTAGAATATATGAGAGATCCCTCTGTGTGTAATGGATCTATAGAATATATGAGAGATCCCTCTGTGTGTAATGGATCTATAGAATATATGAGAGATCCCTCTGTGTGTAATGGATCTATAGAATATATGAGAGATCCCTCTGTGTGTAATGAATCTATAGAATATATGAGAGAACCCTCTGTGTGTAATGGATCTATAGAATATATGAGAGATCTCTCTGTGTGTAATAGATCTATAGAATATATGAGAGATCCCTCTGTGTGTAATGGATGTATAGAATATATAGGAGATCCCTCTGTGTGTAAATGGATCTATAGAATATATGAGAGATCCCTCTGTGTGTAATGGATCTATAGAATATATGAGAGATCCCTCTGTGTGTAATGGATCTATAGAATATATGAGAGATCCCTCTGAGTGTAATGGATCTGTAGAATATATGAGAGATCGCTCTGTGTGTAATGGATCTGTAGAATATATGAGAGATCCCTCTGTGTAATAGATCTGTAGAATATATGAGAGATCGCTCTGTGTGTAATGGATCTATAGAATATATGAGAGATCCCTCTGTGTGTAATAGATCTATAGAATATATGAGAGATCCATCTGTGTGTAATGGATCTATAGAATATATGAGAGATCCCTCTGTGTGTAATGGATCTATAAAATATATGAGAGATCCCTCTGTGTGTAATGGATCTATAGAATATATGAGAGATCCCTCTGTGTGTAATGAATGTTTAGAATATATGAGAGATCCCTCTGTGTGTAATGGATCTATAGAATATATGAGAGATCCCTCTGTATATAATGGATCTATAGAATATATGAGATCCCTCTGTGTGTAATGGATCTATGGAATATATGAGAGATCCCTCTGTGTGTAATGGATCTATAGAATATATGAGAGAACCCTCTGTGTGTAATGGATCTATAGAATATATGAGAGATCCCTCTGTATATAATGGATCTATAGAATATATGAGATCCCTCTGTGTGTAATGGATCTATGGAATATATGAGAGATCCCTCTGTGTGTAATGGATCTATAGAATATATGAGAGAACCCTCTGTGTGTAATGGATCTATAGAATATATGAGAGATCACTCTGTGTGTAATGGATCTATAGAATATATGAGAGAACCCTCTGTGTGTAATGGATCTATAGAATATATGAGAGATCCCTCTGTGTGTAATGGATCTATAGAATATATGTTTAGAATATATGAGGTTCACTTTTTGAATTGAATTACTGAAATAAATTAACTTTTCGATGATATTCTAATTCATTGAGATGCGCCTTTATAGAGGGGTGGAGAACAGGGAGGAGCTTAGCTGTCTCCATCACCTATTATCAATGGTGTTATCCATTATAGGGGTGTTACTTGTCATTAATGCTCACATTATCCTGATCCAGTGCTGAGTCTCTACTGCACATAGCCATGGGTTGTCTAGGGTCTACATGACAATCACCCCACTCTGATGATGTCACACAGTGGCAGCTGTAAAAACCCAGTTGGATATGTTTCCCTGCATATAAGCTACATAACATCTAAGCTCGTTAAAGGAGTTATCCAGCCCCTACCTCGTTCCCGATATGATATAAGGCATGTAGTGACTCTGCTGAATGCTGGGCAGGACAGTTGAGGTAGCAATCATCCTAGACCCAGGCACCGCACCCTTGTGCAGGTGTCTCAGCCGCAGACTGACCACCCTAACCTATGTTTTCACCCTGACTCTGACCTTGACTTTAGACTGGCCTCTGGATTTTACCATCATCATGCTCTATTGGATTTGTTGCCTGGAACTTGGACTTGTCCTCCTCATTTTGACCCCTGGCCTGTCTTCTAGTTACATCTTCTTCCCCTACTCTACTTCCTGGCTTCACTTTTACTTCATTTTTAATGCATGCCAATCCAGATATTCCAATACCACCCATTGATGACTATTCTGAGTACTATATCCTAGGAATCCGATGGGAAAAAGACCATATCTCCTTATCAGAACTCAAGGCTGGAGGACGAGGAGATTCCTTAAAGCCCACAGTTCAGTTTAGCCAGTGCCAAACTTATTGGTGGTCATTTATGAATAGATATTATGGCAATTTTTGGCGTATATCTGTCGCAGATTCGGTCGCAAAGGGGATTTGCGGCCGAATCTGCGACTTCTTCCCCATCAACGGTGCGTTCCCCAGTTTTAAATAAAGGGGGCATGGGCAGGGAAGGGTGCGGGCTGGCCCGTCTCATTTATCATTTTTTATGCCTGTTTTAGGCGTTGAAAATTATCTAACTCTACACCAGCAAGGGAGCTTGCATAGATTTAGGCCGGCAGAGGATGCATCAAGCCCCAGCGCAGGGTTGTCAAGACCGGCGTCTGAAACGCCAGTCTTAAATAATGACCCCAATTGTGTTTAACCACCTAACTGTTTTGCCGGACTCCAGCTCCAGCAGTGGGAAAAGTAGCTAACTGGAGGAGGGAGGGCTGCTTTACATGCTGCTATCTCCTGAATGGTAGCAGCTAGAAACATGCAACTGATCTTGTTTGAAAGCAGACATTCCAAGCTTTCAGACAATACCAGCAATATGTTCAGGACAGAGAAAGATATCACTGATAGAAATCGGATGCTGTGAATGCAGCTGAAAATGAAAGTAAAAACAGGTTTTATTTGCGATTATTCCCGACTTGATTTCTAACAGTGATTTCTCTTCTGTTGCTTGGACTTTAACTGTCATTTTGGTCTTGTATGAAAGCCTGGACTGTTGCTTGTTTCTAGCGGCTACCATTGAGGAGATATCATGATCTAAAGCAGCCTTCCCCCCTCCAGTTAGCTAGTTTTCACACTGCCCGAGCTGGTCTCGGGCAAAACAGTTAGGTGGTTAAAGGGAGTCTGTCAACAGTTTTAACCATGCTGCGGATTACCATTAGGAAGGCTGGGGAGAACAGGACAAACATACATTTTGTGGAGCTTCACAGGAGTAGTTTGAATATGAAGTTTTATTCTGCCAATTTCTGCTCCTGCAATTGCTAGGGAGGAGCTTCATTGTGACATGCTCTCTGCATCGAGCTGCTTTACAGCCTCTCTTCTTTCTCTGCTCTGAGTGACAGGTGTAGCATCCAACCAGCTGTCACTCAGAACAGAGGGAAGGGTCTGTGAAACAGCTCAGTCCAGAGAGCACTTCCAGGACTTGCCAGGAACAGAACCTGGCAGAACAAATCTTCATGTTTACACTACTGATGCTTCATAAATAATATATTTGTCCTGCTCTTTCCAGCCCTAACCTGGAGCTGTCAGCAGTTTATCATGGTCAGCCTACTGACAGACTCTTCTTTGAGAACCATAACAATCACTTTGTACATTACTTAGGAGGTGGGACGAGCTCATGGGTCATTTATAGAGCATTTTTTACCTTGCCTTTATTTCAGTGCAGGGCATATGATACATTTTGGTCATTTATATGATTTATTTTACTTGTGGTTTTAGACTAGTACAGTGCATAGATTTTACCCAATTAATTTCCACTATTGATTTCTCAGTCTTATCAATGTAATTACGCAGAGTGAATCATTTCCTATGAAGCACATGATGTTCTTTATGACTGTTTTGTTCCTTGGAATTGTCCTACCGTTTGAATGGCGACCTAGAGGGTCTGACTGCAGGACCATCCGATACAACCGCCTGGACAGCAGATGACATGCAGATTTCAGTAATTGCCCTTGTGAAGGTTCTTGCTGCACATTGTATTTATTTTAATTAAAAACTGCGATGCAGGAGGCTATAATTATCTTTAGAGGCTGCGTCCTGCCGATTCACCAGATTAAGAAGTCGTGCTAACGATACTGGTATATTTCCATTATTATTTTTGCATTTTTATCGCCTTCAAGTTAGTGAAAAGAAATCTCAAAACTGCGCTGCGTAAGCATTGTGTAAATGTGACTCTGCCCAGGCGCTGGGGTACATGTGAATGTCCACTAAAGCTGGGTGATAATATTGTTTCCTATGACAACTCCTATCTTCTCCTATGACAGCTGGACTCCTGACCTGCCTAGTTGTGCGGTGGGATGTGTGCATGCTAGGCAACAGCAGTGTAGAAGGTGCAGGATGAGGAGGTTGTCCTGGTGTCCTAGGGGCCCATAAATCTCACTACCACATGAGAGAACAACAGTAGTATATAGGGGCTGTGAAGCAGTATGATGGCGTTCTGCACAACTCATGTAATAACTGTAGGCATCTTACTGTACAAATGTAGATACACACACTGACTAAAAATACCGCACCAAGAAGGAGATGTTGGAATGAACCTTCCTCTGTGTCACACCAATGATGATACAAGGAAGGGATTAAAATATTAGAGGACAGGAGAAGATTATTGGGGAGAACTACAACTGAAAGGGGGCTCTAGGACCCTGCTGGACCACCTCTAGCCTGGATACAAGATGGGATACAGCCTCTAGCCTGGATACAAGATGGGATACGGCCTCTAGCCTGGATACAAGATGAGATACGGCCTCTAGCCTGGATACAAGATGAGATACGGCCTCTAGCCTGGATACAAGATGAGATACAGCCTCTAGCCTGGATACAAGATGGGATACGGCCTCTAGCCTGGATACAAGATGAGATACAGCCTCTAGCCTGGATACAAGATGGGATACGGCCTCTAGGCTGGATACAAGATGAGCTATGGCCTTTAGCCTGGATACATGATGAGATACAGCCTCTAGCCTAGATACAAGATGAGATATGGCCACTAGCCTGGATACAGGATGAGATACAGCCTCTAGCCTGGATACAGGATGAGATACGGCCTCCAGTCTGGATACAACATGAGATACAGACTCTAGTTTGGATACAAGATGAGATACCTAGAAACAAGGTGAGATACGGCCTCTAGCCTAGATACACTGATGAGATACGGCCTCTAGCCTGGATAAAAGATGAGATACAGCCTCTAGCCTGAAATGGCGCAGTAAAAAGTCGCAAATAGAGAGAAATAGGTGAATAATCAAGTTTATATTTTAAAACTGTCGTGAGGTGAAATAAATCACCAGTTTTGATTTGTAATGTTAGTATTTCTTTGGCTCAAATTACGCCATTATTGATAACTGTCCCCCAAAGTCTATTAGAAAGTTGTAGAACTTTCTATATGAGTCACTAAAACTGGAAAACCCCTTTAAGTATTTTATTACGACAGTATTTTATCCCGCTGCTGTCGTCTGTTTGTCCTTATCAGGGGTTCGCATTGCTTCCTGATTTGGGGTTTTCAATGTCTGAATCTTTCTACTTTCTATCTTAATAATTCTGATGGTTTTGGGTGAGTTGTCTGCGTTTCCTGTGGTTTCGGTCTTCTGATCATAAGATGATAGTGATTAAAGGGTAGGTGCTCCTCTGAGCATCTTCTGACATTTGTGAGCTCTGATAAATGTGTATGCTTCTTTGTGGTGGACATGGACCCTCCCGGGGCAGGATGCCTCCTCCTGGCATTGGCTCAACACCTAGTTATAGACTCCAAACATTTTGGTTTTGAGATTTGCCATGATTTAGTGATTGCTGGGCGTCACCTCCTATCAGTCCCTAGACCATACCTACCAACCGTCCTGGATTGCAGTGGCTGTCCCACTGTGGGGGAACTATGTCCCGCTTTCTGGCAGCTGTCCCTGCGTCTATAGGAAGCAGAGACAGTTGCCATAATGAAGAAGAGAGCCGTCACCAGCATCAGCTCTCTGCTTCATCATTCCTGCCGGCTATCCACACCTCTGGTCTGTGAGGGGGTTAGGGCCGGCCGGCAGTCAGCCTCGACTCCGCCTCCTTTGCAGACTAGAGCAGCCGATATCCTGCTGCTGCTAGGAAGTTGATAAGTATATGGTGTTTATTTTTTTTTTAATAAATAATCAAATATAGTGGCTCTCCAACACAGAAAACAATGAATGCGAGGTGCTTCTCACTTGTGGTTAAAACCCAATAACCATATATATTGTAGTAGATTTATATTGTAATAGTGGAGCACTCTCTGTTTGGATTAATACAATGGAAAAATACAATATGTGTAAATTTAATATCTATTTATTATAATATTAATTAAATACAAGAGCATATATTGTGTTCAAAAATAGGTAAAAAAGTGTGTTTGTGGTACCAGATTAACACATAAAAAATAAAAATAAAAATAAAGATAAAAATGGAGATAAAAATCGATAAAATGATAGAGTCCTTCAAAAATTGTCCATTTCGTGTATCTCCTATACACTGACAATAATAATTGATTGAAATTGAGTCTATTTTATATGGTGCCGGCTATCCACAGTTAGACAGAGTATTGTAAACAGTCTTGGTGATACTTGTGTATCAATATGTCGGCACGGTTATACAATGTAGGTGTATCCGAGGATAATTGTTATGGCCACTCGATTAAATAGTTAATAGTTAGTGGTTATGTTAGAGGGCATGTACATTACCCATCTGGTAGCTTTGTACTGCTGCCGAGGTTTGCTGGTCCTGCACCCGTGTCTGGCTTGGCGGCTGTAGTGCGGCTGTTTCCAGACTCCGTTGATGCTGGCACGTGGCGTCCCACGTGGTGTTTTGCGCGCGAGTTTCAAACTTGTATGCCGGGTTTCTCTTGCCGATGGAGCGAGATAATGGTTGTCTCGGGATGAGGCTGGTGTGTCTCTCCGCATCAATGGGGATGTAGTATATCCCTCCTAGAATAATATGAAGCTCCTTGCAGATTTAATGTTTAATCAACAAATTATTCTCCAAAGCAATGTAAGCAGCAGACTTTCCCAGACGCGTTTCGGGGATCCTAAGCTGTCCCCTTTCTCAATGGTTGAAAGATCTGCTGCTGTCTGCTGTTTTTTAAAGGCACCCGTAATTATGTAGGCGGGGTTTGTTCTTTGCACTTTTTTCATTTTTTCGTTGTTTTTTGAAGATACGGCATGGATTTAATTACATGTTCTGGATTAGTTACAATTTTATAATGGAATGAACAGGGAAATGGGTCAATGTAGAATATTGTTATGAAGTACTGTAGCAATATTCATGATCCAATGTGAATTATATACATACTTTCTATATGGTGTATATCTCATGTACACACTGTATAGAATATCCAATATAGTGTACACTATATTTGTGTATAGTATTAGGTATGCTGGGACAATCTCTCTTGTGAAGTATTTAATGTATGTAACTGTGATTCTTCTTATGTAGTGCTGTAATGAGATTTTTATGTTTATTAAATTTTATTATTTTTTATTTATTATTTATTATTTTTTATTATTTTTGTTTTTCTATTTAATTCATTTATTCCTATTTTTCGCAGGTATCTGGGTGTCAGCGAATTTAGGTAAGTATTATTATTTATTGATTATTCTTATTCATGTACATTGGATGTTTATTCTGCGTGTACTATTTGAATGTTCTTTTTCTTTTTCTTTTTCTTTTTCTATTTCTGTTTCTACTTCTAGTTCTTTTTCTTTTTCTTTTTCAAGGGGTTTGTTGGAGGGGGCGGGGGCCTCTCAAGGAGGGGGTCACAGTGCTGGTATTTATACAGCCCGACTGTGACACCGTCCCCAAGGGGCATCCGTCCCATTTCGGTGTAGTCTTACAGAAAACCAAATACCTCCATTTCTGCATTCAGACCTCTCGGTATGATCGTGTCGAATTCGAAGATTCTCCGGGCCTCTAGTCTGGACATGCTTTTAATATAGTCCCCTCCTCTCCAGTGTCTCGTAACCCTATCGAGGGCTGTGTAAGTGAGTGTGGTGGGGTCTTGATTATGTGCATCTTTATAGTGTTTGGATAGGGAGTGTAGTAAGTAACCTTTTTTGATGTTGTTGATGTGCTCGGATATGCGTTTCTTTAGTGTCCTTTTGGTCCTACCGATATATTGTTTGCCACATGGGCACTGCAGGAGATATATTACACCTGCAGTGTCACATGTGATACATTCCTCAATAGTGTGTATATGGTGATTGGTAGTTGATTTTACTTCACTTGTCTTTTTAGTGAATGTGGTGATCTGACAATTTATACATCTACCACATCTAAAGAAACCTTTAATCTGTAGCCAATTTTGGGTTGTCGGTTTATCTGTATTCTTTTTTGTAGTGGGTGCTATTTTGAGGCCTAAATTTGGTGCTTTTGTGAATGTGATGGGTGGGTTGGTCGGTAAAGTGGGGCCTAAAATTTTGTCATCCTTTAGTATGTGCCAGTGATTACGGATTGTGTGTTCTATCTTTCTAAATTGTGTGCTGAAAGGGAGAATGATTCTCATTTGTTCTCCCTTAACTTCTTTAGAGGTCTTTTGTTCGAAGAATGTTTTCCTATCCATTTCACGGACTTTCTGTAGTGAACTTTTGAGTAGGTGTTCAGGATATTTTTTCTCTATGAATTGTGTTGTTAGATCATTAGCTTCCTCTTCAAATGTATTGGGATTAGTACAGTTTCTCTTTAGGCGTCTGTATTGACTTACTGGTATGTTGATCAGCCATCTGGGGAGGTGACAACTGGAATATAATATGAAACTGTTTCTTGTGACTGGTTTGTGAAATGTATTACAAATAATTTTATTATTGTGGATTGATATGTTTAAATCTAAGAATTCTATTTGGCAGTCTCCAATTTTGGAGGTAAATGTTAAATTGTACTCGTTTGTGTTTAATTCTTGTAAAAATTGTATTAGTTTTTCTTTTGAGTTTTGCCATATGAAAAATACATCATCTATGTATCTACGCCAGAGGACCAGGTCCGCTCCCAGCTTAGGCTCAATGGTGTCTTGTTCCCACTGCGCCATAAATATGTTAGCGTAGCTGGGGGCGAATCTGGTCCCCATGGCGGTCCCCTGTTGTTGAAGGTAATAATTGGAATTGTGCCAAAAATAGTTGTGGGTAAGTATGAATGTTATACCTTCTGTGATGAATGCTCTCTGTTTGCTTGGAAAAGTACTGTGTTGTTCTAGATGATTTTCTATTGCTTTGATGCCTTTGTGATGTTGAATGGTGGTGTATAATGAATTGACGTCGATGGTTCCAATGTGCCAATGTGGTTGAAAATCTATTGTTTCTAACGTTTGAATAATGTCCGTGGTGTCTTTTATATATGACGGTATGTTCTTGACTAGTGGTTGTAACTGTTGGTCTATATACTGAGATAAATTTGAAGTTATTGATCCAATTCCTGAAATAATGGGGCGGCCGGGTGGTTTTTCTAGAGATTTGTGGATCTTTGGGAGGTAGTAAAAAACTGGGCATCTATCAGGGGTTGATATGATAAATCTATACTCCTTGTTTAGGAGAATCTCCTCTGTTAGACCTTTCTTGCAGTATTCCATAAGTTGTTTTTTATATTGTATTGTGGGATCGGACATAATTGGTTTATAAGTTGAAGTGTCCGTCAATTGTCTGGCACATTCAGCATTGTAATCCTGTGTGTTTATTACAACTATGCCCCCTCCTTTATCAGCTGGCCTGATGGTAATATTTTTATTATTTTGGAGTTCCTTAATTGCTAATGCTTCTTTTCTATTTAAGTTATATCTTGGTTTATTTATTTTCATTTTTCTGATGTCCATTTCAATGTTTTTCTTAAAAGTGGACATTTCAATACTTGTTTCTTCTCTAGGGTATTTTTTTGATGTTTCCTTGAGATTTGTGTGTATGAATGGGGAATCATTTGTTGATTCTCTGGTTGTCGGGTTTTTCAAATAATATTTCTTTAAGCATAATTTACGCATAAATTTCTCAATGCCAATAAACGTGCTGAATTTGTCCATTTTGTTAGTAGGTGCAAATTTTAATCCTTTTTGTAAGAGACTATTTTGTGCTGGTGTTAATGTGTGGTCACTTAAATTAATGATCGCTGCATCTGCTAGTGTGTCTAATGGTTTTTTGCTCTGTCGTGTCTTTCTCTGTCCCCTTCTGGTCTTTTTTGATATTGATTTGGTTTTGCTTGTGATCTTGTGTTGTAGTGATTGTGTTCTTTCCTTTGTTCTACTGTTTGGGGAGGTGGTAGTCTGTTTCGATATGTTTGTGATGTCTGTGGTGATGGTGATCTGTGATAGTTCCTGTGTGGTGATATTTGTTGATTTCTGTATTGGTATGATGTTGTTCCATGTTGGTTCTGATACCTGTTGTCTTGATGGTCCCGACGTTCCCTTGCATAGTGATGATGAACTGGTGTTCTCTGATTCCTTTGTCCGTGTTCTAATTGTGGTGAGAGTTTGTGTTGTTGTCTTATGCGGTGATGGGGAGGTGTCTGATCTAAAAAATGTGGCTGTATCAAAGGTTCGTATCTATTAGATGTTTGCACTCCATATGTAATGTTAGTGGGCACTTGATTGTTGGATTCATGTGTTGATTGTGATTTCCTATGGTCCTTGTATTTCCTCCAAAGAAATTTTTTCGTTTTCTTATAAATTATCTCTTTTTCAAGTATATCTAGACTTCTACAGATACGATCTTGCCATTTTTTAGTATTTTCATCTATAGGATATCTCTCAAGTGTTATCTTCAACTGATCTATCTGGGAAATCAAATCATGTAATAATTGGGTTCTTCTTTTTATAATCAATTTAATTAAAGCTATTGATTGGTCTTTTAAGAAATTATCCCATTCTTGTTGGAATTCACTATTCACCAAGTCTTGAGCTGGGTCTTTAGTGAGTAATAGCCCTCTTGGTATTTGGTTTTGTTCTAAGGATAAATTTAAAGATTTGATTTCCCATTTATTCTTCAGTTGTTTATGTAGTAATTTCTCTAATTCCCTGTATGTATCATCCATTAATCTAGGTGTCTGTTCCTGATTGTCATTATCCGAGTCAAATATAAAAGAATCAGCGTTTTTGCATTTATTTTCCATATATTCCCAAATATTCATGTTTAATCTGGTTGGGAGCTCTACTAGTGGGTTAATTGGATATTTAATAAATAATCAAATATAGTGGCTCTCCAACACAGAAAACAATGAATGCGAGGTGCTTCTCACTTGTGGTTAAAACCCAATAACCATATATATTGTAGTAGATTTATATTGTAATAGTGGAGCACTCTCTGTTTGGATTAATACAATGGAAAAATACAATATGTGTAAATTTAATATCTATTTATTATAATATTAATTAAATACAAGAGCATATATTGTGTTCAAAAATAGGTAAAAAAGTGTGTTTGTGGTACCAGATTAACACATAAAAAATAAAAATAAAAATAAAGATAAAAATGGAGATAAAAATCGATAAAATGATAGAGTCCTTCAAAAATTGTCCATTTCGTGTATCTCCTATACACTGACAATAATAATTGATTGAAATTGAGTCTATTTTATATGGTGCCGGCTATCCACAGTTAGACAGAGTATTGTAAACAGTCTTGGTGATACTTGTGTATCAATATGTCGGCACGGTTATACAATGTAGGTGTATCCGAGGATAATTGTTATGGCCACTCGATTAAATAGTTAATAGTTAGTGGTTATGTTAGAGGGCATGTACATTACCCATCTGGTAGCTTTGTACTGCTGCCGAGGTTTGCTGGTCCTGCACCCGTGTCTGGCTTGGCGGCTGTAGTGCGGCTGTTTCCAGACTCCGTTGATGCTGGCACGTGGCGTCCCACGTGGTGTTTTGCGCGCGAGTTTCAAACTTGTATGCCGGGTTTCTCTTGCCGATGGAGCGAGGTAATGGTTGTCTCGGGATGAGGCTGGTGTGTCTCGCCGCATCAATGGGGATGTAGTATATCCCTCCTAGAATAATATGAAGCTCCTTGCAGATTTAATGTTTAATCAACAAATTATTCTCCAAAGCAATGTAAGCAGCAGACTTTCCCAGACGCGTTTCGGGGATCCTAAGCTGTCCCCTTTCTCAATGGTTGGCAGAAAATCTCCTGATCTAGGATCCGTCTCGCGAGGTTTTCCCCTTTAAATTTAATGTATTGTAGCCTTTTTTTTTCCCCTTAGGATGCTATAAAGCCAGCTGGATAATGGAGTCAGCTTGTTTTATTAAAGCAGTGTGACGGGTTATTCATGTGCCTTGTTCTGCATGATTTGCCATCACTATTAAGAATTTTCTTTTATCTATTTTTATACGTAAAAGCGGTTACACCAGTGCCGCTGAAGGAGAGAAAATGTTGGCTTGACATAAAAAGAAAGGAGAGATCTGAGATGTCCCAGAATAGTCTGTGGGAAGATTCACAATGCGGAGGTAGCCGTACTATAGAGAGTCTACCACTGGAAAGAATAACAACCGCAGAAGATAACACCTCGTGCTTCCCTTGGATGGGATAGAAGGGGTGACACCTGCGTTATGGAAGGTAACATCTCGGCACGCTCCACTGCACTCCAGTATCCAAGGTTAAATGTAGAAACGTAGCCGCACATCTGTCCACACGTGACGTGACACATTAGATGTGCTAACAGGTTCGCCAGTGACATCATCTGAATGTTCTCTATTAATTGGCTTATAAGTGCTTTAAAAAATTTTTTTTGCCTGAAATGTGAGGGGGGTGAAGAGGGGATCATCATAGTTTTCAGGATTTTTTGTATACGGCTACATTGACACAACAGTGAACTACCATTAAAAAAGGACTCATTGTCAGTTTTTCATGGCCATTCTGCTTCCATTTTCTGGCTACATTTTTAATGGCAATGTAAAATGGGTGCAAAACAGCTGCAAAAACGGATTCATTTTTTTCTTAGAATTCCAACCTCTGCAGTGCCCTCAGTACACCCTCCAGTGCTCCCAGTATCTATAATACCCATCCTGTAGTGCCCCAGTGTCTATAATGCCCCCATAGTAGCCCCAGTATATATAAGGCCCCTCACAGGGCCACCTGTATATAAAATACCCCCCAATAGTGTTCCCCTAGTATAGAAAGACCCCTAATAGTGTGTAAAAACCTCATCCACTTGAACGTGCTGACACTCGCTCTGCACTGGGAGGAACTGGAAGGACCTGATGGTCTCGGTGTCATGATGCAGGGACCCTCTGGTCCTTCCAGTTCACTCCAGTTCGAAATGAGTGTCAAGTGGATGAGGTTTTTTTTTTTTTTTTTTTTATTATAACTAGTTTTTAATGGCCGTTAGACGGGTGCATTCTGTTGATTTCAATGAGGTCGGCCTGAGAGTAAAAATGGCACAAAATAGGACATGTCCTATTTTTGGTTGGCTGTTGGTTTTATAAAAAAAGGCCATGTGAATAGCCAGCCCCATAGACTTTTACTGGTTCTAAAACGTCTGTGTCACTTGAATGGGAGCTGAGCTGCAGTACCCCGATACGACCACTATACAGTGTATGGCGCTGTCTACCTCCAGCTTCATATACTGCTTAGTTTCCAATGCCATGGCAGCCCAAAACAGCTGAACTGTTGGGGTTGCCGGTTGCCAGACCACAATCCGGAGAATAGGTCATCAATATCTGTAGCCCAGAGAACCCTTTTAGGCTTACTCACATACTGGGGCCTATCCCATACACTTTTTGGTTACATTCAAATGGAAGTAATATTGCTTAATGCCGGAATGGGATTAGATACAGTCAGGACACAGGAATTAAACCTTTCTTAATAATTTTGTTTGTAAAATGTTTCCCTGATTTGGCCTAATGTGATGTAAATAAACTACTTTTCCATGGAGCCGTGTTATGAACATTTGAATGCAGGAAGAAGCACTAGTAGTGCTTCTGTGAGGTTCCGTGCCTCCGTTCCGCACCTTCCTGATTGCGAACCCATTCAAGTGAATGGGTCCACATCCGTGATGCGGTGCACAAAGAGCCGGTGCACGCATATTGCAGACTGGGCTGTGTGCATGAGCCCTTAGGCGTTGTCAGACAGTTGTAATAACTCTCCCTTGACTCTATGCAGTCCCTTTAAGGTTATAAGGGATCTAAGTTCAGATCCTGAATCAGCAAGGAATGCTGGAGGATTCCAGCTCTGAAGCCTTCAGCATTGTGGATGAATGTATAGGGGGGAATATTTGAAATCAGTTTTGCTTGAGTCTGCGTTAAGGTATTTTATGCCACATTTATCAAATGTCGCAGGTTGTTTGATAAATTTGTCTTATCCTTAAAGGGGTTCTCCAGGAATTAAGAAAATGAAAATACTTAAATATTACTTCATTATAAATATATTCCCAAATACATTACATTAGTTATAATGGTCGTTTTGCCTAGGGAGCAATCATTAGGAGAAACAAAATGGCCGTCGTCCTGTTAGTACACACAAAACCCGTCCTAATCACACAGGAGGACAAGTTACTTCACAGCACTGAGGTAAAGAGCCTCCTCATTCTCCTCTCTGCTCTACTTATCAGGGATTATGATCCTGAATACAGTTTAATATGATCTTCTGCTGAATCTCTGTAGGAATGGAGCTCATGAGGAGACATGAAATACAGAGAGGAGCAGCAGCTATTATATGCAGTCTTCATTACCACAGCCCCACATTACCACAGTCTATCCTGTCTGTCCTCTCTGTACTCATGTCTCCTCATGAGCTCCATTACCACAAAGATTAAGCTAAATATCATATTAAACTGTAGTCAGGATAATAATCCCACACAAGTAGGAGAGGAGGATGAGGCGGCTCTTTAACTCAGTGTTGTGAAGTAACTTGTCCTCCTGTGTGATTAGGACATGTTTTGTGTGTACTAACAGGACGGCAGCCATTTTGTTTCTCCTAATGATTTCTCTCCAGACAAAACGAGCCATTATAGCTAATGAAAGGTATTTGGGAATATATTTATCATAAAGTAATATTTGCGTATTTTTATTTTCTTAATTCCTATTCCTGGAGAACCCCTTTAAGGATACGACCACATGATCAGGTTTCTTGATGCAGTGTTGAAAGCCAAAACCAGGAGTGGATTAAAAAAAAAAAAAAAGAGGGGAAACCTGACCACGTGGCCTTACCCTAAACCAAACAACCTAGAAAAATTCCTCCAGTTTTCCCACTCCAGTCTCCTACTGGAGTGAGATTGTGACTTCTTTGTTTGACTTTTTTTCTTAAAAAAAGCCAAATTATAAATCTGGAGTGAAATGCATTAACATATCTAACCACGGCCACTTACCCACTCATATTTCAAAAGTGGAGTGAGTGGTGTAAAAATTCGCAAAATTTTTGTTCAAGTCCAAAAAGTTGCAAAAACACTATTTTGCGACTTTCTGAAGTCATTGAAGGTGTGATAAATCAGGGCCATAGTCTCTAAGAACACAGTCACACGTGGCAGATTTGTTGCCTATATGTTAATTAAAGGGGTCTGGGGTATTAGTTTAGGTGGTCTACTCTTGGCTCTGTATTAGTGAATAGGGTCTAGCCTGGTGTCTGTATTTAGGGGTCTACTCTGCATTAGTTTAGGGGGACTGGATTAGTTTAGGGGTTCGGATGGATGGCTCTGTATTAATTTTGGGGTGTAATGAAGAGAGCCATATTCACTGCTCATGATTGAAATGCCGTTGATTGTGTGTTTCCTATATAAATGCGCAGGGCATAGGATAAAACATTGTGGTACATTTATTATATTGTTTGCGTCTGTTTTGGGTAAAAAAAAAAATGCTGTTTAAACAGTTTATTTTTTTAGGTGCATTTACTACTGGAAGTGTGCCTGTTTTGGAGGCATTTGGGCCTCGTTTGACAATATTGAAGTTTTAGACTAATTCTACCAGGGCTGTGGTGTCGGAGTCGTGGAGTCGGAGTCGGTCACCATTTTGGTGGAGTCGGAGTCGGTATAAAATGGACCGACTCCGACTCCTAAAATATATAATGAATTAGTACATTTAGATCAGTGCTGAATATATTTTTATAAGAATTTGTGAAAATGATGAAATGTCCTATAAATGTCTGTTCTATTCCTGATCTAAGGATTTAGGCTTTTAGTTGAGATGACTGTGTGCTGCCCTTTATGTCCAGTGCATGTTCTCTCTGTATGCTTTGTTTCCTCTGAGCTCATGTTTGGAGAGGTTAGCTGCTCTCATGGCTTCTATCTGCTGATGTAAAACACCTAGAGCCTTATGTATGAAAACTGTCTAGGTGTAGAAGTTTCTTTGTTGCCCATAGCAACTAATCAGAGCTTCCCTTTCATTTCATATAGTGGTGCTCTGGAGAAATGAAAGGGGAGCTCTGATTGATTGCTATGGGCAACAAAAAAAAGTCTTAGACCTAGACAGTTTTCATACATCAGGCCAGGGGCGTAGCTACTGGGGGGGGGGGCCAGCAGGGATGGCCTTAGTACAATCAGGCGAATACAAGTGAGCGCTTCCATTATGGAGTCTGATGGGGGCACATTAAGCCGATCTGAGGTCTGATGGGGGCACATTCTGATGATCTGAGGTCTGATGGGGGCACATTCTGCTGATCTGAGGTCTGATGGGGGCACATTCTGCTGATCTGAGGTCTGATGGGGGTACATTCTGCTGATCTGAAGGTCTGATGGGGGCACATTAAGCCTATCTGAGGTCTGATGGGGGCACATTAAGCCTATTCTGAGGTCTGATGGGGGCACATTAAGCCGATCTGAGGTCTGATGTGGGCACATTTGTTGGAGGTCTGATGGGGGCTTATTAAGCCGATCTGAGGTCTGATGGGGGCACATTAAGCTATCTGAGGTCTGATGGGGGCACATTAAGCCTATCTGAGTTCTGATTGAAGGCACATTAAGCCTATCTGAGTTCTGATTGAGGCACATTAAGCCTATCTGAGGTCTGATGGGGGCACATTAAGCCGATCTGAGGTCTGATGGGGGCACATTAAAGGGATTCTGTCACCTAGTTTAAGCCTATAGAGCTGAGGACATGGGCTGCTAGATGGCCACTAGCCCGTCCACAATATACTTTTCCTATTGCTTTGTGTGTCTTTTGTTTAGTAAAAAAAACGATTTTATTCATATGCTTAATTTTGGTTATAAGGAGCCCAAGGGGCGGTTACCAATCTTTCCTGGATCCCAGCGTGCCCACTGTGAAGGAGCCCAGCACCGCCCCGCATCCTCTTTCATCTCCTACTTGCTCCCCCGACTTCACGCTTTCAGAGCGCCGTAATCTCGCTCATGCGCGAGTAACGCCGCTTGTCAACGCTAGTAAAACTGTTCCCTTCCTGTGCTGGCATCAGCATCAGGGAACGAACTGCGCATGCGCGAGATGGCTCGCGCGAGATTACAGAGCTCTGAAAGCGTGAAGTCGGGGAGCAAGGAGGAGATGAGAGGATGCGGGGCGGTGCTGGGGCTCCTTCACAGTGGGCACGGCTGGGATCCAGGAAGATTGGTAACCGCCCCTTGGGCTCCTTATAACCAGAATTAGCATATGAATAAAATTGTTTTTTTTTACTAAACAAAGACACACACAGCAATAGCAAAAGTATATTGTGGACGGGCTAGTGGCCATCTAGCAGCCCATGTCCTCAGCTCTATAGGCTTAAACTAGGTGACAGAATCCCTTTAAGCCGATCTGAGGTCTGATGGGGGCACATTAAGCCGATCTGAGGTCTGATGGGGGCACATTAAGCCTATCTGAGGTCTGATGGGGGGCACATTAAGCCTATCTGAGTTCTGATCGGGGCACATTAAGCCTATCTGAGGTCTGATGGGGGCACATTAAGCCTATCTGAGGTCTGATGGGGGCACATTAAGCCTATCTGAGGTCTGATGGGGGCACATTAAGCCGATCTGAGTTCTGATTGAGGCACATTAAGCCCTATCTGAGGTCTGATGGGGCACATTAAGCCGATCTGAGGTCTGATGGGGGCACATTCTGCTGATCTGAAGTCGATGGGGGCACATTAAGCCTATCTTGAGGCTGATGGGGGCACATTTAAGCGATCCTGAGGTCTGATGGGGGCACATTAAGCCGATCTGAGGTCTGATGGGGGCACATGCATCTGAGGTTATGGGGGCACATTAAGCCTATCTGAGGTCTGATGGGGGCACATTAAGCCTGAGGTCTGATGGGGGCACATTAAGCCTATCTGAGGTCTGGATGGGGCACATAAGCCTATTGAGGTCTGATGGGGCACATTAAGCCTGATCTGAGTTCTGATTGAGGCACATTTAAGCCTATCTGAGGTCTGATGGGGCACATTAAGCCGATCTGAGGTCTGATGGGGCACATTCTGATGATCTGAGGTCTGATGGGGCACATTCTGCTGATCTGAGGTCTGAATGGGGGCACATTAAGCTGATCTGAGGTCTGATGGGGGCACATTCTGATGATCTGAGGTCTGATGGGGCACATTCTGATGATCTGAGGTCTGATGGGGGCACATTAAGCCGATCTGAGGTCTGAAGGGGGCAAGGGACTGTTTAGTGATGTAAAAGCTGGGGACAGATTTCCTTTAACCATAGGAGTCCCCTTTTTTACTCCTATTACTCCTATATTTTACTGCATTATGTGGTAGAGTATTTAGAGTAGGGTATGTACAAAGTCTATTG
>ONZH01002932.1:0-114128 GCA_900303285.1 Rhinella marina
CTATTTTTCAGGATCGTGAATGCTGAGGACTACGTCGGATTCGGTGGATTAGTCGGACCAGCTTTTTTTCCTTTTTTAAATAAAAGGCAACTGGGGGTCTGGGGAGTGTTTATTTCAATAAATATTTTCTAAGGTGTGTGTGTTTTTTTACAACATTGTAGTTTTAGTAATTACGGCTATCTACAGACGGCCCTGATTACTAATACTGGGCTTAGTGCTGGCTGGTATGGCCAGCGCTAACCCCAACATCTATTACCTCGGCACCCACCGCACCAGGTGGTGTCGGGAAGAGCCGGGTACCCGCAGGACTGGACCTTCTAAATTGAGGGGTCTGGCTCTGGGGCTGGTGCAGGCTGGTTACCATTAGGCTGGAAGGGCCAATAACCGTGTCCCTTCCACCCTGGTAGTGCCAGGCTGCCGCTGCTGGTTGTATCTGGCTGGAGAAGGAAAAAAAGGGGGGGACCCCACGCTTTTTTTTCCCCAAAAATAATTAAATCATTTTAAAAAATGGCGTGGGGTCGCCCCTTTTTTCCTTCTCCAGCCAGATACAACCAGCAGCGGTAGCCTGGCACTACCAGGGTGGGAAGGGACACGGTTATTGGCCCTTCCAGCCTAACAGTAAACTGCTTGCAGCCGCCCCAGAGCCAGACCCTCAATTTAGAAGGTCCGGTCCTGCGGGTACCCGACTCTTCCCGACACCCCTGGTGGCGGTGGGTGCCGAGGTAATAGATGTTGGGGTTAGTGCTGGCCTGCCATACCGGCAAGCACTAAAGCCCAAGTATTAGTAATCAGGGCCGTCTGTAGATAGCCGTGATTACTAAAACTGCAATGTTGTAAGAAAACACACACACACACACACAACACTTAGAAAATATTTTATTGAAATAAATACTCCCCCAGACCCCTGTTTGACCATTTTATTTAAAAAAGAAAAAAGCTGGTCCGACGTAATCCACGAATCCGACGTAGTCCTCTGCATTCACGATCCTGAAAAATAGAAAACAAACAAACAAACACAGACCACTTACCTCCTCAGGATTCTTCTCCTCAGCAGTGGAGCCTCGTCATTAAATTGCGCCTCTGCTGGTGAATGAAAAAATTACACCTTGAATTCTTCAATGAAAAAAGTGATAGATGACAGATCCGTCATGAACTTCATTGAAAGTCAATGGAGGACGGATCCGTTTACTATTATGTCACACCAAACGGATCCGTCCCCATTGACTTGCATTGGGGTCATAACGGATCCGTCTAGGGAACGAGCATTGCGCTCGAGTAGCACTCGGTGTTCGGCCAAACACCGAGCGGACCTGAGCGTAGGCATGCTCGGCTGAATAGCGAGTTCGGCTGAGCATGCTCGCTCAACAGTAGAAAAGAAGAATAGTCTATAAAAGCAAGTACAAATTAGAAGATGCGTATGCATTAGCGTACAGATTATAAAATGCGTTACGCTACTACTCGAAATTGCTCCCGAGCATGCTCACTCATCTCTAATCAATATGTATCAAGAGACCTTATAGCCCACAAGAATGTTCATTATAAGTAGTAAAAACCCTTTTAGATTTTATTTTACATAGTCTTAAACTTTGGTTAAGATTTACAAGTGTGAATGAAAGAGGAGAAGTTTATTACTTTGTGAGCTACTAGTATTGCGATCTAAAAACAGTTGGCTATTTCACTTTCCTACCATTGATTTTTTTAATGGGAAGGGGGCGCCATTTAATTTTTCGCCTCAGGCAGCAGAAAAGCTAGAAGCGGCCCTGATCTATTGTCAAAGTTCTTATATATGTTGTAAGAACCTCCTAGGCTGTAATCACCCTTTTCACCACTAGAAAGTGCTGACATGTAACTTATATAGATACTCTCTATGGTTAGATATGAGTAGTATAGAGGAGAAGAACATCATGGAGTGAGGAGAGCAGTCAGCTCCTCAGGGAGCTCCTGGGAGCAACTTAAGAAATGTGCAGGAGGAGAAAGTCACCCTAAAGGCCGCCATTCCTGCTGGACCACTGGCCACGTCACAGCTCCATGATGGCACTTACCATTTTCTAGGCCACTAGCCAATTGGCAATACCTGGATACTCAAGCCTGTCAAAGGTAAACGCTGAGCTCATCAGCTAATGGACTTTGTCAGCAACATATAGTGACTAGGAGTAGCTCCGCAGCGCCTGGACACTGATCCTACAAACTACTAGCTAAAGTTGTGATTTTATACCTACTGAAAACCCCAACGGGCAGTCTGGTTATTATACTAAAAGTGTCATGGTACAGATGGATTAATTCCTGCCTTGCAGGGCCAACATACCCTGAAGCATTGCTATACA
Source organism: Rhinella marina (assembly GCA_900303285.1). NCBI lineage: Eukaryota > Metazoa > Chordata > Amphibia > Anura > Bufonidae > Rhinella > Rhinella marina. Next base: position 2,325 of record ONZH01002932.1, read on the forward strand.
AGAGAAATATTAAAATACTATCCAGAGCCAAGACTAGTTTATTAAGGGACTAAGTGAAGATTTAAGAGTAACAGGATTGAAAAGCAACAGTAACTTAAAGTCACAGCCTCAGGAGGAGTTCTTGCAACATCAATATCTACTGCCTATTGAAAACAATTGTAATTTCCACCATCTTATCTCAAGGCAAAAGTAAAGTTTTATTGTTTATAACAAAGTTGTCTCCTCATCACTCCTACTCCAAAAGTTTGTGTCTACTTAAGACACTGGCATCACGACATTCCAGGACCCAGCCGACTGACACTATAAAAGTTAACATCAAGGGCACCTCGCCTCACCATCCGGCGAAGGTCCTGAGTACAGAGTGTGCCCCAGGGAAGTAGTGTCCCTCCTCCATCCACTGCACGCCGGCCAGGGTTGCCAACCTTTCTTTCAAATTTTTCTGGACAACTGAACCAAAATTTACGGAAGGACTTTTTAGAGGACACGCCCCCTTCCACGCCCCAGAATAAAGAGGATTGTTCAGTAGTTAAACATAAAATATGGCATATGGAAAATAAATTAACAATCTTCAGCTGTTACACCCCTGCCACTGAGTGCTTTGTTTATATGGCTGCAATGATGATGCCTGTGACACGCTGGACTTTCTGGCATCATTGCTGCGGCCATGTAAACAAAGACTGACAGGGATGTAATGGGCAAGTGTGCACATCTGTCACAGTGCTGGTGATGTGCACACTGATGTGCAGGTGTATGGCATGTGTCCACAGCAGCCAGTTCTCAGCATTAGATCACTGATTGGCTGCAGCAGTAACATACCATATACCGGCAAGTCCTTGCTGCAGTTTAACAGATCAGAGCTGCATAAAATGGCTCTGAGGAAATAGGACATATTTGGATGGACATTACATCCGCCAATACCAAACATACAAGATGACACATCACCACATACCTCTTAAATCCAGTGACGTTTCCCTGATGTAGATCTTCTCTTTTCTCATCTTCTCTCTTTGGCCCAGACCGCCATGATGAGTTTTTTCAGCCACATCTTCTCTCTGCAGAGTTTGCCACAAAGACACTTTAGATAACCAACTTTTCTGTTAGCCTGGTGCTGCCCAAAATACTGTGCTCCCCAATGTCCCCAAATACTATACTGCAGACATAACAGTGCCATATAGGTAGGACCCCATATAGTTACAGTGCTCCCCAAAGTCCCACTGATATATATAATTATCTCCCAGAGTGCCCTCATTAGTAATAGTGCCCTAATAGTGATAATGCTCCACAAGTAGCCCTTTTAGCAGTAGTGCCCTTCATATTGTACTAATAATAGTAACACCCCCAATAGTACCCCTGGTAGTAATAATAATTCCCCATAATAGCAATCATTTTTCCCATAGTGCCTTCAGTAGTGCTCCCAGAAATAATAAGGACCTGCTGTAATGGTCCCAGTAATTATAATACGCATTATAGTACCCCCAGTAACTTAAATGGTCCCCTCTACTGCCCTCAGTAGTTTAGGTAGCCTTCTATAGTAAGCCCCAGTATAGATAGCTCCATGTAGTGCCCCAAGAATTTAGATAGCCCTGTGTAGTGGCCCAGTAATTTAGATAGCCCCCTGTAGTTCAGATAGTCCCCATAGTACCCCTAATAGTTAGATAGCCCTCCTGTAGTTCAGGTAGTCCCCATAGTGCCCCCCAGAAGTTAGATAGCCCCCATTGTGCCCCCAGTAATTATATTGTCCCCTTAAGTACCCCCAGTAGCTTTACTGTACCCTATAGTGTCCCCCAGCAGCTTTAATGCCCCCATACCTTAACTAAATGCCAGCAGCACCAGCTCCGCTGCTATACAAGTCCCACTGTAGCATGGCGCGGGCGGCGGGAATGCTGCAGGCAGAAGACTTAGAAAAATAGCCGGGCTTTCATTGGTGGTCAGTGTGGGACTCCTCCTCCTCGCTCCTCTCCAGCGTGAGCATTGCAATGCTTCAGCTCCCTTTTCCCTTCACTGCGCACGCATGCGCAGTGCAGATTTCATAGTTCGGGCCAGGTTTTGCAGACTGTCCGTAAATTTACGGACAGTTGGCAACCCAGGCAGTGAAACTGCCGTCAAAGTGCCCTCCAGGTAGTAATACAGTATTGACAAAGACCCCCTTAGTGCTCCAAGTAGTAATAAAAACCCTCAGTGCTCCAAAAAGTAATAGGTCCCCTCCAGTAAATATAATGGCCCTTATAGTGCCCCCAGTAGCTTAAATGACTCCTATAGCTCCCCAGTATCTCAAATGCTCTGCAGCAGTGCCCCACAGCAGCCTAACAGCTCCCTATAGAGCCCTCAGTAATTTAAATGATACCCTATATGGCCCCCAGTTCTGTGACACACTGCCATAGATGTGCCTGGCAGTACATGGGGCTGCTGGACACTGGGGTTATGTTATACCTGTTGCAGACACACTGCAGTGCTTACCAGAAGACTTGCTGCAGCTTCACAATCTCATGCTGCCTGCATCCACTCCAGCAGCAGGCAGAAAACTTTGAAAGACAGGGGCAGTGTTCCCTCTAAGACTTGGCAGCTGCTGAGCGGGGTCGGCTCAGGGCTGGGCACAACACCATCAAAGGTGGGCGATATGAAAACCTAAAATAATTGTCACATCAAAGACATACAGTATAACCCCTGCGCCATCCCGTACAATACAATCCGTACACCATGCTGTATAGTATACAGTATAATCCCTGCCTACACCATGCTGTATAGTATACAGTATAATCCGTACACCATGCTGTATAATATACAGTATAATCCATACACCATGCTGTATAATATACAGTATAATCTGTACACCATGCTGTATAATATACAGTATAATCCATACACCATGCTGTATAATATACAGTGTAGTCCATACACCATGCTGTATAATATTTAGCATAACCCCACAGTGTAGGTGTTATACTGTATATTGTACGGCAGGGTGTATGGATTATACTGGATATTATACAGCATGGTGTATGGATTATACTGTATATTATACAGCATGGTGTACGGATTATACTGTATATTATACAGCATGGTGTAGGGATTATACTGTATATTATACAACATGGTGTACGGATTGTACTGTATATTATACAGCATGGTGTACAGATTATACTGTATATTATACAGCATGGAGTACGGATTATAGAGTATACTATACAGCATGGTGTACGGATTATACTGTATATTATACAGCATGGTGTACGGATTATACTGTATATTATACAGCATGGTGTATGGATTATACTGTATATTATACAGCATGGTGTACTGATTATACTGTATATTATATGGCATGGTGTACTGATTATACTGTATACTATACAGCATGGTGTACGGATTATACTGTATATTATACAGCATGGTGTATGGATTATACTGTATATTATACAGCATGGTGTACGGATTATACTGTATATTATACAGCATGGTGTATGGACTACACTGTATATTATACAGCATGGTGTATGTATTATACTGTATATTATACAGCATGGTGTACGGATTATACTGTATACTATACAGCATGGTGTACGGATTATACTGTATATTATACAGCATGGTGTACGGATTATACTGTATATTATACAGCATGGTGTACGGATTATACTGTGTATTATACAGCATGGTGTACGGATTATACTGTATATTATACAGCATGGAGTACGGATTATACTGTATACTATACAGCATGGTGTACGGATTATACTGTATATTATACAGCATGGTGTATGGATTATACTGTACATTGTATAGCATGATACAGGGGTTATAATGTATATTGTACAGCAAATGCATGACGGTTACACCATGCCGGACAATATAACCCCTGTGCCATGCTGTACAATATACAGTATATACACAGTATAGAGGTATACTGTATATTGTGTGGCACAGTGTATGCATACACACACACACATGAAACACATAAAAACTTACAGTTACTTGGCCCTTGTCTCCGACACCAACGCTCTGGAGGGGGCTGGGGCCTTGATCTTCTTCTCCCTTCTTCTTTCCCTTCTTTGCCGACATGAGGGAGGACTCACAGCTCCATGCGGCACCCGGCCCGCTATCTTCCAGTCAGTGGTGGGGGGCGGGCCAGCAGCGCGGTGAGCGGGGAACTTAACTGTCTGTACTGCACGCATGCGCAGTACAGACTTTGGTGTTTCGGGCCACAAATTCACGGACGGTGTTTTTTTCTGCCGGACGCTATGGACGGCAGAGAAAAACAACCGGTTTTTGCGGACTGTCCGTAAATTTACGGACGGTTGGCAACCCTGGGTGTGGTGGGCAGGGGTAGTCAAGCTCAAGGTCCTCAGGCCATCAAGTATGACACCAAATATGGCTGCTCGCCCACTTTTTACAAGGGTTCTTCCCTTAAGACACATGTGCTTGTGATGTCACAGATGTCTATGACTAATGTTGGTGGCAGTGTTCTGAAGGGTTAACCCTTTAGTGACTCAATGTGCATTACTGCAGAGGCCCTTAACCCCTTCCTGACCGCACTTTGCCCATATACTACAATATATTTATTGGCCCCCTGACGATCGCAGGGTTTCCTCCTTCAGGGGAGCATGTTTGTTCTGTTACTGACTGATACCAAGTACCCAGACCGTTGGCTCTTACTTAACCCCTTCTAGACCACAACATGTAAATAAACAGACTAACAGCATGGTGTGCTCAATTTTATATGTCACCCTCGGTCCTATCCTGGGACCGCACTTGAGGATGGAGCAGCCATGAGACAGACACTTGCATCTTGACTATACCCAAGTTACAGTCACAATTAGGCACAAAACTTGATGGTTACATTCTTATTATAAGCTTGGCGGTTGCTATGGGCAACTGAACAGTGTATCAGGTAAGCAACTTGATGGTGGACATTACAGGAAGGAGGTATAAGAGGAGAGGGCTACAACTCCCAGCATGTCCAGGCTGTTATATGATATCAAGAATGAGGTTGAAGAGAACTATAAACCCCATCATGTCCAAGTCTTTATTATAGGATATCAGAGGGCATTTCAGCGAGGAGTATAAGAGGAGAGGACAACTCCCAGCATGTCCAGGCAGGTATTATGGGATATCAGAGGATATTTTAGGGAGAGGTTATGCGAAGACTACAATGGCCTATAAGCCTCATCATGCTGACTAAAGCTCTCTCCCAAAGGAGAGATATTACCCCCAAAACCTTTGCTGGAAGAAAACGTACCGTAAATGCAGGTATGTTTTGCAAAAACTGCATGTGCTTTAAGTGTGTTTTTTTTGTTTGGCCAAACGCAGAACAGCCACGACATGTGGCAGCACCCTTATAGAATAGCTGCTTTCTAACAGGTGGTGGCAGAGGCACCGTTTTCTTTTGTTCGAAGGAGAGAGAATTCGTATGTCAATGTTTGTAGCAATGCACATTGTAAAGTGTAGCATCGCCATCTACTGGTGAAATCTATGAAACTCTCCTAAAAACACCAAGTACAACATCTTTTAAATGTTTATTTCATGTGTCAACAATTTCAGATCTTATTTTAAAGTTATGACTCCTGTTTCCACAGGAAAGGTCACTGTGCACAGATGTTCACCTTTTTTTTTTAACACATGGGAGATACGGAACCCGCTAAGCGTGCTCACTCAGCTGCTCCATATCCATATGTCATAATATTCTGTATGACAGCTTAACCTTGCTTGGGAAATGTCACTTCAAAGTTGCCATATATTCATTATTTCCATCCTGTGAAATCCAGTCTTAGGGCTCTTGCACATGGCAGGTGCTTTTTTTTTTGGCCCGCAAATTGCAGATCAGCAAAACATGCATATCGGCTGTGTGCATTCCGCATTTTGCAGAATGGAACAGCCAGTCCATAATAGAACAGTCCCATCCTTGTCTGTAATGCGGACAATAATAGGACATATTCTACATTTTTGCTGAACAGACATACGGATATGGAATGCACACAGAGTCATTTCTGTTTTTTTTTGTGGCCTCTTTAAAGTGAATGGTTTCGCATAGGGGCCACAAAACCCCCCGGAATGGACATGGGCAAAAATACGTTTGTGCGCATGAGCCCTTATAAGAATCCACTGAGGGTGTTCCACCTACTATGGCCTAATGCACACGGCCATTGTCCGGCCGTGGTCGTATTGCGGCCCGCATACAGCGGGTCCAGATTACACAGGCATCAGCCATGTGCACCCCATATCACAGATCAAGTGAATGTGTCCGCAATCCGGGAGATGCGGTGCAGAACAGAAGCCCACAGAAGCACTATGGAGTGCTTCTGTGGTGTTTCTGTCCATGCTTCTGCACCCCAAAAATATAGAGTATGTTCTATTTTTTTATGGTGCAGACAGTCGGATGCAGATCGCAGACCCCATTCAAGTGAATGGGTCTGCGATCCGCATGCGGGAGCCCCAAGGTCGGCGCCGGTGCATTTCAGACCGCAATTTGTGGTCCACAGCATGGGCACTGCCGGCACTCGTTCATGTGCATGAGGCCTATATCACATCTTTTTGCTATGGTTTTTCGACCTGTTATATTTTTCTGCAATTTTGTGCAAATTGTGTCAGAAAATGTAATATAACCCCCATAATGGGTTTATAAAGTTTATGAGTTAGGAAATTTCATTTGGGAAATGCATAATACTTTAATTTCTTTTTGAGGCCTGCACTCAAGCTCTGTTCCTATTATTCTTTACTTTTGTAAAGTGGCTAAAATAGAGGGCATGTCTAAAAGGAGGGTTATAGGCACCAAATGTATTAGACCTCTTGCACGCTACCGTATTTTTCATCTGTCTGCTATCTGCAGTTTTTGCACACAGCACACTGACCCATTCATTTCTATGGGGCCATGTACACATCAGTATTTTTTGGGGATCCGAGGGGTGGTACACAAATTACAGAGCCTGTCCTATTCTTGCCCATGTTGCAGATGAGAACAGTCCTTTCTGTTTATGGGAGTGAGAAAAATACAGAATGCATATGGAAGTGTTAGGTTCCCTTTCTACAGAGATCACCTGGACGATTTGGTGGATGGGCCCAGATAATTTTGTACAAAATATATTTGCCAAGAATCTCTAATGTATCAACAAGCATAGCATTAGCTCCAGAATACTTCATATCTGTAAGGCATTTGTGCTTTATCTGGTTAGCAGTGTGCCATTGTATTGTATGTATTTTCCTTTCCTTGTGCAATCAGCCATAGCAACGTGCACCTGCGCATTGGGATGTACCTGACTGAAATCCCCTTTTTTTCTTTGTAAGTTTGTACTGGAGGTGTGGCTACTCCATTTGGTCATGCACTCCTGACTAGCTCCGTCTGCCCCATAGGCTGATTTTAATTAGTGTAACTATAAAGCCGAGTGGACTCGGCATGCATGCTTGGTACCTGCATCCCTGTATTAGTGGAGGCCTTTGAAGCACCAGAAATGGCAAAAGGCAGAAGGGACCCAGCATGCATGTGGAACCAAACACCCCCTGATTATACGGAAGCCAAGGTTGGCAGATAACAGGTAGGAAATAGTGTTAGGTTCCCGTTCTACAGAGATCACCTGGACGATTTGGTGGACAGGCCCAGATAATTTTGTACAAAATATATTTGCCAAGAATCTCTAATTTATCAACAAGCATAGCATTAGCTCCAGAATACTTCATATCTCTATGGCATTTGTGCTTTATCTGGTTAGCAGTGTGCCGTTGCATTGTATGTATTTTCCTTGCATATGGAAGGTATTTGTGGTTTGTAGATCTGCTGTTTGAAACCGGGAAGAGCTGTGTGCATTAGGGCTGACCGAATGTATTTTGCGGTCTGCAAAACACGGATCTGCAAACAAAAGGGAAAAAAGGGATGACATTCGTCCATGTTGGATCCATTTTTTTGGAGATCCATTGTATCTATGACTGTCCTTATCTACGAAACAGACAAGAATAGGACAAGTTCTATTTTTTGCGGAACAGTCTTCCGGACATGTGGACAATGAATGCACAGGAGTCATTTCCGTTTTCTTTTTTGCGACCTCGTTTAAATGAATTGTTTCTGTATATAAGCTGCAAAAAAAACGGAACGTTCTTGTGTATGAGCCCTCAACAGTATGTAACAAAGCAAAGAAAATAGCTCACCATTCACAGAGAATGTCCCATCATGCACAAAAGGGATTCCAGGCTGGGCCGAAACAGTAAAAGGAACGAATATCCAGAAAAAAAGTCAGCATGGCTAAGAACGTGCATTTTATTGTTTGAAACACATGAGGGTCCTTTGGCTGAACACTCAATGTTTTTAAAGGTGTGATTGTGTATTGGACTTTTATCAGTGCTGGAAGAAACTTTCTTTTGTCTTAACAGTACGTGCCACCTGTTTGGAACAACATACTAATGTAAAGTTTACCAACCCTGAGGTGGAGGAAGAAAGAGAAAAATGCCTAATATATTGCTTCTTCTGTCCAATTTTTTTCGCCTATACTGTTTTTCGTCTTTTGTTATCAATGTAATAAAAAACCGCCACAGAAATGTTTTTTTTTTTTACTTTTCTGTTGACATATGAAAAATAAAAACCTTTGAAAAAAGTTCTTTGCATCTCCATTTTCTGACAACTTTTCTATATTTCCATCTACATGTCTTGTGAACTGTAGATTATCAGTACCATTTCTGGGTTATGCATGACTTTTTGATCAGTTTTGATCACTTTTGTTTTATTTTTAGGTGACCCCAAAAAATGGCGAATTGTTGACTTTTATATTTTTGCGTTACTTTCACGGTTCAGAAAATTTTTTAAAAAATTTAATTTTTTGGCCGTTTTGGGAAATGGAAATACTTATATTAATTGTTTTATTGTTTATTTTTATATGTAAATTGCGGAAATGGTGGTGGTTGATTTGAATTTTTATATTTTTTTCACCTCCTAGGGGACTTGAGCAAGCAATCGTCTGATCGTTGCAGTCTATGGGAGATTCGCTGTGTTCCTAGGAAAAATGCTGTGGTAAGCGTGGTAACTTCTAGCAGGCTCGAGGCTAGCACAGCAACCAAACAGGTACGAGGGAGCCATTCACAATGTGCTCCCAGGGATCGCTCTCTCAGATAATGTGGTCACAATTGACTGTGGAATTTGAGGGGTTAAAATGACTGGGATTTTCAATACTACCGAGTATTACACAGCCGGCATCCGTGTATATGGAGTGGTCTCAGCAAGTTAGCATGCTCCATACATTTCACAGCACCATGACCTAATTATATGTACTGGTGCGCATGAGGGTTAAAATGCAGGAGTGTCTTAAAATTCATATTATTGTATTATAATTTTTTTTTATAGCTGTGACACAACTCACCACAAGGGGGCATACGTGAATTGCAAATTATTTCTGTTTAGTATTGTTAGGTATTTTGATGTCAAACTTACAAATTCCTGCAGACCCTGGTAACGCTGGAACACAACATCAAAGTTCTTGTAATTCATTTTTTTATTTTATATTTTAAGAGGAATTTAATGGTGAGTTTGAAAAAGATTAATACAGCAAATGCTGGTGTGGTTGGGGGGGGGGGGGCTAAGGGTGCAAGGATGCCATATCTTTTAAAGGAGTCAAGTGTCCATGAAAATGGCTCCTAGTTGTTCATAACTATTTTATTGATCCGGTCAATAACCTATTGGAAGCTAAGGGTGTTTGAGTGACATTTAAAGGAGACATGAATTCTGGTTGCTAATAATATACATTGAGAGAGTAGGTAAAGCTCTAAATGCTGAAAAAAAAGCTCCGACAAGATGGCTGCCCTCATAATACTGTTTAGAAAATCGAGTAAAAAAAATTTGTAATTAGAAAATAAAAAACGATTAGAAAAAAAGGATCTGATTTTAACTGCCAGATACAATTTGTGGTGACCCATTTCCTTTAAAGGGTTACTCCCATCTTACATCACTAGCATATCCCTTCGCTTTATGGTCCAATAATTGGATTCTCCCCCATCCTGAGCATGAAGAGGCACAGTGCTGGTTTAGAATAAAAAATATGTAATCAGAAAATAAAAACAGATTAGAAAAAAGGAGATGTGTTGCTATGTGGTTTTAAGTGGCAGAAAATAATTTATGTGCCACATTTCCTTTAATGAGAAAGTGAAAAAAGAAATCTAAAAATGTTTACAAACGTGTTAAAAAGGAAAAACTAAAATTTAGCTTGGACATAAGTATTCAGACCCTTTGCTATGGCCCTTGAAATTAAGCTCTGGGACCTCCCATTCCTCCTGATCATCTTTGAGACGCCTCTACTCCTTGATTGGAGTCCATCTTTGGTAAATTCCGTTGATTGGACATGATTTGGAAAGACATAACCCTGTATATGAGGTCTCACAGCTGACAAAGCAAAACCAGTCAGAGCAAAAACCAAGCCATGAGGAGGAAAGAACTGCCCGTAGAGCCCAGATATAAAATCATGTGGAGGCACAGATCTGGAGAAGGGTACAAAAAATTCTACTGCACTGAAAGTTCCCAAGAGCACAGTGGCCTCCATAATTCTTAGATGGAAGAAATTTGAAACAACCAGGACGCTTCCTAGAGCTGTCTGTCTCTCCAAAATAAGTAATTGGTGGGGAAAAGGGCCTTGGTAAGAGAGGTGACCAAGAACCCAATGGTCACTCTGGCTGAGCTCAAAATATTATTTGGGTCAATTATCAAACTGGTGTAAAGTAGAACTGACTTAGTTGCCCATAGCAACTAATCAGACTCTAACTTTCATTTTCCAAAGGAGCTGTCAAAAATGTAAGGTAGATTCTGATTGGTTGCTATGAGCAATTAAACCAGTTCTACATTACACGAGATAAATGACCCTACATCTGTGTAGACAGAAGAAACTTCCAGAAGGTCAACCATCACTGCAGCGCTCCACCAATCTGGGCTTAATGGCAGAATGGCCTGAAAGAAGCCTCTCCTCAGTAAAAGACACATAACAAATTGCAAAAAAAGCACCCAAAGGGCTGAGTTTGAGAAACAAGATTATCTGGTTTAATGAAACCAAGACTGAACTCTTAAGCCTCAATTCTAAGCGTCATGTCTAGAGGAAACCAGACACTGCTCAATAGCATCCCTACAGTGAAGCATGGTGGTGGCAGCATCATTCTGTAGAGGTGTTTTTCAGCAGCTAGGGCTGGGAGACTCCTCAGGGTTAAGGGAAAGCTGAATAGAGCAAAGTACAGAGATATTCTTAATGAAATCCTGATCCAGAAAGCGCAGACTGGGCAGAAGGGTCACCTTCCAATGAGACAATGACCACAGCCAAACCAACACAGGAGTGACTTAGGGACAACTCTGTGAATGTCTTTGAGCAGCCCAGGCCTGACTTGAACCCAATCGAACATCTCTGGAGAGAACTAAAAATGGCTGTCCATCGAGGGTCCCCATCCAACCTGACAGAGCTTGTGAGGATCTGCAACTTCAGGTATGCAAACCTTGTGGCATCATACCCAAGAAGACTGGAGGCTGTAAGTCCTGAGTAAAGGATCTGAATTCTTAAATCATTGCAAGATTTTAATTTTTCCTTTTCAATAAATTAGCAAAGATTTCATACATTTTCACTTGCTCATTATGGGGTACTGAGTGCAGAATTTTTTAATTTTCCACAAGGCCGCAACACTTTATATAGTAAGCTTGATTCTATTAAGGTACATCCGGGTGAGTAAACTGAGACATTGCTGCTGTTCAAAGTGGGTGGTTATTCTATTAGCTCATTAGAAACAGATTGGTTATTTAGTGTGCATTGTTAATGGCTGCATCATAACCCACAAAATCGCATGACCATTAACAATGGACACTTAATAACCAATCTGTTTCTAATGAGCTAATAAAATACTGCCACAACTTGAAATGCTGTGTAGTTCTCGGCTGCTCCACCTTGTCCCACTCTTATTGAATATATGTGATGTACGGTAACTTAATTTGCTCTTGCACACTACTGAGACAGACTGGCCATGCGGATCTATTGCACTCCTCAGTGGGGCATTGCAGAGAAATATTAAGAGTGATTGCATACTGTTAGTCACTTGGGAAGATTGCATGAATTTATAGAGAGACTCAGGGAGGGCCAACATATTCAACCTCTTCGGGAAAGCCTACTCTGTATAGAGTTGTGCCTACTAGTTGTATCTGCACTCTGAACCCCCTCATTTATTCAGTAAAAGAGGGGCTTTATTTTACTATAATTAAGTCAGACTAGTCATTGGTTTCATATCTGATGACGCTGCTTGCTCTCCTTCCTTGCATCCTGCTACTGTCACGCTCTGGTGTGGAGGGTATAGCCACACCAAGCGTAAGAGGTAAGGGAAAAGACCAAACAAGGGAAATGGTCACCTCCTGCAGGACTCTCTGAAACTAGGCCCTGGCTGACTACCAGTATGAATAGGCCTTAGTGGTAGGAGAGTTCATACACAGGAACCTAATAACAAATTGACCCTGTACAACCCTGCAGCTAGTGACAGGAGAAAGAGTAAACCCGTTCCTCCAAAAGGACAGACGAACAGGAAACTCCAGAAGGCAAAACCACAACAGGGAAAAGTAGGATAAACACAATAGGGAAAATGACACTTATCTTAATGCAGATATTGCAGCAACTGGATCTCAACTGAGAACAACACCACACACAACAATGTCAGCAGAAAGTATAAACCGCAAGGAATACTGGGAGAGGAAGGGATAAATAGGGGAAAGATAATCACCACACCCGCAACAGCTGAGGGGAAGGGGTGTGGTAAACAGCAACCAAACCAAGAGGAAAACATGTCAAATTATGTCACTTTTGAAAGCCTAGCCGAACACCTGCAACCTGACGCAAGTACATTCGTGATAGCTACACATTCAGCCAGCCTCAAGGTCACCCCAGCCACCAAAAGGCAGGAGCACTTGAAATCCAGGGAGTGCCCCGAGCGGCCCCGTAAGGCTCTTTCACACAAGCAATACAGATTGTGTCAGGATTTGATCGTTTTGCATGCAAGTTCAGTTTTTTTCTGTGATTGCGTTCAGCGTTTCTGTTTTTTTCCATCTGGATTGTATCTGCGTTTTTCACGCGCATGAAGAAAAACTGTAATAACAATCTTCATCTCCTAGAACCCTCAGTGAAAAACACATTGCACCCGCATGTCTTCCGAAGTATTATTCACTTCTATGGAACCATAGCTATGTGAAAAACGCACAATATAGAACATGCTGCGATTTTTCCTGAACACCAAGATGGATGTACACAGACCCATTGAAATGAACAGGTCAGGATTCAGTCCGGATACTATGCATTCGCTATATGCATCACATCTGGACAGAAAACTCGCTCATGTGAAAGAGCCCAAACCGTGATTGAGTTTTTGTATGGAACATTTCATGTTGAACTGTATTTGACATGTTCTTTTCTCAGCTTGCCACATGTCTCGGTAGTGTAATGTTCATGTTTATTGTATATGGTTCTGGTGGCTCTCCAGAAATAGGTGTAATTTGCCCTGTGCCCAGTCTGGGATGACAATGGAGAAGTACTGCCCTGGGCACCTTTTTTGCATATGTTATCACTTTGCATTTCACTGGATCTTTCTATTTATTTGCAGACAAGTGGTGCACTCAGGAAAAATAATAGGACTATTAATAGGACAAGATAACATCAGCGTCAGTATGTGGACATTTTTTCTTATAAAACTGGCATTACCCTACAGAAACAAATGTTCCAATTATCAAGGAGATAATGAAAGTAGCCAGCGTATGAATTCCTGCATTGTTTTCAGAAGGCAGACGTAAATTACTTTAGCAAAGAAAGAACATTATGGCTTTGCGCTTGGTAATTAAATGCTTATAACAATAGAGCAAAATACACATTTAGATTTTTCTGTAATATCAGATTTTTTTTAAGTATATCTGATGTAGAAGAGAAAATGACATGTTCATATTTCAAAGTGTTTGTATTTATCACAGTACATCTACGTAAAAATGAGCTAGTGGGCAGAAAATTTCTTTCCAATCCTAAATATTGCAATCAGAATAAATCCTTGGATCACTTTCTCATCTCCAGCAATCTAGTAATTGTAACTTGTGATGTTATATTTTTCAAATAAGGAATTAATTTACAATCACACCATTACATGACGGAGAATACCGTAGTCTCACTGCTCTTACAGGAAATAATCCCTTTTATGATGATGTAGAACCCTTTTACCTGTGTGTACTATGTGTCCATGATCAATAAAAGCACTTTTATTCCGCAGGACAACTCCAAAGTGCCCGGCTCTGCTGCTGCAAGTGCCCAAAGCAAACCAAAGCTGCTTTAGCTGCTCATATCTTGGGATTGGTAGCAGATAGAAAAATGGTTCTGACCTTTTTTGAAAGCTAACATTCCAAGCTTTCAAATGATTCTAAATCACAGCATTATATCCTATATATCAGAAGATATAGCTGTTAGAAATCAAGTCGGGAGAGAAAGCTATTTTTAGTTTCACTTTCAGCTGGGCACTTGGGAGCTGTTTTCCTGAAGAATAAAAGTGCTTTTCCTGGACATGGAATACAGACACACAGTGCACACAGATATGACTGGGATGTGTATTCAATCTTCTGTGCGGCACTGCTATTAATTATATAGGTGAAAAACAGGTGAAAGACTCCCTTTAAAGAATCATAAGACAGATCACCGTACAGGGCATTGATATGTTTTCATAAATTAACCTCTTAATCCCCCCTATTCCCAAGGGGTTGTAATCATGAAACTGTGGGGCTTACTTGCATCTATGCCATTGTTTACACTTATACTGTTTTATATTGTTGAATTGCCTTTTATATGTTTATTGGAATATATTCTGTTCATGTCTACTGTTATTGCACTGCATTTGCACTGCACTGTAGAAAGGGTTAATACACAGCCAGCTAATACTGAGAGACTTTGAAAGTGCGGTCTGTACACTGAGAAGCTAGTAATTTTTCATTGCTGTCATAAGTAACTATGAAGAGCTGAGTGTTGGAGGGAGAAAACCACACACAGTGTACTTTTAACCTCCTGGTTTAGCTCCGTCAGACAGTTGTTTATGCCTGGAAGCTGCTTGTAATTCCTGATTTATTTGTACTGCTATACAGGCAGTAGGGAACTGCAGACGCAAGGGGCCAAAGATGTGTCGGCAGCAATATTTGCAGTCATCAGGAGAAGCTGTTAGGGTGGTCCGGGCCAGATGGAAAAGGAAAATATAGAGAACGTCTGCAATCAAAGTAGATGTAATTTAGCAGTCGCTGGGTTTATAGATGAATTGACACCTCTCCTGACATGTATGTTTTAGGAAATCCTTAAAATACTTATATTCCACACCATGTAGCCCAAGACTAATTGATAACTGTGCACTAGCATTTCCTTTGTCAATAAAATGTATCCCTACACAGTCTGAAACTGTCAGAGATGATTAGACACTGTCATTGTGTAAGGGCACAGCAATTTGACAAATGCACATTGACAATTGGGTATCATTGTGCTAGCAGAAGGTGGTGTTGACTATAGACACAGCGTGGCAGGGCAGCAAGGGGTTGGTGAGGTGATGTGGGAAAAGTTTGGGTAACAGCCAACAGCCTATGACCTATTTAGTCCGTCACTGCAGACAGCCATCCTATGGCCATATATTAGGATCTGAATTACACCAACAACACTGGTACCCTACTCACTTCTGCGGAAATAATGAAGATCACCATAGAGCACTGTATATGAGTGTTGTAGGCAGCCCTATGTTGGCTGCCTGATAGTAGCCTTACTAAGTATAGCTTAATACTGAAGCAAATGTATGAATTTGTGCTTTTCACATTTTATCATTTTAGTATTTTTTCTGTTTTATTGGTTCTGTGTATAATTAAATGGCTGACACTATTCCATCTATTCATTTCACTTCTGTCTTCTTACATGAATTAATCAATAAAGGTTAAGTTGTATATATAGCTTGCACATGCTGTCTTGACATTTTCTCTGCCAGAGGTCCTTACCTGAGCAGTACAGAACAATCATTTTATCCTTTCTTGTTTCATACAGAAAAGAAGTACTGAGCTTGAGGAAGGCAAATTAAGAGATTAAGAAACATTTGTGGGCAGTGGGCAATGTAATATATTTCTTTATTGCAGCTTCCCTCATATGGGCCATTTATATCAGAATATTTTTGTATTTGTATTCAGTACTGATGCAAAATACTCATCACAATTCACCTGTGTGAAAGATGCCATACACTTGCAACGGGCTGCCCCCTCAGGGCCCTATCGTGTCCCAAGTTTAGTGGAATGTCGAGTGGTGTGGTGCAGCCTATATATGTAACGGTGCTCCCACCTGGATACAGCAGGACACCAGGCTGAGGCTCCATAAAAGGGAAAGCAAATAAAGGGGAAAAGTTGAGTTAGGGGATGAAGAATAACTTGAGTCCAGACGTTGATAAACTTTAACAGCAGCTTTACTTGGCTAAACTTGATTCCAAACAATATTACGACTTTTCTTACATTCAGGTTTTCTCTTGGTTCTAGCAGGCTTTGGCATAAACTTGCAGGCAAACTTGGTAACTCTGCTTTCTATCTTTCTCTGCTGGGCTGACAGGCTTGCTTAATAATCCTGCTTGGGTCTGGTTACTGGACTTTTGGTCAGTTCTGGTATCCTTGAGCTGTTATCCCCCTCCTGACACTCAGTAAAGTAAATTAGCATGGAGCCCAGGTGCTCTACAAGCTACTTCCCTTTGGTGGCATCTGCTCCAGCTGAAGAACAATTTCCTCCTGCTGCTACTTCTTTCTGGTCTTCTCAGCTTCAAAATTGGAGTCTAAACTGGAATCAACTAGGACTGGCCCACTTCTGCCCAAAAGTGGGAGAATGGAATGGGAATGAGAAGTTTGAATCCAGAGGAAAAAAAAGCAGACTGGTTTGAGTGTTGTATTTATAAAAGCAGAGATACAACGCGAGTTTGAGCGTTTGCGTGTTTGGTTTTTAAGTGCATGTTTGAATTAAGTGTGTGACTTTAGATTTGGGGACTTTCAAAGGGGACTACAGTAAGTCGGTTTCATATCACTGTATTGTATTTTTTTCTCCTTTTTTTGTGTAATCCCCATTAGTATGTCTTCCATTATTGACAGAGCAGTCCAGTGCACATCTTGTCTGATGTATGCAGTCCTGGAACAGCGTTTTAAGGGTGCATATCTTTGTTCAAAATGTGAGCAAATTGCCCGTTTGGAATCGCACATCGTTTATCTAACCGGGTGGATTTCAACACTGAGAAGCGCTGACAATTTGGAAAAGAGTTTGCTGCTCACTGAGCAAGCACTCTATGGGGTAGATGTGGGGGAGGGTGGTAGTGAGGAGGCTCAGGAAAGTGAGGTAGCTAGCTGGGTAACAGAAAGCAGCCAGAGGGCAAAGTGCCAGGCAGGCTAGCCCTGATCTGACACACCCCAACAAGTTTGCAAGTTTGGCAGATGAGGGGGATGCCACATCAGGGCAGGGCTGGCGTTAGGGGGGGGCAAACAGGGCAATTGCCCAGGGCCCCGATCCTCTAAGAGGCCCCCTGCTGAGCTGCCCAGACATATGTGTTAAAGAGCTGGTGGCCGCACCTCAGAAGAGCACAGACATCAGAACTAGGAGTGCTGGCCACTGGTCTCCCGCCCACTGTAGCCCGTTGGGTCCTTATTGCTGTAGTGAGGAGCCAGGTGCTGCATCCATAGCTCCGGCTCCACAGCAGTCAGGCAGAGCCTGGTCCCGCCCCCTTACTCTCTCTCACTGGAGGCCCTGCACAGTGAAGGTAATGGACTCCTGCTCCAGAGGTTTACTGGTGAGTTCAGAAGCCTCCCCCCTATTATGACCTGAAAAATCTGCTGATGGCCCCTCTCTCCTCTCTGTGCTGCAGTAAATTACAGGGGCTGCTTGTTGGCAGATTTACCCTGATAGGTACAGGAGGGGAGGCAGCCTGCAGTGAATGTACAGGACCTGTTCTCTACACAGACACACCCCTCCCCCATTGTATATAATGTAATCTATCTAATATCTATCTATTTATCTAATATTATCTATCATCTATTTATCTAATATTACCTATCTATCTATTATCTATCTATCTATTATCTATCTCTTATATCTATCTCATATCTATCTATCTATCTATCTATCTATCTATCTATCTCTGGTGTTTCACATAGACAAAATGAATAAATCATTTGCGCATGCTCCGGCCCGTCTGAAGTAACGCGAGATGCGTGACTTCAGAGCCGGAGCATCCGACCTTAACAAAAATGGCTACAACCATTTCCGTGTCTCTAGTGCGCCTGCGCTTTGCTCATCAAAAGAAATAAACGTTGCTATGGTAATGTATACACAGTGTGGATCGCTTTTACTCAATTTCCTATTGTGCTTAACGGGCATGAATTGGGCAGACCGCCAAAGCGTCATACTCCCTCTTCAAACGGGGCATTCTATGCGGTTTCTCACATTAACTATGAGGTCCCGCATTATTGATGCACCTCCTCCCATCACCGCACATTACTAATATCCCAAGGGGAATCAGGTTACTTCAGAAATCTCCAAAGATTGCCCGCTCCCTGTTAGGGAAACGGACCCTGTACCACCTTCAAATGGACCAGAGCCGTGACCCAATTCCTGGGCTTAAGAATGGCCCATTTGAAGAGGGAGTATGACTCATTGGCAGTCTGCCCAATTCAGGTCGGATGCTCCGGCTCTGAAGTCATGCATCTCGCGTTACTTCGGACGGGCCGGAGCATGCGCAAATGATTTATTCATTTTGTCTATGTGAAACACCGCGAGACTCGGATACGCTCCATGCATGCGCAGTGAGAAGAACGGAACGCCGTATACAACGAGATGCCGAACATGAGGTCTGTTATCATCAATTGGCTATTTTTAAATATCTTTGAAGGAACACTTAAAGGGAACCTGTCATCTTCAAAACACCCCCTGAACTAGAGTAAGCGTTGTATAGTGTAAGTGATGCTGAATCCAAATATGTAATTTTATCTTCATACACACTTCCATTCTGATGCTGTGCTCCCACAAACCGGCAGTAAAATACATTCACTGTTTGAGTCCTCTCCATTATGTGAGTGAGCACTGGAGTCCAGTGAGTGCATTTTACTGCTGGTTTGTGGGAGTACAGCGTCGGAATGGAAGTGAGTATGAAGATAAAACTTACATATTTGGATTCAGCATCACTTACACTATACAACGCTTACTCTAGTTCAGGGGGTGTTTCTGAGGTGACAGGTTCCCTTTAAGTATGATTTTAATCACCTGGCACAATCATGAAGCACTTTATGGAAATTACACTATAAGAGTCTATAGGGAAATGAAGGAGGTCACTGTATGATTAGGATTTATTGCACAAGAATCATGTAACAATAATAATGTATTTTTATCATGTTCATTGTATGTGAATGATATATTTTTTTAAACATTTGTAATATGAATTGATTAATGAATTGGCACAAAGCACTTTATTGATGTCACTATATATACTATGATTGGTACACATGTGAACACAGCTTGAAAAAGATTGCAGTGAGCAATTGAAACGTTGCTGGATGGGTGAATAAACCACTTGGATTTTTTACACGATTTTGGAGTGCTGCCTTCCTTTCCTTACAATTACTTGATAGTAGAACTTGGTCCCAGGTCTTTGGAGGAATTTCACCCACTATTGGAAAGTGCTGCTTCTTCTTATTTTTTCTTTATCTATCTATCTATCTATCTATCTATCTATCTATCTATCTATCTGTCTGTCTGTCTGTCTGTCTGTCTGTCTATCTGTCTATCTATCTATCTATCTATCTAGAACTATTGTCCGCAATAGCGTACAAGAATAGGCATTTTCTATGGGGTGCCGGCCATGTGTGTTCCGCAAATTCCGCAAATGTGTTCCGCGAGCGTTCAGGCGTGCGTACCAGAGGATGGACCGACTGGCGATCGTGCGCGCGCGCTCACTGGAGCATGCGCAGTGGGCAGACGAAAGCCGGCGGAGCGCAGGAGCCGGGATCCCAGGCCACACAGAGGACGTCAATCATTGGCAAAAGGGGCGTGCTTTACATGACTTGAAGCAAGGAGGCTGCTGCCCCCTTGACTTCAACCTGACTGCAGAGAGAGCGCAGATGGCGATTAAAACCGCGTTTTCATGAAGTTTGGGGGATCAAATTACTGCATAAAAGGCATCACTAGGAACACACTGGGGCCTAATTTAAGGTAATGCAGACAGTTCTATGCGTGTGTTGGAGGTGACAGGTTCCCTTTAACCCGATGCCGACCGCTCACTGTCTTTAGACGGCGGGCGGCGCGAGTCCCCAGTCTGCAGCGCCGTCTAAAGACGGCGCTGCAGAAAAGGGGTGTCAGGGAGCCCCAGGACGGACGAGCGACGGGGGTCCGGCTGTGCCCAATAGCCGGACCCCTGCTGAATGCGCCAGCATCGGTGAAAACACCGATGCCGGCGCATTAACCCTTCATGTGCCGCGGTCAGCGCTGACCGCGGCACATGAGGCGTGCGGCATGGTCCGCCGCTATTCAGGATGGCGAGCGGGGCCATCGGGTCCCCGTGCTGCTGTGACGGGGACCCGATGGCTTGGATAGCAGCCCGATGCCTTCCTTAGGCATCGTGGCTGCTATCCCTGCTTTCCTGTGCGATCCAGCCCCCTGGATCGCACAGGAAGCAGGCTGTAAGTGTATTACACTGAGTAATACACTTACAGCCAATGCATTACAATACAAAAGTATTGTAATGCATTGTAAAGGGGATCAGACCCCCAAAAGTTAAATAAAGTGGAAAATGAAAAGTTAAAAAATAAAGTAAAAATAAATAAATAATAATAATAAAAGTTAAAAAAAAAATAAGCCATTTTCAAAAAAAAAGTTAAAAAAAATGGTAAAAAAAAGGTGAAAAAAGAAAGGTATACATATTATGTATCGCCGCGTCCGTATCGACCGTCTCTATAAAAATATCATGTCATACACCCCGCCAGGTGAACGCAGTAAAAAAAAAAAAAAAAAAAAAACTGGGCCAAAACAGACATTTTTTGGTCACCTTCCCTTACAAAAAGTGTAATAGCAGGCGATCAAAAAAGCGTATGTACCCCAAAATGGTACCAATCAAACCGTAATCTTGTCCCGCAAAAAATGAGACCCTAACTAAGACAATCTCCTGAAAAATAAAAAAAATATGGCTCTCAGAAAATAGCAACACAAAAAAAAAGATTTTATTCTGTTCAAAAATGCATCTAATGTGTAAAACTTTCCAAAAATAAAAATGTTAGACACATTGGGTATCGCCACGTCCGTAACAACCTGCTCTATAAAAATATTACATGAGATGGCCCCCCAGGCGAATGCTGTAAAAAAAAAATTAAAAAAAACTATGCCAAAATAGCCATTTTTTCCCTCTTCCCTCACGAAAAGTGTAATAGCAGGCGATCAAAAAGATGTATTTAACCCAAAATGGTACTAATCTAACCGTCATCTTGTCCTGCAAAAATGATACCCTACCTGAGACAATCGCCCGAAAAATAAAAAAAATATGGCTCTCTGAAAATGGCAACACATAAACAAGATTTAATTCTGTTCTAAAATGCATCTAATGTGTAAAACTTAACAATAATAAAAATGTTAGACATATTGGGTATCGCCGCGTTCGTAAAAACCTGCTCTATAAAAATATCACATGACTTGCCCCCTCAGGTGAATGCTGTAAAAAAATGCTAAAAAAAACTATGCCAAAACAGCTATTTTTTTCACCTTGACTCACAAAAAGAGTAATACCAAGCGATCAAAAAGGCGTATTTACCCCAAAATGGTACCAATGAAAACCTCACCTCATCCTGCAAAAAATGAGCCCCTACATAAGACAATAGCTCAAAAAAATAAAAATCAGTGGCTCCCGCAAACCAATCCATCAAAATCTGTGTTGTAAAATCCATATGGCACTCCTTCTGTTCTGAGTCCTGCCATGTGCCCCCACAGCAGTTTACCACCACATATGGGGTGTTGCCGTATTCAGGAGAAAATGGGTAACATATTATGGGGTGCTTTTCTCCTGTTACCCCTTATGCAAATAAAAAAAATTGGGGCTATAGCAACATTTTATTGGAAGAAATGAAACTTTTCATTTTCATAGCCAAGTGTTTCCAAATTCCGTAAAACGCTTAGGGGGTCAAAGTGGCCAGTACCCCCCTTAATATATTCGTTGAAGGGTGTAGTTTCCAAATGGGGTCACTTTTTGAGGGTTTCCACTGTAGGGGTACGTCAGGGTCTCTCAATTACAAAATGGTGCCTACAAACTATTTTAGCAAAATCTGCCTCCAAAATCCGTATGGCGCTCCTTCCCTTCTGACCACTGCCACAAACCCATAGAAACGTTTACCACCACATATGGGGTATTTCTGTAAACTGCAGAATCAGAGCAATATATATTGAGGTTTAGTTTGCTGTTAACCCTTGCTGTGTTGCAAGAAAAAAATTATTAACATGAATAATCTACCAAAAAAAGTGAAATTTTGAAATTTCACCTCCATTTTCCTTTAATTCTTGTGGAACACCTCAAGGGTTAACAAAGTTTGTAACATCAGTTTTTTTTATAATTTGAGGGGTGTAGTTTCTAAAATGGGTCATTTATGGGGGGTTTCCATTAGGTAGGTCTCATAAAATCACTTTATATCTGAATTGGTGCTCAAAAAAATGGTTTGGAAAATTTTGTTGAAAATTTTAAAAATTGCTTCTAAACTTCTAAGCCCTCTAACTTCCTAAAAATATAAAATGACATTTACAAAATGATGCCAACATAAAGTAGACATATGGGGAATGTTAAGTAATAAATATTTTATGAGGTATCACTTTCTGTTTTAAAAGCAGAGAATTTGAAATTTTGAAAATTTTGGATTTTTTCATAAATAAAGGTGAAATATATTGACTCGAATTTATGACTGTCATGAAGTACAATGTGTCACGAGAAAACAATCTCAGAATGGCCTGGAGTAAAAGCGTTCTAAAGTTATTACCACATAAAGTGACATGTCAGATTTGCAAAAATCAGCCTGGGATTTAAGGTTAAAAGTGGCTCGGTAAGGGTTAAAGGTTATGTTTTATTGGGTAATTCTGTTTTTGATGTGATGATATTTATAATACCTCCTATTTGATACCCAAACTTTGCTGACAAGTGACTGGTCAGATCTGTGATTCCCTAACCATAGAAGTCAGCAAGGTGATCTGTGACTACAGCCATTCAGACTTTGCTGCTGTAAGGTTCACTGTTAAAACACCCTTCACACCTGGACAAATCCTGGCCAGATGTGCCTTCAAGACCTTGTATCCCACAGTGGACATCACAGCCACTTTTGCCTGCCATAGATTCTATTGAGAGAGACTTTAACAAGATAGCATGCAGAGAGGGCCATAAATCCCATCCTTGCCTAAATTCATACACTGTTTTCTTTTTTTTTTCTCTTTTTTTTATGTAACAATAAAGAAGTATACATAAATCTTTGCTTACAGATTTTTTATATTTTGAAGCAAGATGAGAAATGAACACATATCATAGCTCAGTTATACGCCAAGAGTGTTGCACATATATTACACAAGAAATGTATAACATCACAAGAACAACTATTCTCTGAATAAAGGTAGGGTGGTGATAAGGGGGTGAGAACACTAGAGAGAAGAAGGGGGGGGGGTTGGGGGGATTGCATTCCGTTTTGCATCAAAGACCTCGTTGTGGTGTCGGTTCTGTCTGGCAGGGTCATCCTACATTAAAACGGATCCGTCCCCATTGACTTACAGTCGGGTGAGGACGGATCCGGATGGCTGCGGGCAGGGGAGCGCAGGGGATCCGAGCATTGAACGGCTCGTTACGAGCAGGTTCGCTCATCTCTAGTCCCATCCATGAGATGTATGGGTAGTCATATTCTTGTAATAGTTTCTTAATTTCCTGTAGTAGCGGTTGGTAGTTTAGTTTGTATAGGTCTGCAAGATGGCATGGGATTTGGACTCCCGAGTATTTCAATGAGGTGGGGGCCCATGGGAAAGAAAAGTTTTGTTTTATGTCTGGAATCTGTTTCGTTGGATTAGTTATATTAAAGGGAACCTGTCATCACCTTTATGCTACCCATACTAACAGCAGAATAAAGTAGAGACAGGTGAATTGATTTCAGTGGTCTGTCATTTATAAGTTAAAAGTAAGTGGTTGCCGAGAACCAACATCACAAACATTGCAGATTAGGCCTGGAAAAGAGTCAAATCTTCATGAGAAGAGTCATGGTTATTCATGAATTCCTGCTTTCCCTGCCCACCTGACAGGCTTCTACCTAATTTTCTCCCTTTCTCTCTAGGAGAGAACTGCCAGTCATCAGCAGATGGGTGGGGAGAGCAGGAGATTAGGAATAACCATGACTCTTCTCAGGTAGATTTGACTCTTTTCAAGGCCTGGGAAGCAATGTTTGTGATATTGGTTGTCAGCAACCACTCACTTTTAGCTCAAGAGAGACACACCGCTGAAATCAGCATTTCTGTCACTATTTTATGCTTCCCTCAGTACAGTCAGCATAAAGCTAATGACAGGTTCCCTTTAAGTATTTCAGATTTGGTGATATTCACCTTGAAATTCGAGAGGAGGCCAAATTTTCCCAGTAAGTCAGTAAGCACCTGCAGATTTTTAGCAGGATTCGACAGAAGGAACAAGAGGTCATCTGCAAATGCAATGCATTTGAGGTGAGCTGGTCCTGATGTAAAGCCTAAAATGGAGGTATTTTGACGTACACACTGAATTAGTGCTTCAACTACTAAAACAAATAGAGAGGGGGAGAGTGGGCAACCCTGTCTTGTTCCGTTTGTTATATCAAACGTCGGAGAGAGGGTGCCATTTATTTTGATCCGGGCATGAGGCTGGTCATATAGAGTGAAGATGGCAGAGATTAGCTGTGAAGGGAATTGGAACTTATGCAGCATAGCCTTCATAAAGGACCATTTTACCCAGTCAAAGGCCTTTTCTGCATCAATTCCTACCAGTGCTGGGGTAGCTTGCATTTATGAGCTATTCGGATTGCGTGTATTAGCTTACATGAGTTATCTCTGCCCTCTCTTCCCCTCGAACCCTGCCTGTTCCTTCCCTATCAGATGAGGGAGCAATAGGCTAATTCGCGTGGCCAATATTTTCGCCCAAATTTTAAGATCAAGGTTTAGTAGAGATATGGGACGGTAGTTGCCACAGGATTGGGGGTCTTTCCCACTTTTAGTGAATCAGAGTGATGTGTGCCTCCTGTGTTTGAATATTGAGGGAGTAGTATGCGGGGAAGAGTTAGTATCAAAGTATATTTGGAGCTGTTGTCGGAGATATGACTGGTTCTCTTTAGAGTGCAATAAGGCTTCGTTGAGTCTCCAGATCCAGTCCCTTCTAGGTAAGTGTGAGAGGTGACCAATGACAGTGCAGGGGGCATGGTCAGAGATTGTAATTGATCCTATATGCGGAGAGGAGAAGAGAGAAACAGCAGATAAAGAAATAAAAATATAATCAAGACGTTGAAAGGAGTTGTGAGGGGTGGAGTGGAAAGTGTAGTCCCTGGCAGTGGGGTTAAAAACTCTCCATATATCCAAGAGGTTAAAGGGGTTCTCCAGGAATTAAGAAAATGAAAATACTTAAATATTACTTAATTATATATATATATATTCCCAAACACCTTACATTAGTTATGATGGCTAGTTTTGTCTCGGGAGCAATCATTAAGAGAAACAAAATGGCCTCTGTCCTATTGAATAATAGTGATGGGGAATTGATTACTGGGGATCAGGAAAAGGCGGAGCTACTGAATGAGTTCTTTAGTTCTGTATATACACATGAAGAGGTGGGAGCTGCTGGAGTAAGTGCTGGTGATACTTCATGTAATATACTCAACTGGTTCAATATAGATATGGTCAAAGCTAAGTTAAACAAAGTAAAGGTGAATAAGGCTCCAGGACCGGATGGGTTACACCCAAGAGTTCTTAAGGAACTTAGTTCAGTAATTTCTTTGCCCTTGTATATAATATTCAAAGATTCTCTGGTGACTGGCATAGTGCCAAGGGACTGGCGTAAAGCAAATGTGGTGCCCATCTTCAAGAAGGGCTCTAGGTCATCCCCGGGGAATTACAGACCGGTGAGCTTAACGTCCATTGTGGGGAAACTTTTTGAGGGTCTAATAAGGGACTATATACAGGAATATGTTTTGGATAATAGTATTATAAGTGATAACCAGCATGGTTTTACTAAGGACAGAAGCTGTCAGACTAACCTGATTGGTTTTTATGAAGAAGTGAGTAGAAGTCTGGATAGAGGGGCGGCTGTGGATATTGTGTATTTAGACTTTGCAAAAGCGTTTGACACGGTCCCTCATATACGTCTGACGGGTGAATTAAGGTCGGTTGGATTAGAAAATCTACTCTGTAACTGGATTGAGAACTGGCTGAAGGAGCGTACTCAGCGAGTGGTGGTGAATGATTCCTACTCTGAATGGTCCCCAGTTATAAGTGGTGTACCCCAAGGTTCAGTGCTGGGTCCACTTTTATTTAATTTATTTATTAATGATATAGAGGGAGGAATTAACAGCACTGTTTCAATTTTTGCAGATGACACTAAGCTTTGTTGTAGAGTCCAGTCTATGGAAGATGTGCAGAAGTTACAAGCTGACTTGGACACACTGAGTGTTTGGGCATCCTCTTGGCAGATGTGGATAAATGTAAAGTTATGCATCTGGGTACTAACAACTTGCATGCCTCCTATGTCCTAGGGGGAATAACACTGGGAGAGTCACTTGTAGAGAAGGATCTGGGTGTCCTTGTAGACCATAGACTGCAGAATAGCATGCAATGTCAATCGGCTGCTTCTAAGGCCAGCAGGATATTGTCATGTATTAAAAGAGGCATGGACTCGCGGGACAGGGATGTCATATTACCACTGTATAAAGCATTAGTACGGTCTCATCTGGAATATGCTGTTCAGTTCTGGGCTCTGGTTTATAGGAAGGATGTCCTGGAGCTGGAAAGGGTGCAGAGACAGGCAACTAAACTGATAAGGGGCATAGAGCATCTTAGCTATGAAGAAAGATTGAAGGAGTTAAACTTGTTTAGTCTTGAGAAAAGACGTATAAGGGGGGACATGATCAACCTGTATAAGTATGTAAATGGCCCATACAAAAAATATGGTGAAAAACTGTTCCAGGTAAAATCCCCTCAAAAGACAAGGGGGCACTGCCTCAGCCTGGAGAAGCAAAGGTTCAGACTCCAGGTGCGACAAGCCTTCTTTACTATAAGAACTGTGAATCTGTGGAACAGTCTACCGCAGGAGCTGGTCACATCAAAGACAGCTGAGGGCTTCAAAACAGGCTTAGATAAATTCTTAGAGAAAAAGGTCACCACATATTAGGAAATGTAAAGTCATGTCTTAAGGTTACCCGTCCCCCTCCCCTTCATCACTCCTACCCCCTCCCTTGGTTGAACTTGATGGACATGTGCCTTTTTTCAACCGTATTAACTATGTAACTATTAGTACAAACAAAACCTGTCCTAATCACACAGGAGGACAAGTTACTTCACAACACTGACATAAAGAGCTGCCTCGTCCTCCTGTGTTCTGTTTGTCAGGGATTATGATCCTGAATAAAGTTGAGCGGAATCTTCAGCTGAATCTCTGTAGGAATGGAGATTATGAGGAGACATGAAGTACAGACAGGAGGTGGGGATGTGGATAATGAGCAGCAGCACTTGTATGCAGTCTCCATTACCACAGTCTGTCTTGTCTGTCCTCTCTGTACTTCATGTTTCCTCTTCCTGCAGAGATTCAGCTAAATATCATATTAAACTGTAGTCAGGATCATAATCCTTGACAGTCAGAGCAGAGAAGAGGATGAGGCAGCTCCTTACCTCAGTGTTGTGAATTAACATCTCCTGCTATGTAATTAGGACAGGTTTTGTGAGTACTTATAGGACAGCGGCCATTTTGTTTCTCCTTATGATTGCTGCCTACACAAAGCGAGCCATTATAACTATTGAAAGGTATTTGGGAATATATTTAAAATAAAGTAATATTTGCGTATTTTCATTTTCTTAATTCCCGGAGAACCCCTTTAAGGTCCTGCAGTTTGTTATTCAGTTTACTGAGTAACTTGGCTGAGACGTGGGATTTGTTTACTGAGGAGTCAAGGTGTGGGTTTAGCATGAGGTTCAAGTCAGAACCCAGAATGATGGTGCCCTCGGCAAAGAGGTGTAAAGTGTCTAAAGCTTTAGTGATCCAAGTCACTTGACCTGTGTTTGGTGCATATAGATTAGCTAAAGTGTACATTTGTGAGCCAATCCCTCCCTTGATTATCAGTAGCTGTCCCTCTGCATCATTGTATTGTTGTTTCAAAGTAAAAGGAATCGAGTTATGGATGGCTATAGACACTCCCTTGGAGGCTGACGTGGGGTGACAACTATGGTACCATTGTGAGAAAGGGAATCTTGGGAGCTTAGGTATACGTTTTGTTCTAAAGTGAGTTTCCTGTAGGAAAGCAATATGAGTTTTTAATTTTTTCAGTAGAAGTAGGATATGACTTCTTTTGTTGGGCGAGTTAAGACCTTTCACATTAAATGTGGAAAATGTGCAATCCATTGGAGGAGGATGGGTGTTTGGGGAGATAATGAGAAAATATGGGAGCTGTCTCTAGGATAGGGAGAATAAGACAGATTAATGGGGGATATGAATTGAGATGTATTCAGAGGCTAGGTAAGTGGGTGTTTCTAAACGAGCAAAGACAAATAAATCTCTCCTGACTAACAGTATAACAGTATACTAGTGAACCTACTAGGATAGTGGTTGAATTTCAACATTTCAACTAATACATATTTTCGTATGTGAAGCAGAGAATATAACTATAAACCATATTGCTAAGCGGTGCTTTTTAACCTGTTTTTGGAAAACATTACAGTATAGCAGTAACCAGGAGGTGTCAAGGTGTGAACAGCCTCCAAAAATCAGATACACCTTCAGGATCTGTGTAAGCTCCCGAACTTATGTCTCGTCATGGCAACCATCATCATCAACAACAGACAACTGGAAATAGAGAGAGGAATGAGGTAGAAAACAAGAATGGTATCAAAAACATCATGTCTGTCGAGTGTCCTGTGTGGAGACTGTTTATCACTCTGTTATGAAGCTAAGGTAAACGCAATACAGACTACCCAGTTGCAGAACAATAAACATAAATTATACTATGCAATCTAAGATAGTGATGAGGGACATGCATAAGAAGAAAGAAGGAGTTAAGAGAGTGAAGGAGAGATGAAAGACCCAGATGGGTGTGTAAATGGAGAAATCTTGCCAAAGATGTCGTCTCCGTTCTTTAGCAATGGATGATGATCTTTGAAGCATCAAATCACTTGTCCCGAGCTGAATGCACAGTTCCGTAAAGTTTGTAGATGGAACAAAAGTAGCATGTTGAGGTCTCAGGTAGGATCCAGGAAGGTGTAAAGTTTGAGGGTAGGTATGAGCATTCACACGGTCAGGTTAGTATCACGTCTACCTGAAGCGGATGATAAGGAAAGACTTCAATCCTTTAGGGTGTTTGAGGGCCGTACATTGTAGATACGGTGGTGGGCATAGACGTTTCCATCTTGAGTACAGATCAGCATTGTTCTGTACAAAAAAGTGGTACAGTGATCATGATGATGAGTCACTCAGGCCAGGTCGAGTTGGGCCTGGGGTGAGCGGGGATTTGCTTTCTGGCGCTTGTTCTTTGACACTGGTTGCCACTGTTCCAGGCACGGGAGAGCAGGAAGGGACGCTCCATCATCAACAGGTAGCCAGGATGGAATATGGATTGGCGTGATGTCGCAGGTACGCTATATTTCCGTCAGATCTTCAGGATGGTGGACTCTGAGGCGGCGACCATTATGGAAGATAGATATACCAAACGGGTAAAGCCAGGAATAGGCTATATTTTTCCCGTGTAGTTGCTCCAGTAGAGGTCGAAGGAGTCTCCTTTTAGCTAGGATAGATGGATCTATATCTTGATACAGAGCAATCACCACTCCATCATATAGCACTGGGTTTTTTTCTCTTGCAGCCCTCAGGATTTTGTTCGTATCCACATATGAGAGCAGGCCACAAATTACATCTCTGGGCGGTTCTGACTGCAGAGGCTTGGGTCTCAAGGCCCTATGAATCCTTTCAATGATGACAACTTGAGCAGCCGTTTCACCTACGAGATGAGTGAATATCTCTAGGGCTATTTTTGGCAATGAGTCTGAGGACCAAGATTCAGGTAGTCCCTTAAAGGGAAAGTTTCGTCTTCTGCTTCTATTCTCCTGATTCTCAATTAGCGTCAACGCTTTATTAATATGCATGAGGTATTCTGCAGTGCGCGATTCAAGTGCAGACAAGTGCCCAATAATGGCGGCACACGTGGTTTCTAGCCCTTCAACCCTCGCTCCTATGTGTTTGATCTCTGTTTTAATCTCAGAGAGTTCGGATAGAACGGGCTGTAAAGCTTGTATGATGGTGTCTTTGAAAAAGGCTTTGGAGGTGGCTGTGCTGGTCCGAGTCTTCCGCACTGTCGGATGCTGCTTATTCTTCTGGCGCCATCTTGGCTGGCTTGGGTTGTACGCTGGAGACTCGTTGTTGAAGGAACCTGTGTAGGTCCGAGGGGTTTCTTTGGTATCGCTGAGACCCCCAGTGCTCAGACTTCTTATATCTGCAATATTTCACCATGTTGAAAGCTGTATGGTGGTTTTCAGGTCGCTAGTAGGAACTGCTGCGGAGGAGCTGTGCTCTCTCAAGTCTTTCTCCATTAGCGGTCAGGCTCCGCCCCCCCCCCCATACACTGTTTTCTGGGAGAGAATTACACTATGTACAGTTGTAACTGTGACTGCTATAATCGGATATACTACAACTCCCATTTTGCACTTGATTAAAGAGAAACATTTATTCTATCACTTGCCTGGCTTTCTGACAACTACACCATACGCTGGACACTGCACTGTACATGTCCTGCCTTGCACCCATTCATAACAGGCACCCCAACTACCATCAGGCAGGAGCCCCAGAGCCAGGGTCCCCCAAGGGAAGCAAGAGTGCGCTGTCTTTTCACTGCCCCTAGGTAGCAACAGTGTGAGTAAACCCACTGTGACTAGAGCCACTACCACTCTCATCCTCCATTCTGGCTCCTCCTAGGCTTGCTGTAGATGCACTTAATTGCTAACTATAATTGGTAGCTGGTGTAGATGTTGATAATCATATACACCCATTTACGGCAGTACACTGGCGTAAATGATGGTAAATGTGTCGGGGCTAATGACACTACATGTCCCACTACATCCTCTTTTTGGAAAGTGGTGAGGATGGTATAAAATTAGACGGCGTTTTAAAAGTTGCAAGCCTGTTTGTGCCTTTTTTAGGCCAGAAATCTAGTATAGGACCATTGTAAATGATCCCCAATGCACCTTGCTGCTCTATTTTGGCTCTCTGACTCTCTTCAGAGGTCTTTTGGTCCCTGTCCTATAAACTTCCAGATGGATGGGGAGATGTGCAGGGCAGAGACTAGAAGAAGGGAGCCAGAATGCAATGGTAAGTAGGTAATCAGGGGTTTAGCCAGGGGCGTAGCTAAAGGCTCATGGGCCCTGGTGCAAGAGTTCAGCTTGGGCCCCCCCCAGCGCTGGTGCACCTAGCTTTTCTGCCGGCCAAGTCAAAAACTGACCCCCCCCCATGCCAAATTCTCACCCTAACCTTTTCCCTCCTAACATTACGTATGTCACTACAGAACATACAGGGAAGGCTACATTCACACGACAGTTGTTTTTGCGGCCTCCGATCTGCATATTTTGCGGCTCAGATGCGGACCCATTCACTTCAATGAGCACTGTGTGCTGTCCGCATCTGTATGTCCATTCCTATTTTTGTCCATTTTGCGGACAAGGATAGGCATTGTTACAGTGGATCTGCAAAAAAAACGGATGCCATACGGAACATCATCCTTTTTTTGCGGATCCGCAATTTGCAGACTGCAAAACACAATGTTCGTGTGAATGTAGCCTAATACAGCACCCCATACATCGTACATCCAGTGACTTCTCCTCGGATGTAGATCTTCTCTTTCCTCATCTTCTCCTTTCAGACCAGACGCCATTTTTCAGCCATTTCTCATCTCTGCAGTTAGACAGAAAAAAATCTTAGTTTACTACTTTTCCATCATCCTCCTGTCTTCTGGACAAATCATCCTACCACCCCCAGTACTGTGCCACTAGTACCACACAGATAGTGCCCTTCAATAATTATTGGCACACAGTGTCCTAAAATAACTGCGCCCAGCAAATAGTGCCCCGTAATAGTGTAAACATAACTTTCCCCCTGAAATAACTGCGCCCCCAGTGCCCCCATGTGCCAGTAAAAATGCCCCCAGTGCTCCCGTGCCATTAAGAAATGCCCCCAGTGCCAGTAAAAATGCCCCCAGTGCCCCCATGTGCCAGTAAAAAAGCCCCCAGTGCCAGTAAAAATGCCCCCAGTGCTCCCATGCCATTAAGAAATGCCCCCAAGTGCCATTGAGAAATGCCCCCAGTGCCCCCATGTGCCAGTAAAAATGGCCCCAGTGCCTGTAATAATGCCCCCAGTGCCAGTAAAAATGGCCCCAGTGCCTGTAATAATGCCCCCAGTGCCAGTAAAAATGGCCCCAGTGCCCCCATGTGCCAGTAAAAATTCCCCCAGTGCCTGTAATAATGCCCCCAGTGCAGGAAAATTGCCCCAGTGGCCCTATTTGCCAGTAAAAATGCCCCCATGTGCCCCCAATAGAGCTCCCTCCGGTCCAAGACTACAACAATAAAAAAAAAATAAACACTTATACTTACCTCCATGGAGCTGGCAGCGATGCTATGCAGGCCTCTTCCGGCCTGTGTCCCGCGCTGTACGGCTCAGGCGGTGCGATTTCTGAGTGCCTGCAGCCTATCAGAGGAACGGGCAGGGGAGACGCCTCTCCCTCCCCTGCCCCACATTACAGGCATCTGTATTGCCGTCCTGAGGACGGCGATACAGATGACTATGGAGATGAGCGCTTCCACAATGGAAGCCCCCCTGGCTTAGGGGCCCGGTCGCAACTGCGACCGCTGCGACCCCTATAGCTACGCCACTGGGTGTAGCTACCTAGTTAAAGGGAGTCTTTCACCTCATTTTCACCTATATAACTAACCGCACTGCCCCACAGAAGATTGTATACACATCTCAGACATACCTGTGTGCACTGTGTGTCTGTATTACATGTCCAGAAAAAGCATTTTTATTCTGCAGGAAAACAGTTCCCAAGTGCCCGGCTGAAAGTGAAACTAAAAACAGCTTTCTCTCCCGACTCGATTTCTAACAGCTAAATCTTCTGATATACTGGATATAATGCTGTGATTGGTATGATTTTAAAGCTTGGAATGTCAGCTTTCAAAGAAGGTCAGAAACATTTTTCTATCTGCTACCAATCCCAAGATATGAGCAGCTAAAGCAGCCCTCCCCTCTTCAATCTGGTTTGCAGCAGCAGCAGAGCCGGGCACTTGGGAGCTGTTTTCCTGCAGAATAAAAGTGCTTTTTCTCAACAAGGAATACAGACACAAAGTGCACGTAGGTATGTCTGGGATGTGTATGCAATCGTCTGTGGGGCACTGCTGTTAGCTATATAGGTGAAAATGAGGTGACAGACTCCCTTTAAGGATTCCTGCATGTACCATAATTTTCATACAGACCCATTCATTTCTAAGGGGCCATGAACATCCACATTTTTTGCGGATCTGTGCAGTTGTTGCTCAAATCATACAACATGCAACATGTCCTATGTGACTTGAGATGAAGTGACTTTAGATTAATATTCATTTATCTCTTTATCACATTTGTATAATTCACCTTGTTTTTTTGTTTCTGTGTAATCTCCTTTAGCAAATATGTGCGCCATGATTAACAAATATCTAGTGCACATGCAGTACCCCAGTAGTACTTTTGTACTATTTATTGTTCATGTTTTGGCCATAGGTTCCAGTAAGGGGAATGTTTGGCAAATGGTTGGCAGAAACAGAACTAACCACCCTGTTCCTCCTAGGATTGGGCTGGTTCAGCTTCCTGCCAGGAGGGAGCGTTGCTATTGAGCTACAGAGAGGAGAGGAAGCACACTGTGGAGCTCCTGCTCCCTTCAGAGATTCTCCAGAGAAATAAATTTTATCCAGCCTCAAGAACATACTTGAGAGACAAGATAGCAGAGTGAACAGCTGAAAATTGCAGTACAGATAATGATGTAAGGTGAGCGACTATGGCTCAGACAGCCATCACCCTGAACTACTACTAGACCAGTTAAAAGGGTTGTCCGAGTTATTTTTTTGTCCTTTGTATGTTTCTAACTAGTCAAATACAACAGCTTTTCCCTACACTTTCTGCTTCTAAACTTGCTGGTTTATCAGATTTCACTCAGGGTCACATGACCTGTGATGTCAGATGGCCTCCCTGCTAATCTTGTATTCGTGCACCAGCAGATAAGAGTCTGTACACGAGACGTCACTGGCCACGCCCCCTGCTCTGCTGGGCTGCTATCTGCTCTCTCCCTGGATTCTTTCAGATAAAACATTAACCCCTTCAGCCAGAACACACAGGGCTTTACAACAGTAGCTTCAGATGTAAAGAGACACAGGATCTGCCCTCCTCACCCTACAGACACAGAGCTGATACTGGAGCTGATCTGCAGAGTATTGTACAAGAACAGGTAGGAGGAAGTTCCTGCGTGTATCAACAGTGTCATTGTACAGCTGGGACTTATAGTCCTACACATACATCATGCTGCTGAGTATTCCAGCAGACATGTCACTCAGGGCAGCTCTTGTATTCACTACCTGTGCAGAGCAGGAAGGGGGAGCGGCAGAGATTGTTATTACTGCGTGTAAACAATGGCTAGACAAGAACCAGGGAAATTAGGAAATATAGATTTTTTTTGCCTAAAACTTGCTTAAAGGGGTTGTCCGAGTTATGAAAAAAAATATATAGTACTGTAAATCTGATGGGCAGCAATATATAATTAAGTTAAGCAAGTTTTAGGCAAAAAAAAAATCTCTATTTCCTAATTTCCCTGGTTCTCTTCTGGCCTTTGTTTACATGCAGTAATAACAATCTCTGCCCCTCTCCCCTCTCTGTAAAGGAAGTGAATACAAGTGCTGAGTGACACGTCTGCCTGCTGGAATACTCAGCAGAATGTTGTATGTGTAGGACTACAAGTCCCAGCTGTACAATGACACTGCTGATACACACAGGATCTTCCCCCTACCTGTACTTGTACTTTGCATCTCCTTCAGATCCGCTCCAGTATCAGCTCTGTGTCTGTAGGGTGAGGAGAGCAGATCCTGTGTCTCTTTACATCTGCAGCTGCTGTTGTAAAGCCTTCAGTGTGTTCTGGCTAAAGGGGTTAATGTTTTAACTGAAGGAATCCAGGGAGAGAGCAGATAGCAGCAGCGGCAGAGCAGGGGGGAGTGTGGCCACCACAGTGACGTCTCGTGTACAGGCTGTTATCTGATCTCTGAGGCTTGTGCACGAAACATCACACAGCAGGGCGATAAGCTGACATCACAGGTCATGTGACCCTGAGTTAAATCTAAGAAACCAGCAGCTTTAGAAGCAGAAAGTGTATGGAAAAGCTGTTGTATTTGGCTAGTTAGAAACATACAAGGGACAAAAAAATAACTCGGACAACCCCTTTAACTTAGTTATATATTGCTGCCCATCAGATTTACAGTACTATATTTTTTTTCATAACTCGGACAACCCCTTTAAAGCTAAAGTCTAGACCTGACAGTAGACATCTACACCCACAGGAGCTAAGTTACAGCCAACCAACCTGCCTCCATACTTCCTTACTGGTCCCAGAAATTGCACATTGAATCCATTGCTATTAAATATATCAAATGTTATATGCAGCTCTTAGTAAAAAGATAATAACAAAATTTAATATTTCAGGTGCTCTCCTGGATACAGCACGACCTGCTAAAAACCAGATTAGCTGTGTTATATGCAAATATTCACCAAATGGTCGGCTTTGATATAACCAACGTGATATTTATTGACGCATAAAAAATTTTAAAATCACCTTCTAAAGTAAAATCGTATATTACATAAATTATACACAACAGCGGCACATGTGAAGGAAGAGCCCGGCGTCCAGGTATTGCCAGTGCGCACGCGCCTGACGAAACGAGACCGCACAGTAACCCTGTACAGCGGAGGACTCTGTGCACGATACAACCGCCCGGCTGGGTGAGTTTCCCAGGGAGCCGATACCACTAATCCCACAGTAAGTCATCGACCATCTTGGGATAACATTGAGACGCGGGTAAGAGGCGTAATAACGCAAATAACAAATAAGAAAACGCAATATACGCAGTATATGGGAACTGACACTGATAATAAGGATATAGAAAAAAGAGTATCTACAGTTATAAACATCGAAGTGGATACTAACTAAGACATTAAAACATCAAGAGAGACTAATAATAGTCGGCAATGAAGTGTATGTGAAACACAAGATACGGGGATACTATAAACTTTAATTCCAGTTTTTGTGAGAGCTCCACAACTGGAAAAACAAGAGGGACTATGACAGATTATAATTGTCATGACCACAATTAGGGTTTTTTCTATGTGTATATTTTATGTAATATATGATTTTATGTTACAAGGTGATTTTAAAAATCTTTATGCATAAATAAATATCACGTTGGTTATATCAAAGCCGACCATTTGGTGAATCTTAGTAAAAAGAGACTGTTATATGTTCACTTTCTGGCCTCATTCTTCAAGCTATATTTCTACTTCAATGATCTCCAGGGAACAACGTCCTGAGGGAGTACACTGTGACACAACATCTCATCAGGGCCACTACCACTTGTGGCTCAGCAGGGGCTCGTTGTACACATCTTGTGTAAAGCAAACCTACTAACTTTAGAAAATTGTAAAGAGGGACAAGATGTGAATTTTTTTCATACTAGGCCACACCTCCAACTCCGCCCAAAGCATAACTATACACACCCAGTCCCCTAATGCCCCCACATAGTAATTATTCCCATAGTAGTAATGCCCATACTGTGCCCCCTTCACAGTACTAATGACCATATGCGCCCCTTCACAGTAGTAATGTCCACGCTGTGCCCCTTAAAAGTAGTAATGCTCGCATGTGCCCCCTTCACAGTAGTTATGGCCAGATATGTGCCCCTTTCACAATTGCTATGCCCATATATACCTGCTCATAGCAGTTATGCCCAGATGTGCCCCCCTCACAGTAGTTATGCCCAGATATACCCCCTCACAATAGTTATGGCCATATATGTGCCCCCTCATAGTAGTTATACCCAGATATGTGCCCCCTCACAATAGTTATGCCCAGATATGTGCTCCCTCACAGTAGTTATGCCCAGATATGCCCCCTCGCAGTAGTTAGGGCCAGATATGTGCCCTCTCCCAATAGTTATGCCCAGATATGTGCTCCCTCACAATACTTATGCCAAGATATGTGTCCTCTCATGGTAGTTATGATCAGATATGTGCCCCCTCACAGTAGATATGCCAAGATGTGCCCCTCCATAATAGATATGCCCAGATGTACCCCCTCAGAGAAGTTAAGCCCAGATGTGCACCCTTCATAGTAGTTATGCCCAAATGTGCCCCTTCAGAGTAGTTATGCCAAGATACATGCCCACTCACAGTAAACATGCCAAGATGTGTCCCCTCAGAGTAGTTATGCCCACATGTGCACCCTTCATAGTAGCTATGCCCAGATGTGCCCCCTTAGAGTAGTTATGCCCAGATGTGCACCCTTCATAGTAGTTATTCCCAGATGTGCCCCCCTCAGAGTAGTTATGGCCAGATGTGCACCCTTCATAGTAGTTATGCCCAAATGTGCCCCCTCACAGTAGTTATGCCCAGATGTGCACCCTTCAGTCGTTATGCCCAAATGTGCCCCCTCACAGTAGTTATGCCCACATGTGCCCATTCATAGGAAGTAAAAAAAAACTGTAAATACTCGCTTGGTACCTAAGATGATCATAACTCACCCTGCGCTCCCCAGCAGCAGCAGGATGCTGTCACACATTGTGCTTGCTGTGTAGGAGGAACTGAGGCTGATTTCTCTGTTCCTCCTACACAGCCAACAGTGCCAATACAGTGGTCAGTAGATTTTACTTTAGTCATGAACTATAGACAGTGCAGCAGGTCTCTCACTGTACACAGGTTTCTATGGTAACCCGCAGGGCAGAAAGACTGTTATCTGATTGGCTGAGGCAGAGTGAGTGCAAACTGCCTGTCAGCCAGTGAATCAACGTGCTGAGAAAACTTCTTAGTATATCTAAACTTTCAATAAACTGTGCATAAATCAATTGTCCAGTGCATTTTCTCTCTGTATGCTTTATGTTTTAGTTTGCTTTTCCTCTGATGTAAAACACCTTGGGCCTTATGTATGAAAACTGTCTAGGGGTAGAAGTTTCTTTGTTGCCCATAGAAACCAATCAGAGCTCCCCTTTTATTTCATATAGTGCTCTGGAGAAATGAAAGGGGAGCTCTAATTGGTTGCTATGGGCAACAAAGAAAGTCTTAAACCCTTAGTGAGCTGTACCCAGAGAAAAGCCTGATACTGGAAGTTCAGAGTAAAGATATCTAGTAAAACATATATTACAAACTTTTTTTGTCATGACATATCTGTAGTATTGATTTATGCAAAGTTTGTTTAAAGTTATCACTTAAACATGCGCCATGTATGAGGGAGTCGGATTGGGGAGTCAGAGTCAGGAGTCGGAGTCAGAGTTAGGAGAAATTGAGGAGTCGGAGTTGGAGTCGGGGCTTTGGCTTACCGACTCCACAGCCCTGCAGCTGAGAGCAATGGTGG
Source organism: Rhinella marina (assembly GCA_900303285.1). NCBI lineage: Eukaryota > Metazoa > Chordata > Amphibia > Anura > Bufonidae > Rhinella > Rhinella marina. Next base: position 41,200 of record ONZH01002932.1, read on the forward strand.
AGCAGGGAGTGGACGACCATACTGATTGGCTGACAGCAGGACATATCTCGGCCGTTCCGGGACAGCGGGACAACCACTGAAATCCGGTACTGTACCTACTGTCTGGGACGGTTGGTATGTATGATAAAGTATTAAATCCTTGAACAATTGTTTGAGGGCGCATACCACTGTTTAAAATACGTGCATGCTGCTTGTAACACTGAGATCCTATGATAACACTGACAGCAAGTAATCACTAGGGCAGATGCAGGGGAACAGAGAGGTGCAGAAAAATGAGGCAGCTAGTTGGGAGGCAGAAGGCAAGGTAGAGAGAAAAGTGTTTCGGGAAGGCTAATCCTGATCTGGCACACCCCAATAAGTTTACTAAGTTGGCAGGAAAATGTTTGCTCCAGTATACAGGTAAATAGGTGTGCAGGACTGACAACACAGGTGCTGATAGTGGGGGACTCTATTATTAGAGGTACAGATAATCACATCCTTCACAAAGATGGGGAGTTTCAGGAACTTAGGTCAGAAGCTTAGGGTAAGGCATTCAAAGGATTTGGGTTCATGGAGAACTGGTCCAATTTTTCTCTTGGTTACAGGCTCTACAGTAGGGATGGGCTGCACCTCAATTGGAAAATTGAAGCTGTGTTTGGGAGAAGATTACTAGAAGGTTAAAGTGAACCTGTCATCAACTTTATGCTGCCCTCACTGATGGCAGCATAACGTAGTGACAAGACATGCTGATTTCAGCAGTGTGTCATTCTTGAGCTAAAAATAAGTGATTGCTGAGAACTGACATCATAATCGTCCCAGGCCAGGCACCCATGTCTGGAAAAGAGCCATGGCTACCTGAGAATAGTCATGGTTATTCATGATCTCCTGCTCTCCTCACTCACCTGCTGATGATTGGCAGGTCTCTCTTAGCGAGAAAACTATGACTGACAATTATCAGCAGGTGGGAGGGGAGAGTGGGATCTCATGAATAACCATGACTCCCCTCAGGCAGTTGTGACTCTTTTCCAGGTCTGGGATGCTATGATTATGATGCTGGTTCTCAGCAACCAATTACTTTTAGTTCATCAATGACACACTGATGAAATCAGCTTGTCTGTCCTCCACTTTAAAGAAGTGTTTTAATTAGGGACTAGGGAATAGAGAAATTACATTATAAGAGGGTAATATAGACCTATGCATCTCCTCACTTTCTGCCCAGCATGCATGTGCACTCTCTCTGACTCATCCTAATCAATCCTCAGCCTATGGCTAGCCTTGGGTATTTAAGGCACCTTACCCTGTGGGTAGGTACTTGAGAATGGTGTGTTAAATGCCACCTGATGTCCAGTGTCTGACCTCTGCCCATTTACCATATTGTACCTGTTCCATCTGCCTCTGACCTCTCCATGTTTATTATACTGACCTTGTCCTGCTTGCCTTGACCCTTGGGCTGCTTACTGGATTGAACTAACTTTTCCTGCCTTGACCTTTGCTTTTCCACTGACTGCAATGAACTGGTGGTCTCCCTGTGCAGGGGTGAAAATCGTGGAGGGGGGGGGGCACTTAGATAATGCCCTTAGTAGTATACCCTAAGCCGCATCCATTCAGTGACACAGTGGGTCCACAACCACTGTGTTACAATTGTATAGATCTAGAACTGGAACTTATTGATGTAACTGGGGAGGAATGGAGGGATAAGGTACGAAGTATTGATAAGGATACGTTTAAAATAAAAAATAACATATAAAATCCCTCAAAATTACAGGCTAATTAATGCAAGAAGCTGGACTAACAAAAATTTATTAAGGTTAATAATATCTGAGAAATAATATAATATAGTAGGAATAATTGAGACATGGCTGGATTATAGGTATAACTTGGCGTTTACAGTTTATTTAGGAAGGATCTCAAAAACTTTAAAGGCAGAGCGGTTTGCCTTTAATGTATGTAAAGTTTTTTTAAAGGAGCTGTCCCACGAAAAATATTCTACAGTAATTGCATGTAATTAAAAATTTAGCATAGCCTCTGAGTTATTCAATAAAATGCATATGTATAGTGTCACATGCTCTTTGTTTTTTTCTTATTTCTTTGACCAGTTCACTCAGAAGGCCGCACATGCTCAATTTCATCCTTCAACTGTGATAGGGAGAGCTGAGACACGCCCCCTTATCTACAGCAGAAAAGACACTCCCCTTGAGCTGTCAGCTTGATATAAATCTAGCAGAGCAATGAATGGGGAGATCTCTGGATCCATGTGAGGTACAGGGCTGGTTCTAGCTTTGTTAGAAAGAGGTTGTCATGTTCTAGATTATATCTGATTCATATTCATTTTTTTTTAATTAGTCATGCGATGACCCCTTTAAGCCCACAGTATGGTAAGACATAAGTGAGGAAAATGAACATGTGGAGTCACTGTGGGTAAAAAATACATGAAAAACCTATGATAAAATACTGATATGATTTTGTTTTAAGCTATCTTATATAACAGAGTCAACAGAAAATCTACTTCTAAGTGCTCGGTCCATGTGTTGGCCACATCTCCTGGACCATCCAAGGCTTATCTGAGCCTAATTCACTGCATCATACTGATCTACAATGCAGTGAGTTCCTATCTGGCCATGGGTCTATGGTACTGCACTCATAGCATCAAGTTCATTCATTAATCATCTTGTTATCTTTGCTGATGATACTAAACTGTGTAAAGTAAGAGCACACAGAAGACGACAGATGGATCTGGATAGATTGGAGGTTTGGGCAACGAAGTGGTAAATGAGGTTTAACACTGATAACACATGGGAAGAGAACACTGATTACACATGGAAAGAGAACATACATGGTACCAGTACATACTAAATGGGAAAACACTAGGTAAAACCGACATGGAGACAGTAAACTTAAAGAAGAACTCCCACAAATTTTTTTATTCCATGTCCTGCTAGAAATTTGCATGATGTATCTGTAGTGAATGTCATTTTCTTAAAAATGGCTGTATTTGGGAGTAATATCTCCCCGATGTTTCTCATCTGTGTCATGTGACTAGGAATGAGACCCACCAACTCACACAGAGACTTATGTGTGGACAGGAAGTCTAATTTTCTATGCATTCCTATGGGAGCCTCACTTTAGTCTCATAGGAATGAATAGAGAAGTGACTGGCTTCCTGTCCTGGGTCAGTTGGAGGTCAGGGAGTTGGTCACATGACCCAGCTACAATAAGAAGAGAGGGGATAACTCAGAAATGCTGTCTGTGATGAGAAGATTACATTCACTACAGATTATTTCATGCACCTTTCTAACAGGTGAGAGAATAAAAATTTTTGTGGGAGTTCTTCTTTAACTATAGCAACTAGTGTCAGGCAGCTGCTGCCAAGGCCAATAAGATCATGGGGTGCATTAAAAGGGCCATAGATGCACATGATAAGAACATAGGGGGAGATTTATCAAACTGGTGTAAAGTAGAACTGGTTTAGTTGCCCATAGCAACCAATCAGAGTCCACCTTTCATTTTCCAAAGGAGCTGTCAAAAATGAAAGGTGGAATTTGATTGGTTGCTATGGGCAACTAAGCCAGTTCTACTTTACACCAGTTTGATAAGTGACCCCCATAGTTCTCCTACTTTACAAATCATTAGTCAGACCACACATGGAGTATTGTGTACAATTTTGGGCTCCTGTGCATAAGAAAGACCTAGAGAGGGTTAAAACGTAATAAATGGAATTAGTGGACCACAGGACCCAAAAAGATTTTACAAATTAGTATTATTTAGTTTACAAAAAAGATGGATGAGGGGAGATCTAACAACCAAGTATAAATATACACTTCTCAACATTAAAATTACAACACCAAACTGTAAGATTATGCGAATCGAGGAAGTACCAGGTGTTGCTAAGATCTGAAAATGATCACATTTTCAAGCACCTATGACACACACCAGGTTTCCATAACAACCTAGCCATTTCACTGCTGTAGGTCTGCTTTAAAGGGGCAGAGCGCTGTGGATGACACTGTTAAAGGGGTATTCCGGTTATAACTTATGTTTTAGACTAATTCATCATCAATCATTACCTCATATAATGTAAATTTCACATATTTACCGTTCAGTAGTAACAAAAGATGCTTTCTTCCACTGCTACCTACTGTGTTTCCTCCTAAATTACTATGGCATCGACCTATAATTCAGGCCACCCTCAAAAGAAGGACTTAAAAGCCCCCCCCAGGTCCCAATAAGTCACGAGCCCAACTCAGTCAGGCCACGACCCTTCGACTCCGCATCCGACCGGGATTGAAAAATGAAGGTAAAAATCAACTTCTGTCAGCTGCAGGGGAGGGAGGGTGACTTTCTCCCTGCAGCTCATGCTCAGACTGCACAGTGCTGCTGTCTGAGAGTGAGCTGTTCAAAAGGACATCCCTGTGTCCATCCGGGCCCTGCGCATGACAGACGACAGAGAGTCTGAAAGCCAGACTGTCCAGCCTCCCTCCAACGTGAAGCCATGCCACCGGTCCCCATGAAGCCACACCCCTAAACACGAGGCCACGCCCCCTGGTTCAGTGAATATATGGAGGAGAAGCTGTCTGAGCGTGAGGTATTGAAAGGATGGACATCCCTGTGTCTTTCCAGGCACTGGTGGACAGGTTGACAGGGAGTCTGAAAGCCAGACTGTCCAGCCTAAAACCGGACCTCTGGCCACCCTAGGGGCAGGCTGATGTTAGGGTGGCCAGATCAGGGGCGCACCTACAGGGGGGGTCCAGCGGGTCTGGACCCCCCCCTAGAACCATAAAGAAATTTTTTTTTTTTTAATACCTCAGGGCCGCACCGCAATCGCCACAGGCGGCGCGGCCCTGGTTCGTTTTGCGGGCGGGCTGCTGTAATGTCGTATCTGATTGGTGGAGAAGCAGAGGGCGGAAGCTGCTTCTCCACCAATCATTTCAAGCCCCCGCTCCAGAGCCCCATGTGACTGGCTGCCCGGCCAGTCCTTCCACCGGGCAGAACAGCCATCCAGCCAGACCTCGCTCCCGCCGGAACAGCCATCCGGCCAGCCGAAAATGGTGAGTCTGTGCCCCCTCCCTGCCTTGTATTGTGCCCCCCTGCCTTGTATTGTGCCCCCTGCCCTGTATTGTGCCCCCCCTGCCCTGTATTGTGCCCCCCCTGCCCTGTATTGTGCCCCCCCTGCCCTGTATTGTGCCCCCCTGCCCTGTATTGTGCCCCCCCTGCCCTGTATTGTGCCCCCCTGCCCTGTACCGTGCCCCTGCCCTGTATTGCCCCCCTGTATTGTGCCCCCCGCCCTGTATTGTGCCCCCCTGCCCTGTATTGTGCCCCCCTGCCCTGTACTGTGCTGCTCTGTACCGTGTCGCCCCGGCCCTGTATTGTGCCCCCCCTGCCCTGTACCGTGCCGCCCTGCCCTGTACTGTGCCCTTGTCTTTTTACCATGCCTCCTGTACGGTGCCCTGTACTAGGGTTGCACGATATATCGAAAACTCGGTACGGTTTCGGTACCTAGTGTGGTACCGAAGCTCGATACCGAGTTTTCTTGCCGTCCGATACTTAGAACATGGCGTGCGCATCACTTTGATGCGGTTGCCATGTTCTAATATCTGCCGCACTGCCAGGGGCCCCGCGCCCCCCTCAGATCAGCCCACCCAGGTCCCAGCCACTTAAAAAAAAAATCATACTTGCCTGTTCTGGCCGCCGCTGTCCTCACTGGTTCCGCGCTCCACCTTCTTCCCTGGCGCGCACTATGACCTGACGCTATGACCTGATGCAGCGTCAGGTCATAGTGAGCGCCGGCAGGCCAAGAGAGTGGAGCGGGGAACCTGAGGACAGCGGCGGCCAGAACAGGTAAGTATGATTTTTTAAAGTGGCTGGGTGGGCTGATCTGAGGTCTGAGGGGGGCACATTGTGTTGATCTGAGGGGGAGCCACAAGACGCTGACCTGAGGTCTGATGGGGGCACATGGGGGCACATTGTGTTAATCTGAGGTCTGATGGGGGCACAAGACGCTGGTCTGATGGGGGCAACAAGACGCTGACCTGAGGTCTGATGGGGCACAAGACGCTGACCTGAGCTCTGATGGGGGCACAAGAACGCTGACCTGAGGTTGGATAGAGCCACAAGACGCTGACCTGAGCTTTGATGGGGCACATTTTGTTGATCTGAGGTCTGATGGGGGCACAAGACGCTGATCTGAGGTCTGATGGGGGCACAAGACGCTGATCTGAGGTCTGATGGGGACACAAGACGCTGATCTGAGGTCTGATGGGGGCACAAGACGCTGACCTGAGCTCTGATGGGGGCACATTGTGTTGATCTGAGGTCTGATGGGGGCGCAAGACGCTGATCTGAGGTCTGATGGGGGCACAATGTGTTGATCTGAGATTTATTATCCCTGTACGGTGACATCACTGTGTTTATTATCCCTGTACAGTGACATTGCTGTGTGTATTATCCCACTGCAGGAAGAGGTAAGTGGTCTGTGTTTGTGTGTTTGTTTTCTATTTTTCAGGGTCGTGAATGCAGAGGACTACGTCGGATTCGGTGGACTACGTCGGACCAGCTTTTTTTTTTTTTTTTTTAATAAAATGGTCAAACAGGGGTCTGGGGGAGTGTTTATTTCAATAAAATGTTTTATACTTGTGTGTGTGTATTTTTTTTTTTACAATACTACAGTTTTAGTAATTACGGCTATCTACAGACGGCCCTGATTACTAATACCGGGCTTAGTGCTTGCCGGTATGGCAGGCCAGCACTAACCCCAACATCTATTACCTCGGCACCCACCGCCACCAGGGGTGCCGGGAAGAGCCGGGTACCCGCAGGACCGGACCTTCTAAATTGAGGGTCTGGCTCTGGGGCGGCTGCAGGCTGGTACCATTAGGCTGGGAAGGGCCAATAACCGTGTCCCTTCCCACCCTGGTAGTGCCAGGCTGCAGCTGCTGGTTGTATCTGGCTGGTGAAGGAAAAAAGGGGGGGACCCCATGCCATTTTTTTTTCAAAAATTTCATTATTTAAAAAAAAAATGGCGTGGGGTCCCCCTCTTTTTTCCTTCACCAGCCAGATACAACCAGCAGCTGCAGCCTGGCACTACCAGGGTGGGAAGGGACAGGGTTATTGGCCCTTCCCAGCCTAATGGTACCAGCCTGCAGCCGCCCCAGAGCCAGACCCTCAATTTAGAAGGTCCGGTCCTGCGGGTACCCGGCTCTTCCCGGCACCCCTGGTGGTGGTGGGTGCCGAGGTAATAGATGTTGGAGTTAGTGCTGGCCTGCCATACCGGCAAGCACTAAGCCCGGTATTAGTAATCAGGGCCGTCTGTAGATAGCCATAATTACTAAAACTGTAGTATTGTAAAAAAAAATACACACACACAAGTATAAAACATTTTATTGAAATAAACACTCCCCCAGACCCCTGTTTGACCATTTTATTAAAAAAAAAAAAAAGCTGGTCCGACGTAGTCCACCGAATCCGACGTAGTCCTCTGCATTCACGACCCTGAAAAATAGAAAACAAACACACAAACACAGACCACTTACCTCTTCCTGCACTGGGATAATACACACAGCGATGTCACTGTACAGGGATAATAAACACAGCGATGTCACAGTACAGGGATAATAAACACAGCGATGTCACTGTACAGGGATAATAAACACAGTGATGTCACAGTACAGAGATAATAAACACTGTGATGTCACAGTACAGAGATAATAAACACAGTGATGTCACAGTACAGGATAATAAACACAGTGATGTCACAGTACATGGATAATAAACACAGTGATGTCACAGTACAGGGATAATAAACACAGTGATGTCACAGTACAGGGATAATAAACACAGTGATGTCACAGTACAGATAATAAACACAGTGATGTCACAGTACAGGGATAATAAACACAGTGATGTCACAGTCCAGGGATAATAAACACAGTGGTGTCACTGTACAGGGATAATAAACACAGTGATGTCACAGTACAGGGATAATAAACACAGTGATGTCACAGTACAGGGATAATAAACACAGTGATGTCACAGTACAGGGATAATAAACACAGTGATGTCACAGTACTGGGATAATACACACAGTGATGTCACAGTACAGGGATAATAAACACAGTGATGTCACAGTACAGGGATAATAAACACAGTGATGTCACAGTACAGAGATAATACACACAGTGATGTCACCGTACAGGAATAATAAACACAGTGATGTTTAGGGATCGGCGTCTCGTGCCCCCATCAGACCTCAGGTTCTTCTTTATTTTGGCGAGGTATCGCATCGGTATCGAACTCAAAATTCTGGTATCGTGACAACCCTGCCCTGTACCATGCTTTCTGCCCAGTACCTTGCCTCCTGCCCTGTACCATGCTTTCTGCCCAGTACCGTGCCTCCTGCCCTGTACCGTGCCTCCTGCCCTGTACCGTGCCTCCTGCCCTGTACCGTGCCTCCCTGCCCTGTACCGTGCCTCCCTGCCCTGTACCGTACCGCCCTGCCCTGTACCATGCCTCCTGCCCCTGTACCGTGCCGCCCTGCCCTGTACCGTGCCGCCCTGCCCTGTACCGTGCCGCCCTGCCCTGTACCGTGCCTCCTGCCCTGTACCATGCCTCCTGCCCTGTACCGTACCGCCCTGCCCTGTACCATGCCTCCTGCCCTGTACCTTGCCTCCTGCCCTGTACCTTGCCTCCTGCCCTGTACCGTGCCCCCCTGTCCTGTACCGTGCCTCCCTGCCCTGTACTGTGCCATTTCCTTACTGGCATTTGGCACTATATTGGCATAATTTGGGGGCACTATGGGGGCATCTGGTGGCTCTAAAGGGGCATTTTGTTTACTGGCACATTATAGGGGGCACGATAGAGGAGATTGGCACTATGGGGCATGTGGTGGCACTATAGGGGCCTCATTTGGGGGCATCTGGTGGCTCTAAAGAGTCACTTTTTTACTGCCACATTATGGGGGGGCACTATGGCATCTGGCACTAAGGGGTAATTTTTTTCTGTCACATTATGGGAGGTACTATAGGGCAGAGCAGCACTATAGGGGCATCATTTGCAGGCACTATGGGGTCATCTGGTGGCTCTAAAGGGGCATTTTATACTGGTACTTTATAGGGGGCACTATGGCATCTGGCACTAAGTGGGCAATTTTTACTGGCACATTATGGGGGAGAGGAGCACTATAGGGGCATGTGATGGGGCAGTAAGAAGGGGCATTTTTTACTGGCATATTATGGGGAACACTATGGGGGAGAGGAGCACTATGAGGGCATTTACTGGGGCACTATATAGGGGTATTTTATACTGGTATACATTATTGGGATATTAGCTCAACTGCGGGCACTAAGCTGTGGTATTATTGTGAGCTTTACTACTACTGGGGGGCTATGGGGAACATGATGTCTAGTATGGGCACTATGGGGACATTATTACTACTAAGTGTGGTCTAGCAGATAATTATTTCTATTGGTGGGATTTTGGGGAGCACTGTTACTTTTGGGGGCACCCTGGCATAATATCATTAGTCTAGGCGCAGTTATTTTTTAGAACACTGTGTGCCAATAATTAATAAAGGGGGCACTATCTGTGTGGTAGTAGTATTTTTCAGGGGACAGTTTCTGCAGTATAGTATTGGGGAGCACAGCGGGCACAGTATTGGGGGTGGCAGGATGAGGTGTTCAGAAGATGTAAAGATGATGGAAATGTGGGAAACTAATGTCTGTTTGTATCTCTGCAGAGACGAGAGATGGCTGAAAAATCTTCATGGCGGTCTGGTCCGAATGGAGAAGATGAGGAAAGAGAACGTCTACAACAGAGCAGACACCACTGGATGTAACAGGTATGGGGCGCTGTGTAGGAGAGGCGATGCTCCGGCTCCTCCCTCTGCCATTTACAGAAGGAGGATTCAGAGCTGGGTGAGGATGACCAAAGGGGGTCAGCAGGGCACAGGCAGGTGGCAGATGGTGGGGGGGGACGCTCAGGCCTGGAGCAGGATCTGGGGAGGGAGGAGAGTGGAGGATCTTCCTGGCTGTGTGTAGCCTGCTGTTGTATATTGTATAATGTGAAGCAGGCAGTGCAGCCAGGACACGTCCTCCCCTCTCCATATGATGTATAGAACTGGGCCTCAACCATATCATTTCAGCTGTAGTGTTTGTTGGGAGTGGTCTATTAGATATGGGAGGGGCTTTTAATAATGGGCGGGGCCTATTTTCGCCGCGGCGCGCTATGCGCGCCACGACTTTACTCTGCTGTTATGTCTTTAATGTATGTGGGCGTGGAGAAAAATAGCCCCACCCACAAGACACCACACCCCTTTTTCTTTTCGGACCCCCCCTAGAAAAAATTCCTGGGTGCTCCCCTGGGCCAGATGTCCGGCTTTAGGCTAGACAGTTTTCTGGCTCCCTGTTCTCTGTCCGGTGTAGTGCCTGGACGGATGCAGGGATGTCCACCCTTTCATTATCTCACACTCAGACAGCTTCTCCTCTGTGACTTCACAGAGCCAGGGGGCGTAGCCTCATGTTTAGTGGTGTGGCTTCATGGGGACCGGGGGCGCTGCTTCACGTTTGGGTGAATGGCCGGTGAGGTCCAGCTTTCTGGGTGAAGACAGTGGCCACCCTAGCTGCTGTGGAGGTCACAGTTAAAGGGGAGGGCGCTGTGGATGTTTCTGTTAAGGGGCGGGCACTGTAGAGGTCACTCTCGATATCTTTTAACGACACACACACAAACATTAAATGAAATAGATTAAATATACCCGGGCGAAGCCTGGTCCTTCAGCTAGTTAAATATATTGATTAAAATAAGGGAGCCCCAACTCTGTACTTAGTTCAGGCTGGTAGATATAACCTCTTGGAGAGGTTGAGCAAGTGGAAACCATATGGATGTTTGTCTCCACTCACTATCTCTCAATACTCAGATAAGAGAGATAAAATTACCTAAATAGGCTACTTTCACACTTTCCGGGAGCATGTAAGTATGTATGTGTATTTGTATGTGTATATGTCTGTGTGTGTGTGTCTGTGTGTATGTAATGTGTGACATGTGTGGGGCCAGAGCGTGGTTCCGGCCCCACACATGTCCCTGCGGCAGCACGGATCCGGCGGCACCCTTCACCTGCCGGATCCGTGCTGCCGCTAATGTGAAAGAGGCCTAATGCCTCACTCTCCTCAAGGTTATACTATAGAGATCTGACACCTTTCACAATGTCTCAGTATAGTGCCATCAATCCCCTAAATCTCAGCACCACCTAATTTGTATAGCAATAGGTTTTTGCTGAGAAACTGACTCAGGGAAACTTCCTTAAGTTTAGGTTGTGTCAATAGGCAATGTGCTGCAACCTCATTTCATACGGTTGCTCACATGAATAGAGTTCTAATTCTCCGCATAATCCTTTACCTATTGAATCTTGGTATTCCTCCTGTTTCATTAACCTACTCTATGCTTTTCCATGCGGTAATAAGTCTGCATTTCATCAGGAGCAAGTAAAAATAGCAGGTAAGTAATTATAGAGAATAGCCTATATAAGCACTGCACATAGTGGTGTGCAGCACAACAGCATCCCGGCACTGTGATGGCCGTACGCGGCCGGCTATAGCCAGGCCTTATAAAGCCCAAGCCCCCCCCCCCCCGGTAGGTGCGGTCACAGGCTGGTAGCCAGTCGTGATGGGGGTGTGTACGTTCAATCCACCCATCTCTAGATACCAGTCACAATTGGTCAATGGCAGTACCGGGGGCGTGCTCTCCTAAGCACACTCTGTATTGAGGGAATCCTCGGGCAGCTAGAATAAACATCAAGAATCACTACAGTGTGTTTCCACATGATGGAGGGGAAAACAAAAAGATAGAGGATGAAAACTTATCCGTTCATTATTAGTGTCTTCACAGTGGTTTATATATATACGGTATAGTCTTACCTTACTTCAACATCAGGGTGGATATACCTCACTCACACACAATAGGAGTACTAAAAGTACTTATTGGATATATTTACAGAGTTTTCAGACAACAAGGCCATCTCCAGTAATGTCATATATAGACGTCATATATAGATGCAAACAATGTCACAACCCTGTGATCTTCAATTCAAATGTGTATATGTTAAAGTAATCATAGGTAAGTATACATGACATATCAATAAAGAGACTACTGACATTATATGGACCAATTGATAACCAGCAGTCAGCACATATCTATATATCTCAAAAGAGACCATTGGAAACAATGTAATCATCTGTTGTATCTCAAATGCTAGTTAAGTATCCATGATCTATCAATAGAAGAACCGCCGACATTATCTGGACCAATTGACAACCATTAATCAGCACATATCCATATGTCTCAAAAGGGACGATTGGAATTGATTTAATGTGTTTTCAGGGAGGTATACCAGATCAATAGATTGAGGAGATTTAGTAGCTACTGTACTTATTTGTCTGTAGCGATTTCACAAAAATTTTATCTCTAATGATTAGAGTTGAGCGAATCATTTAACATTTTATTCGCCGAACATTCGTCGAACGTTTCATAAGATTCGTATATTCGACGAATATATTCATTGAATCTGCGTACAAAATATACGTTATTATGTGGCGTTTAGCGAAAATTTGTGCACTAATAACGAACGTTCAGTTTTAAAAGGTACGCAACTTCTTTGAACACGTACGCATGAGCGTACAAGTTGCGTACGAAAATGACGGGCTTTACTGGAGAGGAATGGTAGAGAATGAGGAACACTCTGAGTCAGACCCCTGGCTACATATGGATACTGTATCAGCAGATGACAGCAGATCATCCGGCTGAGACTGAGATGAGCGTGCCATCCACTCCACTACCTCATCTAATTTCTCCACTACAATTTTGCGCCTTGGTGGGTTAGCCCGGTGGAACAACGGCCAAGTATTGCGAATACTACAAGTAGAAGCTCCGGCTACAGGTCCTTTGGCACTGCTGCCCTGTGCCACCTTCTCCTTTTTTTTTTAGAGCTCGAGGTCTGGCTGGAACTGGACCTCTTTTGTTTATCCATTCCAGACATTTTTCACTTCACTCTGTGGCCCTGCAGCTGGTCTTTGTCCCTGAATCTCCCTGTCTCTCCCTATCTCTCCCTGTCTCTCTCTTCTTGCCTGAATAATTACTAGCCCTGAACTGGCCCTGCACTTGCCCTGCAGTATCCCTGATATCTGTAATATGGATTCCCTGAACAATTACACCCCAATTTCAACAACACAGGTCTCAGAGTCTCAGAACTTCACACACAGTGCTTCTGCTCGTCTCAGCAGTCGCAGCAGAAGTGATGCGTCACTGGCTTACCGAGCCTGAGCCAATCAGACCAAGCCCTGCCCACTAGGTCAGGTGACCACTTTCTTCCCAGGCTTTTGCGCACAAATAACGAACTAACAGTTAAAGTTTGCTAATTACTTGAATTCGTACGCAACAGCGTATAGAGTAACTTATACGTAGCATTAGCGTACAATTTATTGGACAAGTAAGTAGCAAATGCGTAGAAAGCCTAAGGCCCCATTCACACGACCGTATGTAGATTGCTTAGACTGCATTTTTGCGGATAAGATGCGGAACCATACGGACCCATTCATTTTTCCATAGGAGAAAAAAAAATGCGGAATGCACACCGCGTGCATTCCGCATCCATATATTACGGAAGTTCTCCCGCAAAAAAAATGAAACATGTCCTATACTTGGCCGCAAAATCACGTCCGTAGCCCCATTAAAGTCAATGGGTCCGCAAAAATGCGGAACACTGTGGAACACTTTCCGTATGTCTTCTGTTCCGTTTTTATACGGATCACGGAATACATGCGGTCGTGTGAATGAAGCCTTAGGAACATTTTCAAATCTTAACGGAGTGAATCACCTAATATTCGGATTTGCTTCGCAGCTGAACATTTCCAAGATTCGATACGAATCAACAAATCAACAAATAGATTCGCTCATCTCTACTAATGATTTACTTGCTGTAACTGATAACTTGGCTGATTTGGAAACAATTTTGAAGCCACTCAATGCATTCCCTAGTATAGGTCTAACCTCAGCCTATTGAGCTACAGCTGTAGTCCAGAGCAGTAAATTGAGTTGTGTGCCTGCAGCTGTCACTCAATGGGTAAAATCAATTAAAATTGCTGCAAAAATCTATTTGTAGCTCCAGCCCTATAAATGTACCTTTATTTTAAGATCTGTGACTGTGTTTTCTGACCTGAGAAATCATTACCATAATAATTAAGCATGCATTTGCCAGATGCGGCGTTGTTGTACCACACCTTAGAGATATTTCTGTAGGGAGTTAAGATACATTGAAATGAAATAAAACTTAAAATGCTGATTGTAATAAACTAATTAACACTTGCCATTGGTGAAAGAACCATTTAAGTACATTCAACATATGCTGAGACTTGCTTGCTTAAATATTTTCATGCTATTGTTGATAATTAGCTAAAAGCTGTTACAAATGAATGAGCTGAATAAAATCCTGTAATAATTAAACAAATAAAACCGTTCAAAATTATATTTAAAGGAGTTTTCCAGGGATTTTGTTTATATGGACCACAAAGGATTAAAAAGTATAAACCATACTTAGCTTCACCATTCCACTGCTGCTATGATTCTGGACCGGTCCCTGCTGCTCTTCACCTTCTGGTCCCAGAGTGACATGCTGGGAATTGTAAGAAAGGTCCACTCAGCCTATCATTGGCCATAGTGGTGATCTGCCTTAACCATTTACTGGCCTTTCTTGGTGCTCCTGGCATGTTGAGCAGTGAGGACTGGGCCAGTATAAGAGCAGCAGGGGAATGTGAAAAGTATGGCTTATTTTTTTTATTTTTAAAGGGGTTGTGAAAAAATGTGAGGGGGCTGGGGGGGTTGGCAGACGGCTTCACTTGTGAAGGAAAGATGACTTACCTGCCTCCCGGTGCCGGCTTATTGCTCCTTCTCCTCCAAGCCTGTAGGGCTCTGCTGGGCTCCCTCGATGTCAACAGCCAATCACAGGCCACGGCAGAAACCAGATTCCCTTGCATCATGTGACAATTTGTCATGACATAAGGGGAGCCAGTCACCACTGTGGCCGGTGATTGGCTGTGGTGATGTCAAACCGGATGTTGACATCGAAGGAGACCAGTAAAGCATCGCAGGCCTGAAGAAGAAGGAGAGGTGAGCCAGCTCTGGGAAGCAGGTAAGTCATCTTTCCTTTACAGGTGCACTAAAATGTGTGTGTGTTGCTTCACACATAAGCCAGTAAATCTACCCTTATAACAATTTGCCTTGCCCAACAAAGGGCCTAAAAGGGGGTGTGTGGCTTAAAGCAGAGGAAGTGTGGCTTTAGCTGCAGCAGAATTGTGCCAGAATTCAGGAGCATGATTCTGACACAAACTAAGCCCTCTACTCCAGATTCTGGCTTCAAAAAGTTGCAAATTAGGGCTTTGTAAAGCGTAATTTGATTTTGTGGGCAAAGATTCAGAAAAACTTGTAATTTATACATTTATAGCTCTATTTCTGACTTCAGCTGTACACAGGAGAGGTGTTATCAGTAATTGATAGCATTCTCTGTGTAGGTGTGTATACAGAGACAACTGTCAATAACTTACAGTTTTTGCACAGGGGTGGACTTACATTCAGAAAAGGCAGAGATATAAATGTGTAAATCTGTATATAGCGCAATCAGTGTACTGTGCCATGTGCCACTTCTGCTGGGAGTGGAGGACACCATGCTCAGGGCTCCACCAGGGGATTCACATGTTCCCCTGTGGGCTAGTTCGAACCTGATCTTTAAAACTGTACATGAATCTGCTCATCTCCTCCTGCTCTATAACATGCTGTCTTGCATTGCATTTCATTAAAGGTTCTCTTTAATTGCATCAGTGGTAAACTACCAATGGAGGCAGGCACCAACATTGCTATACGTACAAGCTAGAGCTAGTGAAAAGTTCCCCAGGCTTCTGCAGCCTCTGTGCGGCAGCATTGTCCAGTTGCCGGGAGACCAGATCAGCTGGGCAGCCTGTGCTGATGTCGGATCCCTGGGCCAATGATGTGGTGCACTGGGGCTCCAGAGCGTTAGGATACTCAGATAGCAGCTCCACCCAGCTTGCAGAAACGCTGTTGTGAACTGTTCCCTGTTCAGTATAAAAGGCTGGCACCTGCATGTGCCGGTGCATTTCTTGTCCTCTGGCTCCCCCTGCCGTTCCCTTGTGGTATTGAAGACTCCTCTGGTTTTTTGATTTCTGGATTGATATTGTGCCTACGTTTTTGGCTTCTGGCGAGTCTAGTTTCAACGTATGATGGCCCAGGAAAGACCATTGTAAGTTGAATATATTGTATCCTGAGGCCATTGTGAAGCGAACCCCTGAGTGGTAGTGGCCTGAAGTGTTGTGTCACGGTATACTCCCTCATGCCGTTGCTCCCTGGGTATGGGTGCATTGGAAATATAGTACTGAAGAAGGAGGACAGAATTAAATGTCACAATGTCTTTTTTTACTAAGTGGAACATAAAAATTGAAATACATATAGTAGAACCAGGCTTCAAGTGCAATTTCTCTCAGGCACCAGTAAGGATATAGAGGCAGGTTGATTGGTGGCATTTCCACACTTAGGTGAAACTGGTCTAGTGGTTGTTTGGTGATGGGTGACATGGCTGTAATCCCTCACCTTACAGTAGTGTATTCAATACTGAAGGTAGAAGTTCACACTGCTGTCTGAACTCTCAAGGTTTTGATTGAGAAAATTGATTTTTTTCTCTCTGGAGAATTCTGTATTAGGAGCAGGAGCTCTGCAGTCTGCTTCCTCTCCCCTCTGTCTCTGGACAGGACTGCCACTCCTGGCAGGAAGCAGCCTGGCTCCTTGCCAACCTTTGTCAATTATTTCTTAACTAGAAGATACTGCCAGGAACAAATGATAAAATACATAATGCACAACAACATACCATTTGTTGTACCCCCAGGTCTGGGGTACTACAATTGTATCTTGAGGGATCACTGTGTATTTTGTTTTTAACTTTTTCATTTTCCCCCACAAAGACTGAAAGCTTCATGGTCCGATGCTACCTTTTGTAATATTTTGGGCCCCACAGCACAGGCGCCTACCTCTTAACAAATTCTTAACAAATTAGTTGCATCTTGTGCTGTCCATGCACCGCATATGGAAATCTATGGCAGCTATGGGCTGCAATAGATCACAGTTATAATTTAAGCCAGTTTTCCGGTGTAAATTATTATAAATGTGTTGGACTAAGCCCTGTCCACTTTTAAAAAGTAGCACTAGCAGCGTAAAATCTGGAAAAGCTGCAAATTTTGTGTTCAAAATGCTGACTTCCCTATGCAAGAAAACTGGTGTAAATCTTTCGTACTCATGTCCCATACTTACAAACAGATTAAAGCTTGCATTCCACATAACATGAGCAGAAAGTGTAACGTATCAGCTTTCCATCATAATTGAAAAAATTATAAAGTAATGCATAAAGGTCAACATCTCCAGAGGATATTTTAGACATTTTCTGCAAAAAGACTAATCACAAAAAATGTATTGATTTTACACATTGAAGAACAATATACTGTTCGTGCAATTACTTCATTTGTGCCAGGGATCAGCATCATCTTAGAAATTAAAAATAATGGAAGGCTAATAATGCCTTTGACATTAGCTATTCTTTTTCTACGTGTCATTGCCCTCTCATGTATGTGATGTAAGAATCTTACCTTCCATTTCCTCTGAACCATTTGGGCTGGTTTCCATCTGTGTAGACTGAAGCACATGACTACAATAAATATCGATGAGGTGTACTAGCACAGTAGAAGACTTCTACATGACTTTGTGGAGGCTGCTGGCGGTCATCGTCTGACTAGACTTTGCAGTATTAATTTTAGTGAGATCATCATCTACAATTAAGTCTGTGTTGCGCTCATAATGCTGCAGTATAATCTCAACTGCCAGGCGACATGACAGGTTGTGTAGACATTAGACACATAAAAGACATCAGGTTATACAGTAACAGGAGTGCAGAAACAATGCGTTTTGCACTGCATAGCAAATTCTTTAGGCTACTTTCACACTAGCGTTTTATAATTCCAGTATTGAGTTCCATCATAGGGGCTTAATACCGGAATAAAACGCTTCAGTTTTGTCCCCATTCATTGTCAATGGGGACAAAACTGAACTGAAGACAACGGAATGCTCCTAAAAGCATTCCATTCCGTCTTCAGACCGGAGAGCAAACCGCAGTATGCTGCGGTTTGCTCTCCGGTCCAGGCATCCGCACCAAGACGGATCCGTCATGACCCCCAATGAAAGTCAATGGGGACGGATCCGTTTGGTATGACACAATGGTGAACGGATCCGTCCTCCATTGACTTTCAAAGGAGTTCATGACGGATCCGTCACATGCACACATACATACACACATACAGACATACACATAAACTTACACAGACATATACACATACAAATACACATACATACTTACATGCTCCCGGCAGGTCTCCCCAGCGCAGGAGGAGCAGGACGGCGCACACATAGGACGATTCCAACCAGCACCCAGCAGAGGGCGCTGTGGCGAATCGTCCTATGTGCGCGCCGTCCTGCTCCTCCAGCGCTGTGGCGACCTGCCGGGAGCATGTAAGTATGTATTTGTATGTGTATATGTCTGTGTGTGTGTGTATGTAATGTGTGACATGTTTGGGGCCGGAGCGCGGTTCCGGCCCCACACATGTCCCTGCGGCAGCACGGATCCGGCGGCACCCTTCACCTGCCGGATCCGTGCTGCGCTAGTGTGAAAGAGGCCTTAAGCAGGTTAAAAACTGTCATTAAAGAAATTAGATAAAGAAATTATCTACCTGAAGCTGATATTTATTTTAGAGAAAATCATGTGTTACTCAGACAGTTTCCACTTACTGTTTTTATATTAGACAGCGTTTTCAGTCCTAAATGAAGCTTTTAGAACAAAGCTTCAAAGGCTTAAAATGTAACTGTCATTTAATTTTTTTTCTTACATGTGTAGGGCAAGTGATTCTGATTATTTTTGTTGATTTTGTGCTTATTACAAAATTGCCTCTGAAGTTGTCGCTAATTCGACAAGGCGCAGAAAAGTGAAGACATGCTTGGCTCACTGCTGCTGCCCTCACTGCCTCCCTCATATATAACTAAAACTGACCATATATACTCTCTCTATATATCTATATTCTGCTTTGTCTGGCTGACATCTGTACACTGCTGACAGTGTGTGCACGCTAAGGTGCTGCCGGTAAATGCAGGAGAACTGCTCGATCTCCTGTATCTCCCAGCAACTAGTTACACATGTCCGCCAGACAGGAAAGAATATATATATATATATATATACACGGTATATATATATGAACAATAAATTCCACAGCACCACCAAAAATTTGTGCTAAGAAAAAAAGTAATTTATTTTACCAGAGCAGCGACGTTTCAGTCTTCTCAATGAGACTTTTCTCAAGCAGCCATGTGAATTACACCAGTGATACATGTGTATTTAAAGGCATTACAATAATCCAATTAGATTCATCAATAAATATTCAAAAACTCAGTACATGATTGTGTTAATATAAAAATTCATAATAATCCACAGTATTCATATCCTACACATGATTGTGGTATATATTTGCGCAAAAAATTCATATATAATCCATCCATCAAAATATATAACATGATCGTGTATAATTAATAATCAACAAACACCAACCACATGTGTGCAAACAATTAGTGCCATGTGCAGTAATAATCATGATTAAAAGCATTTACCTAACCAGCATACTGTCCCCTACTACACGTTGTTCGGCGTTGCAGAAAAGCCAGTACGGCTGCGCTAAGAGGGAGATAGACATGCGTTCCACTCTAAAGCGCTCACGTGGTCGCAACATTGCGATCACGTGATCGGAAGATTTTGTGAAGAAACCGGAACTACCCACAGAATGTACTAAATGTGCGTTCCACAGTGGAGCGCACTCGTAACTATTATCATTAGAATCATATATTCTGATGGAATTGTCGTCCCATAGGCTGCATTCTATAGCAAACTATTTATATACATTATAAGATATCAGATTTTTCGAGTAACTCACGCATCTAAATAGTCATTATGCAACTGATAGTAGCCGGGGGTCATTCTATACGATGGGAACATTTCCATATCCCCATCATGTAGTGACCGGAGGTGACGGCTATAGAGTATCCATCACAGACACCGCTATCCGTCGTCAATCCTCCCTTACCCAGAGTCCATAAAGTTCATAATCCATGGGAATATGTGAATCGGATGCCGAATAACACCTTTTTCAATACAAATCCCAAGGGAGTAATGTTGTAGCATAGACTATTGTCCATTAATCAACTCATATAGTAAGTAATGTCCCTATATAGTATACAGCCCATGTATAGCGGTGATTCCAATCAGATAAATTTTAAAAAATTGTAATAAAAAATAAAAAAATAAACATATATAAAAAGTAAATATTCAAAACTCTTCCGAATATTCTGCAACCGCTCCACTGTGTAGAAAAATAGGGAACGTTGCTGGTTTTCACAATCTCAATATTTGTTGTGAACAGTTCTGCAAGAGACAGAAAAATAAAATTAGTATTATCCAATAAAAACACTGATGTAATGTTATTATATACACATGATGTTACAGAGAGTCAATATGAATCTCATGCATGGATCCACGGTCTATAATCTACATTGAGTCCATTGGGTTTACGTGTATTCAATTTTTGTATCCACTCAATTTCTCTCTTTTTTAATCTCAGTATTCTGTCTTCCCCTCTCCTAGAGATAGGAGTATGGTCAATAATCATACATTTCAGGTCACATTCCCTGTGTCCATGTTCAGAGAAATGTTTTGATACAGGCAGATCCATCCGTTTTTTGCGTATAGAGTATCTATGTTGGTTGATACGAGTTTTAAAGTCTAAAGATGTCTCACCCACATATAACATTGGGCAAGGACACCATAGAACATAAATGACAAATGATGAACTACATGTAAGATAAAAAGTTATATTGTGTTTCACACCTGTGCCTGGATGTTCAAAGGAACTGCCCTTCCGTATATAACGGCAATTAATGCAGTTCAAGCACGGGAAACATCATTTCCGTGGTACAGAAAGATATGTTTGTCCCACTTGTTTTTGAGCTCCAATATCCGTACGGACCAACTTATCCCGCAGATTAGGAGGTCTGCGGTAAGACATCATAGGTAAATGTTTAAATTCCTCTACTCTAGGGAAATTGTTTTTAATTGTTAACCAATGTTTGTTAACTATCTTTTTGATACTATCACTGTCCTCAGAGTATGTAGTAACTAAGGGAATTCTTCTGAATTGTTCCCTATTTTGTTTATTATGTTTTGGTCGTGAAATTAGGTTCAATCTATCTATCTGTTTAACAGTATCCAGATGTTTTTTGAGAACCGTGTTTGGAAACCCTCTTTGTTTAAATGATTTCTCCATCCTATCTAAAGTGTCTG
Organism: Rhinella marina; assembly: GCA_900303285.1. Lineage (NCBI taxonomy): Eukaryota > Metazoa > Chordata > Amphibia > Anura > Bufonidae > Rhinella > Rhinella marina. Next base: position 62,645 of record ONZH01002932.1, read on the forward strand.
CTAGTTGTGTGCTATCACTGACAATCCTTTTCGCACGTAAAAATTGGCTTAAAGGGCAGTGATTTTACCATTGGTCTCGGATGTGCACTGTCATACCGCAGAAGAGTGTTTTTATCCGTCGGTTTGACATAGACATCCGTCCTCACTTGATTGGCTTGTATCTGGATGGATATGTCCAAGAAATGAATTGTATCCCTTGAATATTCCATCGTAAATTTGATATCTATGTCAATTGTATTAAGAAATGTAAAAAAGGATTCTAATTCTACCTCCGTACCAGTCCAAATGAGGAAAATGTTGTCGATGTATCTCTCTCCACCACTTCAGAACATGTCTGAAGTGGTGGGATACATAGATCGACATTTCCTCCAAATAGGTGACGGCCATGTTCGCGTACGTCGGTGCGACGTTTGACCCCATGGCCGTCCCTCTCATTTGCATATAAAAATAATCGCCAAATAAAAAATAATTACACGTAAGGACAGTATGTAAAAGTTGAAGAATAAATTCCTGACAACCTGTGGAATATTTAGAATCTGATAAAGCCTTCTTTACCACCTCCAATCCGAACTCATGTCGGATAGAAGTGTATAAGCTGGCTATATCAAAAGATACAAAAATGGCTCCCTCAGGTATTGTGACAGCATTTAGATGATTGAGAAAATCTGTAGAATCCTGTATGTAGGATCTAGCCCCTACTGCATAATGTCTGAGTATCTTATCAAGAAGAATAGAGAGTGGACTCAATATGGATTCCCTCCCCGAGACTATAGGTCTTCCGGGGGGACATGTTAAATCCTTATGGATTTTTGGCAACAGGTATAGCATAGGCGTAGTTGGATGTAACACAGTTAAAAACTCTTAAACAGAGTTTTTAACTGTGTTACTGTACATCCAACTACGCCTATGCTATACCTGTTGCCAAAAATCCATAAGGATTTAACATGTCCCCCCGGAAGACCTATAGTCTCAGGGAGGGAATCCATATTGAGTCCACTCTCTATTCTTCTTGATAAGATACTCAGACATTATGCAGTAGGGGCTAGATCCTACATACAGGATTCTACAGATTTTCTCAATCATCTAAATGCTGTCACAATACCTGAGGGAGCCATTTTTGTATCTTTTGATATAGCCAGCTTATACACTTCTATCCGACATGAGTTCGGATTGGAGGTGGTAAAGAAGGCTTTACTACATACTCTGAGGACAGTGATAGTATCAAAAAGATAGTTAACAAACATTGGTTAACAATTAAAAACAATTTCCCTAGAGTAGAGGAATTTAAACATTTACCTATGATGTCTTACCGCAGACCTCCTAATCTGCGGGATAAGTTGGTCCGTACGGATATTGGAGCTCAAAAACAAGTGGGACAAACATATCTTTCTGTACCACGGAAATGATGTTTCCCGTGCTTGAACTGCATTAATTGCCATTATATACGGAAGGGCAGTTCCTTTGAACATCCAGGCACAGGTGTGAAACACAATATAACTTTTTATCTTACATGTAGTTCATCATTTGTCATTTATGTTCTATGGTGTCCTTGCCCAATGTTATATGTGGGTGAGACATCTTTAGACTTTAAAACTCGTATCAACCAACATAGATACTCTATACGCAAAAAAACGGATGGATCTGCCTGTATCAAAACATTTCTCTGAACATGGACACAGGGAATGTGACCTGAAATGTATGATTATTGACCATATTCCTATCTCTAGGAGAGGGGGAGACAGAATACTGAGATTAAAAAAGAGAGAAATTGAGTGGATACAAAAATTGAATACACGTAAACCCAATGGACTCAATGTAGATTATAGACCGTGGATCCATGCATGAGATTCATATTGACTCTCTGTAACATCATGTGTATATAATAACATTACATCAGTGTTTTTATTGGATAATACTAATTTTATTTTTCTGTCTCTTGCAGAACTGTTCACAACAAATATTGAGATTGTGAAAACCAGCAACGTTCCCTATTTTTCTACACAGTGGAGCGGTTGCAGAATATTCGGAAGAGTTTTGAATATTTACTTTTTATATATGTTTATTTTTTTATTTTTTATTACAATTTTTTAAAATTTATCTGATTGGAATCGCCGCTATATATGGGCTGTATACTATATAGGGACATTACTTACTATATGAGTTGATTAATGGACAATAGTCTATGCTACAACATTACTCCCTTGGGATTTGTATTGAAAAAGGTGTTGTTCGGCATCCGATTCACATATTCCCATGGATTATGAACTTTATGGACTCTGGGTAAGGGAGGATTGACGACGGATAGCGGTGTCTGTGATGGATACTCTATAGCCGTCACCTCCGGTCACTACATGATGGGGATATGGAAATGTTCCCATCGTATAGAATGACCCCCGGCTACTATCAGTTGCATAATGACTATTTAGATGCGTGAGTTACTCGAAAAATCTGATATCTTATAATGTATATAAATAGTTTGCTATAGAATGCAGCCTATGGGACGACAATTCCATCAGAATATATGATTCTAATGATAATAGTTACGAGTGCGCTCCACTGTGGAACGCACATTTAGTACATTCTGTGGGTAGTTCCGGTTTCTTCACAAAATCTTCCGATCACGTGATCGCAATGTTGCGACCACGTGAGCGCTTTAGAGTGGATTGCATGTCTATCTCCCTCTTAGCGCAGCCGTACTGGCTTTTTCTGCAACGCCGAACAACGCGTAGTAGGGGACAGTATGCTGGTTAGGTAAATGCTTTTAATCATGATTATTACTGCACATGGCACTAATTGTTTGCACACATGTGGTTGGTGTTTGTTGATTATTAATTATACACGATCATGTTATATATTTTGATGGATGGATTATATATGAATTTTTTGCGCAAATATATACCACAATCATGTGTAGGATATGAATACTGTGGATTATTATGAATTTTTATATTAACACAATCATGTACTGAGTTTTTGAATATTTATTGATGAATCTAATTGGATTATTGTAATGCCTTTAAATACACATGTATCACTGGTGTAATTCACATGGCTGCTTGAGAAAAGTCTCATTGAGAAGACTGAAACGTCGCTGCTCTGGTAAAATAAATTACTTTTTTTCTTAGCACAAATTTTTGGTGGTGCTGTGGAATTTATTGTTTTTGTATCAAGGACTTGACCACGTCCATAGCCGCTGGCACACCGTTACTTTTTTTATCTGCTGTGCTGCTTCCATTTTTGTTTATATATATATATATATATATATCTAGAGAGAGAGAGAGAGAGAGAGAGAGTATATATGGTCAGTTTTAGTTATATATGAGGGAGCGAGGGCAACAGCAGTGAGTGTCATCACTGTTCAGTACTGCGCTGTGCTGAATAGTGTAGACAAGTTTTCCTTGGCAAATCACTGTAAGAACATCTGATCACTATGTACTTGGAGGGGGGCTTGGGTAGACCCCTGGGCATTGGCCCACCAGGAAATTTCCCTGTAGGGTCTATGGCCAGTCCACCCCTGAAATCAACAAGTAAAGTATACTGAAAAAATAATCAGAATCAGTTGCCCTACACATTAAAAAAATATGTAATGACAGTAACACTTTAAAGGTATTCAAAGTCTAACTGAGTAAATTTTTATTATTTTTATAATAGACCTAAAAGAGTCATTTATCCTGCCAGGGACATAATAGGGGCCTTCTAGGATTTAAAGGGAGTCTTTCACCTGTTTTTCACCTATATAACTAACAGCACTGCCCCACAGAAGATTGCAGACACATCCCAGACATACCTGTGTGCACTGTGTGCCTTTATTCCATGTCAAAGAAAAGCACTTTTATTCTGCTGGAAAACAGCTTCCACGTACCCAACTGAAAGTGAAAGGAAAAACAGCTTTCACTCCCGACTTGATTTCTAATAGCTATATCTTCTGATATAGTGGATATAATGCTGTGAGTCTGGTATTGTTTGAAAGGTTGGAATGTCAAACAAGGTCAGTTTCATATTTCTAGTGGCTAGCAATCCCAAGATATGAGCAAATAAAGCAGCCCTCCCCTCTTCAGTCTGGTGTGCTTTGAGCACTTGCAGCAGCAGAGCTGGGCACTTGGGAGCTGTTTTCCAGCAGAATAAAAGTGCTTTTCCTGGACATGGAATAAAGTGCACACATGTATGCTTAGGATGTGTATGCAATCTTCTATGGGGCAGTGCTGTTAGTTATATTGGTGAAAAACAGGTGAAAGACTCCCTTTAAATATTGATGATCAATATTTAGGTTTTCCAGTCATTTTCTATGGGATTTCCCAAGATAGAGTACATCGCTCGGCTATCTCCAGCAGTTCCATATAGAATGAATGGAGCGGCAGGGTACATGATTGACCTGCCACCCTATGGAGGAGCAGAACCCCCATTCTAAGGATCAGTGGGAGTCCAAACGATCAGCCAGTTAGGATCTTCATCCTCAGTGGGGATCCCTGCGGTCAGACACTCATGACCAAGTTGCTCTGCACACTGTAAATCCTTAACCACTTGGGTAATAAGGACTACTGTAGCATGTTATTGGGTTGTACAGTAGGAGTAGCCAAAATGATACCTCCTTCTCTGACATCACTAAGTGCTCTGTAGCTATTAACCAAAGCTACACCAAACAGGCTTCATGCCCACACTCTCTGTCCATATGCTCTCTGTCCATAATACTGCTGATACCTAGAGCTCTGTACACACTTTCAGCTACTTTTCACTGCCTCTTGCAGAAGGAGCAAGGGATCAAAGAGCTCTCAGTATTAAAGGAGTTTTCACACAAGTGACATCGAACCACTCTAGTTGTCTGTGTCCATCAGTTCTACAGAGTTTGAATGGCACCACCACTCCAATCAGTCTTCTCCTGAGGAGAAATAAGTGGGGTGCATGGACCTCCTGTTGCAGTGGTTACTGGGAGTCCCTGCGATGGGGCCCCTATTAATGAGAGATTTATCACCAGTCCTGTAAATAAGTGAATTTCAGTTGAGGGAAAAAGGGCTATACACACCATGCATTAATTCTTTATTGTTCGTCTGCTTCCTAGATGCAAAATTAAGAAATAAAAAATGTCCTACTATTTTATTGCTGTGCAGCTCCTTTACATGACTGGTTGTGCTGCTGCTTCTAGCACAGATGTCAACACCATGCAGCTCCTGGTTTCTGGCAGTTCAGGGCAGATATCTGTAGCCACAGAAGATGGCATGCTTTTGGCAACCTGTTCAATCCAGTAAAATGGAGGTATTGCCTGTAGTGTCAAGGACCTCTAGTCTATACAGCATTCTGGAAACTTGCATTTGGGAGACCGAAAAATAACTAATAGCCCTTGTATGTCTGATCGACCTGGCAGACAGAGTTTGCCTCAAATTTTCTCAGTTGCTCCTCAGGATTGCTCTACAAAGTGTCATTTTTTTAGTAACAGTAATTGTGAGGATTTGAAATGTAACATGAGAACTATCACTCCGAAAGTGGATCTGACTTTTAAAGAGGTTGTCTCATTTCAGTAAATGGGGTTTATCATTTAGACAAGGCACTTACTAATGTATTGTGATTGTCCACATTGCCTCCTTTGCTGGTTTGATTCATTTGTCCATCATATTATATACTTCTTGTTTCCATGGTTACGACCACCTTGCAATCCAGCAGCAGTGGACGTGCTGGCCTTTTTCCTATAGTGCATTAACTTTATCCACAGGATAAATTACATATGCTGACGTGAGACAACCCCTTTAAGCCTTCATAAGTCACAATAAAATTTAGTGTACCCTTCTGATAAAGATCTATATATACACGCATGTATGATTTGGAAGAGCACAGAATAAAGGTTTATTTTTCATTTGTGTCTGTACAAAATATTTCTATACACTGAATATACCCGCCCTGATTTCCTTTATCTCCTCACAAGAAAAAATTGCAAATAAACTCAATTTACAGAGCATACTTTTATCATAACTTGTTGTGAGCCCCATTGGGGACAGCTTGATGCTAACGTCTGTAAAGCACTGCAGAATGTAACAGCGCTATATAAGTGCGTAAAATAAATAAATAAAAAAAAAGTAAAAGTGTGGACTCTGTTTGCTGGAAAAGTCAATATGTCTTCCCAATGAAATATATGTTGAAGTGTAAAGGGTCTTATTTTTCCAGGGTATAGAGTCTTCAGACACACAAAGTATATAACTACACCATAACCCTTGCCATAAGGAACCACTGTCACTCCTAGCCATCATATAGCTGATTCTCTTCTGTATGAAATATTGTCTAGTGCCATGGAAGCCTGGAGACGATCTAGTTCTAGATGACTTCCCATAACATGGATGACCCCTTCATCAAGAACACCACCAACGGCTTCTTCGTCCTCATCTTCCTCCTGACTTAGGAGAGCCAGTTCATTTTCATAGCAGAAGGCGCTTGGGGAAGGTAAAGCAGTTATGCGGCTCTCATGCAGTTCACGTGCACTACACACAGGGGTTCCTGGCACCTGGTACGTTTTATGAAAGTGAGAATAGTCAACTTTATAATGATTCTTCTCCTCAAATACAACAGGCTCAAATCTGTGTCCCCAACGAATCTCACTTGCCAGATATGAGCTGCGAGCTTGCGTCGTCATTGCTGTGGCCTCAACCATACCTTCCAAAATTACGACAATTTCAAAGTCTTCGCCTTCCAGCTGTTCTTTCCCCATTGAGTATAGCGGGCTTTCCTCATCAATCTCATGGACTATAATTATGGGAGACACTAGAAATATACGATCCAGCCCACTATCATACCCTACATTCAGGTCCCGCTGATCTACAGGGAGGTACTCACCCTCTTGAGTAACGTATGGCCGGATTAGTTGTGCTCTTACATGGGCTTCTACAATGTGACTTTTGCGTAGATTACCAACTCTCCACATTAGGCAGAGTTTACCATCTCTCAGGGCAATTACAGCATGATGACTAAAAAGCAGAGTTTGAGCCCGTTTTTTGGGTCTAGCCATTTTGGCCATTATTGTTCCAATCATAAAAGAGTCAATGAGGCAGCCAAGGATTGATTGTGCCACTACAGCTAGTATGGCTAAAGGGCATTCATCAGTAACACAACGGAATCCATATCCTATTGTGGTTTGCGTCTCCACTGAGAATAGAAAAGCTTCCACAAAGCTGTTTACATGCATTAGGCATGGTTTTGGTGGGCCTGATCTTCCTGCAGGAGTTGCAACACCTAAATCCCCATGGAGAAAAGCAATGCACCAGAAGAGGAAAGCAAAGAAAAGCCAAGAAGCTAGGAATGCGGCAGAAAAGATGAGCAGCATGTAGCGCCAACGGGTGTCCACACAAGTGGTGAAGATGTCAGCCATGTAGCGTTGTGATTTGTTGCTGAGATTTGCAAAGTACACGTTACATTGACCATTCTTTTTAACAAAACGATTACGCCGTTTCCGTCTTGAATGAGGGTGATGGAGTGAAGAGGCCCAGTGACCATTAAGACCCATCGATGGCATGCGGAGACCTTCCTCATCTGTTGACACAATGCTGTACCTACTGTAGAAGACAGAGAGAAAGTTAATTCAATTGCTTTATATGTTCCCCATAAGATAAAGGGGTTCTCCGGGAATAATGATTTTTTTGCAAGTGCCTGCCTCCATAAACAGAAAAGTCATACTTACCTGCTGTAGTCCTCCACGCTTCCTACAGCATGTCCACGTTCTGGTCTCTGTGCGGTGTTTACTGTACAGATACTGCAGCATGGGCATTGTAACAAGCTCCGCTGAAGCCATTGACTGTATGTAAGTATGAATCTTCTGTCTACTAAGGCAGGCTGGGGGCACTTGCAAAAAATCATTATTCCCTGGAGAACCCTTTAAGTCATTTCACCCTTGAAAATGTTACATTTATATTGATTTCATGTTAGACTGTTTACTTACCCACTTTAGTCCATTAACTACCAAGCCTATGCCACATTCTTAGGGCTCATTCAGAGGACCGTAGTGTTGTCTAATGTCGGCCTGTGTGCGTTCCACAATTTGCAGAGTGCATGTGGCTGGGACTATCATAAAAAATGCATATTCTTGTGGAATAGTGGACAAGAATAGGACATGGTCTATCTTTTTTTGCGGGGCCGTGGAACGGAACTACGGATGCGGACAGCACATGGGTGCAGACCCGTTCATACAGCCGTGTGAATGGGCCCTTAGACCCTGATTTACTTATATATCTGTGCCAAACATCTGTATTACATCATTCTTAAAAATAACATATCAAATAACATAACAAAATATCAAATATAATGGCCCAAATAAACACTACATGTGCTAAAAATCCATAACACCTATATAAGAGAACCCAAGAACACAAATGTAGTATTCTAAAATATATCTATAGTTTAAAATGACATGATGACAGACACAAACCACAGGGTGTGCCAAAATAGGGTCAGATGAAATTATACATGAAACAAGATAAAGTCAATTCAAGGAGTAGGTGTATCACAAAATTCTGTGCTTGGGTTCGATATCGGTGTTATATCTTTCTTAAAAATTGGTGCAAATTGGTGCAATTTTGCACGACTAAGGTCTTTACACTTTTTTTCTGTCATGCTCGAAAGCAGGGCTTATCATAAAGTGGGAAAAGCTTTGTGAGAAAGTTGCGGGGCCTAAGATGCACCATTTTGTGCCAATATTTGGGCGCAAGTCTGGCATAAAAATCTGTCTCAAAGTAAGTCAACCAATTGTTAGTAAAGAGTCAGAGACAAGAGTCTATCCTTGCACCAGATGTATCCTCCAGCCTGAGCCCTGTAATAAATCTGGTGAAGGTCTAAACAGCCTGTCGAAGCTTATGCCATCTACAGGTTTAGTAAATCTAGGCCATAATGTTTTTAGTTATCCATTGAGATATGAAAGCTTGCTTTTTGTGTGATAAGCTGCATTTTTCAGTGGCACTATATTTGGGTACATATAATGAATTAATTTTTTAACCTTTAACTCATTGTGTAAAGAAATGGGGGGGAGGGGGAGACATTTCCCCATTGATATCATGTTTTTAATTTTTTGCTGTACATCATGCAGCATAACTTATGTCTTTTTTCTATGGGCCATTATGATTAAAGAATACCAAATCTGTATAGTTTTTTCATTATGTTTTACTACTTTTGCACAATCATAGTACATCATGCAAAAAAAAAAAGTTTTTAGTTTTCTTTTATTTATTTTTTGGCTTGGCCTTCCACAAGCCATAATTTTTTTAAATTCATCTATTGATGTAGGTTTATAACAGTTTGTTTCCCCCCCCCCACTATTTTGGAGTACATATAGCTTATTGATTGGATTTTAGCCATTTTTGTGGAGGCGGTAATGGAAGAAAAACCAATTCTACCACTGTTTTTTGCACTTTGTATTTGCACCGTATATATGTTACCTTTATTCTATGGGTCACTGTGATTACCACAATACCAAATAAGTATAGTTTTGTTTTTTTACTAGTTTTGCACAACAATAGAACATTTCTGTTCCATCTGTATTTATTTGTTTTTTTCTAAATAAATTTTATTAATCAGGAGCAAAATGGCCATATACCCTACAGGGAGAATTCCACCTCATTAGTAAATAAAGTCCACCTGTTTGTCATTTTTTCTCAGTATAACTACAGCTGTTCTGTGAGGGCTTCAAAGATTTGTTAGAGACCATTAGTGATCAAACAGCATCATGAAAACCAAGAAACACACCAGACAGGTCAGGGATAACATAGGTTATAAAGAAATATCCCGAGCTCTGATCATCTCATGGAGCACTGTTCAATCCATCATGCAAAAATAGGAGTGTCATCCACCTGCAAACCTACCAGGATATGGCCGTCCACCTAACCTGACAGCTCAAGCAAGGAGAGCACCAATTAGAGAAGCAGCCAAGAGACCCATGCTCACACTGGAAGAAAGCCATTTTTGAAAGTAAGCCATAAGAAGTCCCATTTGCAGTTTGCCACAAGTCATGTAAGGGACACAGCAAACATGTGGAAGAAGGTGATCTGGTCAGATGAGACCAAAGTTGAACTTTTTGGCCTAAATGCAAAACACAATGTGTGGCAGAAAACTAACACTGCACATCACCCTGAACACACCATCCCCACCGCGAATCATGGTGGTGGCAGCATCATGCTGTGCTTTTTTTCAGCAGGGACAGGGAAGCTGGTCAGAGTTGATGGGAAGATGGATGGAGCTAAATACAGGGCAATCCTAGAGGAAAACCTAGTAGAGGCTGCAAAAGACATGAAAATGGGGTTGAGGTCCACCTTCCAGCAGGATAAAGATCCTAAACATACAACCAGGGCTACAATGGAATGGCTTAGATCAAAGCATATCCATGTGTTAGAATGGTCCAGTCAAAATCCAGACCTAAATCCCATTTATAATCTGTGGCAAGATTTGAAAATTTCTCTTCACAAATGCTCTCCATTCAATCTGACTGAGCTCGAGCTGTTTTGCAAAGAAGAATGGGCAAAAATTTCACCCTCTAGATGTGCAAAGCTGGTAGAGACATACCTCAAAAGACTCGCAGCTGTAATTGCAGCAAAAGATGGTCCTACAAAGTATTGACTCAGGGGGCTGAATACAAATGCACTTTCCAGATTTTTATTTATTACAAATTTTGAAAACCATGTATCATTTTCTTTTCACTTCACACATACTTGCTACTTTGTGTTGGTCTATCACAGTGGTGGCGAACCTATGGCACGGGTGCCAGAGGCGGCACTCAGAGCCTTCTCTGTGGGCACCCCCAGCCTTGAAAAAGTCTATGGTGTACCGATATGCCATCGACTTTTCCTGCCATTCATCAGCGCAGGACGCACTATGAACAGCACAGGCTGTGCACTGAATGTAGGTAGGCTATTATAGCTAAATGATAAAGTAGATGGGAGATGTACTATACTGGACTGTAGTATTCAGGTTAAATTGCCGTGTTGGCACTGCGATAAATCAATTGGGTTTTGGATTACAGCTTGGGCACTCGGTCTGCAAAAGGTTCGCCATCACTGGTCTATCACAAAAAAATTCCAATAACATATATATGTTTGTGGGTGTAATGTGAAACAATGGGAAAAGTTCAAGGGACATGAATAGTTTTTCAAGGCACTGTATGTCATAATAGTAATTACATAGTATCATAGTCATAGTGGTAATACTCCCTTTCATCTGTACCCGGCTTTTTTGCTAACATATATTAGATATGTTAGAAGTAGGGGAGGGACAGTTGGAAGACAGTATGACTACAAGATCAGATTACAGAAATCTTGATTGTGGTCTCCTACCATGGAGACACAAAATAATAAGATATTTTCAACCCATCTAACACCTGGATGTCACTTTACGTCCAGGTGAGTAGTAACTTAGCACATACTGTGACACAAGAAAGTATCACAGTGCCGAAATCTCTGTTGTCATGGACAATGGAGATTCTGGAGCTTCCGGCAAGGGACCAACCATATATACTGCATGGTGAACCTCATAAAAAATAAAATAAAAACACTGGCATAATTGCAATTTTTTCCCACTTCAGCTCCCCCCAAAAAATGAAAGAAAAAAATCAAATATGATCAAAATGGTACCAATAAAAATTACAGCTTGTCCTGCATAATGTGAGCCCTCACACAGCTAAGTCAACAAAAACAATATGACCCTTAAAATCAATTTTAACAAATTCCATTGCTGTTGTGTGCCCACACAACAATTTAAATTCAATTTGGGATGTTGCCATATTCCGGAGCAAATTGTGGGGTTCTTTTTCTTCTGTTATCCCTTGTGAAAATGAAAAGTTTGGGGCTAAAGCAAAATTTTATTGGAAAAATGTGATAAGATAAATTCTAAGAAATTCTAAATTCTATGAAACACCTATGGAGTCAAAGGACTCACTATACCTCTTGATACATTCTTTGGGGGTGAAGTTTCCAAAATCGGGTCACTATTTCACAGGATTAGAAAAAACACCACGACACTCACCAATCTAATCAATCCGATTTATTAGTCCAAAAGTGCACTGTACATCTGTGGCAGCATAGCAGATGGCACCAACCTTCGTGTCTCCTGACGCTTTCTCAAGGCCTTGAGAAAGCAAATGGAATTGATTAGATTGGTGAGTGCTGTGGTGTTTTTTTCCCTGTGTCCAGGAAGCTGACTATGCAGTAGTGCCAACTGATATAATTGTTTTTGTTTGAGTGACTTTTGGGTTTTCCACTGTAGAGGTACCTCATGGTCTTTTCAAATGTGACATGACACCCAAAAAGCATTCTGCCACGGTTCCCCTAGCTGGCACTACCTTGATGCGGCAGTGGCATCTGATTGCATCTGGTTCAGCTCCCAGTTCAGGGAGGCTAGCTGGAGATCATTTCTAGCTCTCTGTGTAAGGCCCCATTCACACGTCCGTATAATGTGTCCGCATCCTGTCCGCATCCGTTTCCGCAATTGCGGACAATTATGCGTATAGGATGCGGATCCATTCATTTCAATGGGCCCCGAAAAAATGCGGACAGTACACCGTGTGGTGTCCGCATCCGGGTGTCCGTTCCGACTGTCCGCAAACAGAAATCCTCCTGTCCTACTTTTCCTCTGCTTTTGCGGTCCGTAGCCCAATACAAGTCTATGGGACGTCCGTAAATGCGGAAGACATGCGGAAAGCCATCCGCATGTCATCCGTATTTGCGGATTCCGTTCCAGGAGGGGTGAAAAAAAAAAGATGTTATTCATCCTTCCGTTTTTTGCGGATCCGCAAAAAACGGATGACATATGGATACATCCTTTCCGTTTTTTACGGAAAGACGGAACGGATGTCCTGGAAAAACTGAGTTTTTTGCGGAACAACGGATCCGCAAAAAACTGACCGTTTTCCAGGATGTGCAACAATACGGACATGTGAATAGGGCCTTAGTCTGGCTCCTGTGGGTCCAGGTGCAAGTGAATTTCTGTTCCTCTGACACCCCTTGCTGTTCCTTGGTGGTATTGTGTTTACTTTGGCTGTGACTTCTGGATCTGTTATTCTGACTACGTTGCCTGGCTTCTGGCAATTTGGTCTTGTATTGCGCTCCTAGTTTTTGACTTGTGTCTGGCTCTCTAGTTTGCTTTTGGCATTCTTGGCACATTGTTGTCCAACTGGCTTTTGGCCCTGGTACTGTATGACTACTCTTATTGTGTCTGTTTATTCCCTGTTTTTGTGTCTCTCCCTACCTACTACATAGTATAGGGACCGTTATCCAGTTGTGGGGTCACCGCATGCAGGGTGACCATGCAAGTAGGAAGGAATAGTGTGCCTAGGGAGTTTTAGGGCTATACTATCCCTGTGTGTGCATGCTACAATGCTGCCATATCCTGACATTCCAGAAAAATCTGCCCTCCACAATCCATTTGGCGCTTCTTGTCTTCTGAGCCCAGTGGTGTGCCCATACAGCATTTTATGACTATATGTGAAGTGTTTCTGTAAACTGCATAATCAGGGTAATACATTTTGAGGTTTGTTTTGTTGGTCACCCTTGCTGTTACAGGAAAATAGACTAAAATGAAAAATCTTCACAAAAATTTTTTTAAATTTCACCACCATTTTGCTTTCATTCCTGTGGGACACCAACAGGGTAAACAAAGTTTCTAAATCAGTTTTGAATAATTTGAGGGTTGTGGTTTATAAAAGCTGATCGGTGCTAAAAAAAAAGTTGATTTTGGAAATTTTCTTGAAATTTTAAAACTTGCTTCTAAAATGCAAAGCCTTCTAATGTCTGAAAGAAATGCTATTTACAAAATGATGTTGACATAAAGTAGACATATGGTGAATGTTAATTAATACATATTTTGTGAGTATCACTATCTGTCTTAAAAGCAGAGAAATTCTAATCTAGAAAATGGTAAATTTTTCCAAATTTTCTGTAAATTTTTTATTAAAAAAGAATAAAGGTAAAACATATTGACCCAAACAATGTGTCACAAAAAAAATCTATCTCAGAATCACTTGTAAGTAAAAGATCTGTGAGATGGGGAAACAGCTCTCATTGTGTGAACATTGTATTTGTGTAAATGAAGTTAAATTATTTGAACTGACATTCTGCTGATTGACTACAAGAGTCCACTGTTTCCTAACCACAGCTAACAGACTATTTCTATATTCATGAGATGTTAAACTCTCAGAGGTGGAGTTTGAAGCCTGGAAAGGAAGTGAGGCTGCAGCCATCTTAGAATAAGCCTGGGAGAGGCATACAGGATCTGTATGAGGAGAATCCCTCGACATCCAAGCGTGAGAGCATCCTTCAGGGACCAAAGATGAAGCCAAGTGGAGCTGATCGTGTCCACGACCCTGATCTTGTCCAGGGCAAGGGGAAGTGCTGCCAGAAATGCAGATGAGAGCTGAGGAGTAAAACCTCAGACACTGTGGTACCACACACATGTTGGAGAAACCCTTGTTCTGTCCACAGTCACCAACTTATACAGAGCAGACCCGGGTCGGTAGGACTAATCGTGCATGTGCTTCATCATAGTTTTGGCACCTAGGATCCTAGAGACTGAGACCAGGCCTGTAGTCTGTTAGTTAGGTTTGCTGTTTGTGTCAGACCACAAGTATTGTTAACTACTCATAACAAGGACTTCACATTTAAAGTGCCAGTTCACACCAGAGAGCTGATAAGCTTCACAACAAATTCAAGCTATGCTGGTGTTTATTCAGGAGAAACACTATAGGCACGTACTATATGATCAGTTATTGGGGGAGGGAATACCATAGGCGTTGTGCTGTACCGCAGGATAGCCTGCATCACGCACCCAAATAATTGTTCCTAATTCTAGGGTAATAACAGGTAAGGCATGGCTGGTCTATTTTAACCTGCCAGTAGGTAAATTTACAGCTCATACCTCCAGCATCCACCAGAGGACACGGCACTGAACAGTATAATGGTCTCAGCCTCCTGGCTGGAAGTATGTTATTTGTGTGTAACCAGCATCCGTGGCCGCGTTAATCACCATGTTTAAGTAAAATACAGTTTTGGCAAAGCTGGTGTTGGAGTTGCTTTCCATGTTTGTGACTTAGCTGTATGCTGGGGAGACCACCCCGGTACACGGCTTACAGGTCTCCAAAGTTATTACCACATAAAGTGATACGTGCTAGAGTTTCAAAATTTGGCTTGGTCAGGAAGGTGAAAAATGACTTGCTTCTGAAGGGTTTAATGTTTGAAAAGTTGTTAATTTTTCATTTAAACGCATTGCAGCAATAAAAATGGCTGCAAATGTCACGATCAGTGCGATCAGTTCCGTTCCCCCCAGTGCCATCAGTTCCACTATCCCCCAGTGCCATCAGCTCTGTTCCCGCAGTGCGATCAGCTCTATTCCCCCAGTGCCATCTGCTCCGTTCCCCCAGTGCCTTCAGCTCTCCCCCACCCCAGTGCCATCAGCTCTCCCCCACCCCAGTGCCATCAGCTCTCCCCCACCCAAGTGCCATCCTCTCTTCCCCACTCCAGTGCCATCAGCTCCACTCCCACAGTGCCATCAGCTCTCCGCCACCCCAGTGCCCAGCCGACACTCCATCGTTCCATGCTGCTCTGGGCCTGACATCACACAGCGCGTCAAGTCGCAGCGTGCTGGAAAGGTGAGTATTTCGAGTGCATTGCGGGCCAGCGGGAGACCACAGAGCGGGAGTAATAGCAAGCGCTTCACTTCCGCTCCGTGGTCACGGAATTTGCATCAAGAATTTTTTGGTGTCAAAATACTTTATTTAATCGAGTACTCGTTGCAGCCCTAGTCTGATGCATGTCACAAACGGAATCCTGTTCTAGTTAGTTTGCTAAAGTCTGTTTCGTGTGTTGTCGTGATTCTGTCCTAGTTCTTGTCTGATCGGTTTTGCCTAGTTTCTGTGTCTAACCGCTGTGTCTGAACAGTGTCCAAGTTTCTGAATCACGTTTATCCAAGTGCATGAAGTCTGTATGTCTGGATCCCTGATCTGTCCATCATGCCTGTATATCGTGTTTGCCTTGGATTTGCCTATGCTCTGCCTGGTTCTGAATTGTGCCATGCGTGTGTCTCTGACCACAGTAGGTCAGTTGCCAAGTACACGGGACCATACCAGGAGGTCACAGAATCTACTGGGAAAGTTCTGATGTCCAGGGGACTGGTAGAGCCTTCCTCGCGACCGCTGGTCAGGTACATGATGATTTCATCATTAATTAATGCTCTTAGCATTAATTAAAGTAGGAGTATCAGGCACTAATGCACCTGGCCAGCATCTGCAAGTCCCCCCTGAACTCAACCGTATTGCCTCAGGACAGTGATACAGTTGAATACTGCAGCAAGGGTGGCAGTATTTTGTGCTGCTCTCTGGTATTCCATTCTGCTTTCATGGTATTTTGTGTTGCACTATGGTATTGCTGGTCCCGTCTACTTAATTTGCCTTGTCTTCTGTCTGTTTGGACCTGCCTATAACATGGGACCACTGTTAGGTTTTTTCCAGGGCCACTTTAAGTTCCCAGTCTGCCCCTGCCAGGAGGTAGCAGTCTGGTCGCTAACCCACAGCAAAGTCCACCACCCTGTACAGAGGTTAAAGGGTGAATGCTGGGGAAGCACCAGAATAATGCTCTTAGGGTTTGGTCCACTTTCAATACATTACTTTGGACAGTGGTTCCACAACCATTGTCCTTACACATATATGTAACACTGACATTCCACAATAAAACTTCTGATGTGACTGATTGACACTGGATAATATATTTAGCACATATTTGCACTTTACACCTTTATTGGCTAACTTGTGCCCAATTTTCTCTGTGCAATGTTACATTTACGCCAAACCCCATTTCCGATGAAGTCATGCCTTATTCTGCTAAGCCACTTGTCAGATAAGGAGGAAAAAAATCTCTGAAATATTTAAAGAGGTTGTTGGGGTATTTAAAATTGATGACCTATCCTCAGGAGAGATCATCAATATCTGATCATTGGGGTCCAACACACGGCACCCCTGCTGATCAGCTGTTTGAGGAGGCCATGGACTCTTCCTAGGCCAGTGATGTCATGTTCACTGGTCACATGGCCTGGGCACACCTCAGTCCCATTTGATTGAATGGGGCTGAGATTCAGTACCAAGCACAGCTGCTATACAATGAACGGTGCTGTGCTTGGTAACTCATGAGGAGGCCTCTTGAAATAGCTGATTGATGGGGGGCCCAGTGTCAGAGCCCCATTGAACAGGTATTGATTACCTATCCTGAGGCTAGGCTATAAATATTAAACTCGCGGAAAACCCCATGTGCCAAAATTCTACTGCATGTTCAATATTAATTACCACAGCTAACGTGTTTGAAAGAGGTAGGGGGCTCCCTCTGTTTATCATGACCATGCAATGCAATTGCAGACTACCATTGCATTACTATGGCAGTAGGGGAAAGGAGGGGGGGCTTACAAAGGCCTCACCAGAATCTGCCCATTAGGCTATTCCTGAGGTATGGACTGACAGGTTCGGTGTTAGTGTATCTCTGCCATTGTCATCCATTATACAAGCGATCAAATGATTGCCCCTTCAGGTCCTCTACAGGGGCAACAAAAGATAAATTATGTTAAATGAAACTTCATAAGAATGTACCCACCCCAAAAAATTAAAGGGGTTGGCCCATCATAGACAATGGGGGCATATCATTAGGAGGTGGGACCCGCACCTACACGGAGAACGGAGCTGGGAAAGTTTAGGAGGGCGCACCACACATGCGCAGCCACCCTCCATTCATTTCTATCGGGTCGCTGAAAATAGCCGAGTGCTGGCGGTGCGCTCCCAATCACATCTATGGGAGCAGCGGGGAGCTGCCCCTGGTGGTGGCGGACCCCGGGAAATCAGAGGTGCTCCAGCCACAGCTCTCCCCGCTCTGTTCTCCTTGCAGGTGCGGTATCCTATCGATATGCCCCCATTGTATATGATGGGAATACCCCTTTAAGGAAACTCCTTGTAGAATAAAGATAACTTATTGTTTATGGATTTCCTATTTTTTCTGTTCCCCACCACCAAAAACATTATTAAAATTAGTTAATAAATTATATGTATCCCAAAATAGTACAAGAAAAACTACAACTCATCCTGCTAAAAACAAGCCCTCATATGGGTGTATTAAAGGAAAAATAAAAAGTTATAGGTCTTGGAATGCAGCAGCACAAAATTGACTTTTTTCCATAAAATGTTTTTTATTGTGGAAAAAGTACTAAAATGTAAATGTTCTTTATACTACATGGTAAATAGTGGGAAAAAACAATGGTAGAAATGTAATGAAAATGTGCCATTGAAAAATACAACTCGTCTCACAAAACAAGCTCTCATATAGCTGCATTGCTGCAAAAAGTAACATTTATGGCTCTTTGAAGGCAGCAATGAAAATACAAAAAAAAACTTGGCCATTAAGTGACAAACAGGCAAGGAAAGCATTGTTGTTAATGGGTTAAATCCACCCCCTGACATGTAACCCTCCTCCTCCACTAGTGATTACAATGACTGAAACATGTCAGACCACTAGGGATTGCTGTCCCTCAACTGGATCACCATTGAATGAAGACCTCAAATGTTGCACCAAGGATTGTAAACTACCAGGGTAAACTGACTGTAAACTGCTAGGGCTTCAGAGCCTATGGTAAATCACAAGGAATTGGAACACTGAACCCCCCAAGGTTTTTTTTTTATACTGGGCAGGAAATTGTTAGACTACTAGAGGAAACAATATTTATGTAAGACCTCATCCAGACTACTATAATTACAATGCCTTGTAAAAGTGTTCGGCCCCCTGAAACTTTTCAACCTTTTGCCATATTTCAGGATTCAAACAAAAAGATACAAGATTTTAAATTTTTGGTGAAGAATCAACAACAAGTGGGTCACAATTGTGAAGTGGAATGAAATTTATTGGATCATTTAAACTTTTTTTGTAATAATAAAACTGAAAAGTGGGGCGTGCAAAATTATTCGGCCCCCTTGCATTAATACTTTGTTGCGCCACCTTTTGCTGTGATTACAGCTGCAAGTCGCTTGGGGGTATGTCTCGATCAGTATTGCACATCTAGAGACTGAAATTCTTGCCCATTCTTCCTTGCAAAACAACTCGAGCTCTTTGAGGTTGGATGGAGAGCGTTTGTGAACAGCAGTTTTCAGCTCTTTCCACATATTCTCAATTGGATTCAGGTCTGGACTTTGACTTGGCCATTCTAAGACCTGGATACGTTTATTTTTGAACCTTTCCATTGTAGATTTTGCTTTATGTTTGGGATCATTGTCTTGTTGGAAGATAAATCTCTGTCCTAGTCTCAGGTCTTTTTCAGACTCCAACAGGTTTTCATCCAGAATGGTCCTGTATTTGGCTCCATCCATCTTCCCATCAATTTTAACCATCTTCCCTGTCCCTGCTGATGAAAATCAGGCCCAAACCATGATGCTGCCACCACCATGTTTGACAGTGGGGATGGTGTGTTCAGGGTGATGAGCTGTGTTGCTTTTACGCCAAACATATAGTTTTGCATTGTTTCCAAAAGTTTGATTTTGGTTTCATCTGAGCAGAGCAACTTCTTCCACATGTTTGGTGTGTCTCCCAGGTGGCTTGTGGCAAACTGTAAACAAGACTTTTTATGGATATCTTTGAGAAATGGCTTTCTTCTTGCCACTCTTCCATAAAGGCCAGATTTGTGAAGTGTTCGACTGATTGTTGTCCTATGGACAGACTCTCCCACCTCAACTGTAGATCTCTGCAGTTCATCCAGAGTGATCATGGGCCTCTTGGCTGCATCTCTGATCAGTCTTCTCCTTGTTTGAGATGAAAGTTTAGAGGGACGGTCGGGTCTTGGTAGATTTGCAGTGGTCTGATACTCCTTCCATTTCAATATGATCGCTTGCACAGTGCTCCTTGAGATGTTTAAAGCTTGGGAAATCTTTTGGTATCCAAATCCATCTTTAAACTTCTCCACAATAGTATCAAGGACCTGCCTGGTGTGTTCCTTGGTCTTCATGATGCTCTCTGTGCTTTAAACAGAACCCTGAGACTATCACAGAGCAGGTGCATTTATACGGAGACTTGATTGCACACAGGTGGATTCTATTTATCTTCATCAGTCATTTAGGACAACATTGGATCATTCAGAGATCCTCAATGAACTTCTGGAGTGAGTTTTCTGAACTGAAAGTAAATGGGCCGAATAATTTAGCATGCCCCACTTTTCAGTTTTATTATTACAAAAAAAGTTTAAATGATCCAATAAATTTCGTTCCACTTCACAATTGTGACCCACTTGTTGTTGATTCTTCACCAAAAATTTAAAATGTTATATCTTTTTGTTTGAAGCCTGAAATGTGGCAAAAGGTTGAAAAGTTCCAGGGGGCCGAATACTTTCGCAAGGCACTGTATATCATCCCACTTATCCAAATTTGCATCCTCTGGACTACCAATGTTTATAAAACCCCAATGAATGTCTACAGATTATGTTAAGGCCAAGAATCCGCCAAATAATCTCCGAGCATTCATAAGAACGCTTGTTAGTGATTATCTGGAGGAATAAAAGTGCTGCTGATTACCCGATGTATGAGCGAAACGCTCATTCATCGGGTAATAGATCATTCATGTGGACACAAAAATTGTCATTGGCTGGCAGCAGATTGTGCTGTGTAAACAGCATCTGCTGCTGGCAAACAAATCTGTATGGGGACAAGTGATGACATTAGTGATTGCTCCTCTCCATACTGTGGAGGAGATTGCTACATGTAAACATTTCCTTCCCGACAATTGCCTGCTGTATCGTGCCATTTAAAGGGGCCTTTACAAGCAACAAGACCCTCTTGCCTGTCTCAAGAATGTTGATTGAAACAGTTACTATGCAATTGCATTATACCGGAATCTGGTACTGTTATCAAGTTGCTTAGTCTAGGGTTTGATGGAAGAGCAAGTATACCAAGTATAGCAAAAGATCTGCACAGTTTGTTTTCAGTGTTTTGAATCCTAGTCCATTGGCTTTGTTTGAGTGCATTCTGGGATTTGTTGTTCTATGGTCTTACTGTTGTCTGTATAGTTGTAGTTATTGTTTTGTTTTGGCGTCCATCCAGTTGATAAGTAATTCTGCTCTACTCAAGTCTTGGAGGTACCTAAGCACCAAGAGCCATAATTATTGGGACTTGGGAAAGGCAATAACTATGAGTGAAGTCATGTTCTGTAGTCTGGCAAACATCCAGAGTCATTATGGTTTCCCATAAGTCAGAACATGGCACCACTAAGGCCATTCACTGCATCACCGGGTTAGTAGGACCCGACTGGACAACCAGGGACTTTAAGGTATCCATTAGATCAGGGGTAGGGAACCTCTGGCTCTCCAGCTGTTGTGAAACACAATTCCCAGCATGCTTCATTCATTTCTATGAGAGTTCTTAGAAGAGCAGAGCGAGTATGCTTGCTGGGAGTTGTAGTTTCACAACAGCTGGAGAGCCGGAGGTTCCCTACCCCTGCATTAGATCAACCAAAATAGTAAACCTAAAACTGACAAGCACAAATGGACTACCAAGTATTAAAGGCCTATATATGGTCCACAATTGATCACACAGCCCCCATGACAACCAGGCATTATAATCTCAATCTCTGGTCCAACTAAACACTCACTTAATCATCAGGTATTCTGGACCTCCAATGGCTGCATGTATTGTAAGGCTGTCAGTGGGCTACCAAGCATTATGATCCTTTGCTTGGTTCTATTAAAAAAACCCTCTTAGCCCCTGTATAAAGTTACTGTTTCATACGATACCTCACTCCAGCGCCACCCTTCTGTATTTTGCTGGCAGGTGAGTAATGTTGCCATGGCAACTGGGGCATACTCCCTGCATCCTATAGACAGGTGCCTTCTAACCTTAGCCTGACTATTCTCTAGTTACTGTTTCTAGCTTTTGATATCTATCCGTCAGCATATGTTTGACCCAGCTTGCATTTTGATTCCACTTATTTTCTTATCCAGTGCTTTATTATTCTTTTCTAAGGTATCTCTAGTATTGACCACTGGCCTGAAGTATTGACTCTGACTTTTTGGACTCCTCTGGATTTGTAGTTCCTGTTTGATCTTTAAGTTCTGACCTACAGCGGTGGTCTGTGATGGTGGAGTGCAGCGGTGGTCAGTCATGGTTGTGAAGCAAACTGTTTTAGATTCTTAAAACATAAAAATAAAAATACAGCCACAAAATGTGATATTTTTTAAAGCATCCTAAAATCTAATTGTGAGAGGAACATACCTTATGGGAATAAAAGGTTAAGGAACAATTGGTTAAGAACCAATGTGGATACATAGAACTGTAAAGAAAGCAATAAATGACAAAAAGAAAGCATTTAAATAGCTAAAACAGGAAGGGAGGGAGGAAGCATTGAAAAACTATAAGGAAAAAAATAGAATATGTAAAACACAAATAAAAGAAGCCAAACTAGGAACCGAGAGATTAATTGCCAAAGAGAGTAAAACTAAGCCTAAAATGTTCTTCAATTATATAAATGTTAAATTGTATAAATCTGAAGGTGTTGGCCCTTTACAGAGTAATGAGGGGGGAGTTGCAGAGAGTGATGAGAAGAAAGCAAAGGTATTAAATATTTTTTTCTCCACTGTTTTCACTGAGGAAAATAAACTCAGATGAAATGCAGAATGTGACAGTAAATTCCCCATTAAAAGTGCAATGTCTGACCCAGGAAGAATTACAACGGTGTCTTAAAAAGATTAAAATAGACAAATCGCCAGGATCGGATGGTATACACCCCCGTATCCTAAGAGAATTAAGTAATGTCATAGCCAGACCCTTATTTCTGATATTTAAGGACACTATACTGACAGGGAGGGTTCCACAGGATTGGCGCATAGCAAATGTGGTGCCAATATTTTAAAAGGGTCCAAAAACAGAGCCCGGAAACTATAGGCCCGTAATTTTAACATCTGTCGTGGGTAAACTGTTTGAAGGTTTTGTAAGATGCTATCTTGGAGTACCTCAATGAAAATAAGCAAATAACGCCATATCAGTCATGTCAAACTAATTTAATCAGTTTCTATGAGGAGGTAAGTTCTAGACTTGATCGCGGCAAATCAATGGATGTCGTATATCTTGACTTCTCCAAAACATTTGACACTGTACCACATAAAAGGTTAGTATATAAAATGAGAATGCTTGGACTGGGAGAAAATGTCTGTATGTGGGTAAGTAACTGGCTCAGTAATAGAAAACAGATGGTGGTTATTAACGGTACACACTCAGATTGATCACTGCCACCAGTGGGTTACCACAGGTGTAAGTATTGGGCCCTATTCTCTTCAATATATTTATTAATGATCTTGTACAAGGCTTTCACAGTAAAATATCAATTTATGCAGATGACACTAAACTGTGTAAAGTAATTAACACGGAAGAGGACAGTATACTGCTACAGATGGATCTGGATAGATTGGAGGATTGGGCAGAGATGTGGGAGATGAGGTTTAACACTGACAAATGTAAGGTTATGCGCATGAGAAGGAATAATGCAAGTCACTAGTACATACTAAATGGTAAAACACTGGGTAACACTGACATGGAAAAGGACCTAGGAATTTTAGTGAACAGCAAACTAAGCTGCCAAGGCCAATAAGATAATGAGTTGCATCAAAAGGTGCGTAGATGCCCATGATGAGAACATAGTCCTGACACTTTACAAATCAGTACTCAGACCACACATGGAGTATTGTGTACAGTTCTGGGCTCCTGTGAACAAAGTAAACATAGCAGAGCTGGAGAGGGTTCAGAGGAGGGCAACTAAAGTAATAACTGGAATGGGTGGACTACAGTACCAAGAAAGATGATCAAAATTACGGTTATTGACTTTAGGAAAAAGACGACTGAGGGGAGATCTAATAACTATGTACAAATATATTAGGGGTCAGTACAGAGATCTCCCCCATCTATTTATCCCCAGGACAGTGACTGTGACGAGGGAACATCCTCCGCATCTGGAGGAAATAAGGTTTGTACACAAACATAGAAGAGGATTCTTTACGGTAAGAGCAGTGAGACTATGGAACTCTCTGCCTGAGGAGGTAGTGATGGTGAGTTCACTAAAAGAGTTCAAGAGGGGCCTGGATGTATTTCTGGAGTAAAATAATATTACAGGTTATTGTTACTAGAGAGGGGTTCAACGTATGATAACAGGCCGAACTGGATGGACAGATGTCTTTTTTCAGCCTTATAAACTATGTTACTATGTTACTAAAAGATGAATATAGACAAGAACAGAAGAAATAATGGGTGATTCCTGACTGATAGTAAGAGGGGTCTAAATGCTGTAATGCCATGAAGGAAAACTCAGTGACTGCTTAATTAAGTGAGGAGGGAGGGGTAACAGTAATCCTTCCCTTTATAGCTGGCTCTTAGACACCTTAGAAGAGATTTTGATGGAAAATTGCTATGACACTATGAATAAAGGACAAGAACATTTACATTTAAGAGCATCCCTCTGAACCAATTCTTCCCGATCCACAGAGCAGGTATCACTCTTTTAAGATAACATATACAACTAGGGAAAACTTCATGGGTAGAATTTATAGGCAAATGCCAGGTAGATGTCACCAGTATTCAACAGTACCTTGTATAGTTTCCTGTCTGCCCATGGGCTTATTTTTTTGAGGATTTTGGTCAATAAATGCTGAACATTAGTCCAGATGGACAAAGGGGGTATGTAGCTGCACACACACAATCTACAAAACGTCAGGAAAAAACTGTGTGTATGGTAAAAAAAAAGTTGAAGTCCTGGTAGATTCATGTATATGGTTATTATGTAGAAATTCAGCCTAGGACAATGTAGAGTAAATATGCTAATGGTCCAACACACAACCTGGTCTGTGATCTGGTGATTACCAGGCAAAGAAAAAAGAATGCCTATGAGTCTTTCTTTGGGTAAAGATGGTACAAACTTTAAATGGCATCTGTCATCAGTTTTGTCCCTAAGAAACTGGCTGACCTTTTGCATCTGCTCTTGGCAGCTGAACCGATCTGTGTTAGTCCATTGTTGATATGTGCCCGCATTGCTGAGAAAAATTATGTTTTAATATATGCAAATGATCCTCTAGGAGTAACAGGGGCCTTATCATTATACCAAGAGTTTCTGCTCTCTCTGCAACTGCCATGCCCTCTTCACTTTGACAGGGCCAGGCGTGATGCCGTTTACACTGCCTTTCCCTGTCAAAGTGGAGAGGGCGCAGCAGTTGCAGAGCGAGCAGACAGTCTATGAGTAATGGCAATGCCCCTGTTGCTCCTAGAGGCTCATATGCATGTTAAAACATCATTTTTCTCAGCAAAGCGAGCACATATGAACATGGGACCAACACAGATGCCTTCAGCTGCCAAGTGCACATGCAACGGGTGAGCCTTCTTCATAGGCACAAATCTGCTGACCGATGCCCTTTAAGAAAATCTTTGACAACTTTTTTGCACTTAAACCAATAACACTGTAAAATTAACCAATAACACTGTAATATAGTAACATAGTAACATAGTCTATAAGGCCGAAAAAAGACATCTGTCCATCCAGTTCAGCCTGTTTTCCTACAAGTTGATCCAGAGGAAGGCAAAAAACCCCTGTGAGGTAGAAGCCAATTTTCCCCACTTTAGGGGAAAAAAATTCCTTCCCGACTCCAATCAGGCAATCAGAATAACTCCCTGGATTAACGACCCATCTCTAGTGACTATAACCTGTAATATTGTTACCCTCCAGAAATACATCCAGGCCTCTCTTACACTCTTTTAGTGAACTTACAATAACCACCCATAGTCTCACTGCTCTTACCGTAAAGAATCCTCTTCTATGTTTGTGCACAAACTTTCTTTCCTCCAGGCGCAGAGGATGTTCCATCGTTCGTGTGCCGGCCATGCCCGTGCTGCGGGCCGCAAACTGCGGTCCGCAATGCACGGGCACTGACCGTGAGGCCACCGCATGCGAATCGCGGACCCATTCACTTGAATGGGGTCCGCGATCCGCATCCGAGGGTCCGCACCGCAAAAAAGTAGTGCTTCCGTGGTGTTCCGATCCGTGCCTCCGCTCCGCATCTCCTGGATCGCGGACCCATTGAAGTGAATGGGTCCGCGATCCGTGATGCGGGCTGCACACGGCCGGTGCCCGTTTATTGCGGACCCGCCATATGCGGCCCGCAGCACGGGCACGGCCAGCACACGTTCGTGTGCATGAGCCCTTACCCAGTGTTTTACCATTTAGTATGTACTGGTGACTTGCATTACTCCTTCCTATGTGCATAACCTTACATTTGTCAGTGTTAAACCTCATCTGCCACTTCTCTGCTCAAGCCTCCAGTCTATCCAGATCCAACTGTAGCAGTGTACTGTCCTCTTCTGTGTTAATTACTTTGCACAGTTTAGTGTCATCTGCAAAAAAATGATATTTTACTGTGCAAGCCTTCTACAAGATCATTTATAAATATATTGAAGAGAATAGGGCCCAATACTGACCCCTGTGGTACCCCACTAGTGACAGTGACCCAATCTGAGTATGTATCGTTAATAACCACCCTCTGTTTTCTATCACTGAGCCAGTTACTTACCCACATACAGACATTTTCTCCCAGTCCAAGCATTCTCATTTTATATACTAACCTTTTATGTGGTACAGTGTCAAATGCTTTGGAGAAGTCCAGATATATGGCATTCATTGATTCGCCGCGGTCAAGTCTAGAACTTACCTCCTCATAGAAACTGATTTAATTGGTTTGACATGACCGATCCCTCATGAAGCTATGCTGATGTGGAGTTATTTGCTTATTTTCATTCAGGTACTCCAAGATAGCATCTCTTAGAAAACCCTCAAACAGTTTACCCACAAGAGATGTTAAACTTACCGGCCTATAGTTCCCGGGCTCTGTTTTTGGACCCTTTTTGAATATTAGCACCACATTTGCTATGCGCCAATCCTGTGGAACACTCCCTGTCAGTATAGAGTCCTTAAATATCAGAAATAAGGGTCTGGCAATGACATTACTTAATTCTCTTAGGATGCGGGGGTGTATGCCATCCGGTCCTGGCGATTTGTCTATTTTAATCTTTTTAAGACGTTGCTGTACTTCTTCCTGGGTCAGACAGGGCACTTTTAAAGGGGAATTTACTTTTATATTCTGCATTTCATCTGACAGTTTATTTTCCTCAGTGAATACAGTGGAGAAAAAAGATATTTAGTAGCTTTGCTTTCTCCTCATCGCTCTCTGCGACTCCCCCTCTCATTACTCTGTAAGGGGCTGACACCTTCAGGTTTATACTTTTTACCATTTATATAATTAAAGAACATTTTAGGCTTAGTTTTACTCTCTTTGGCAATTAATCTCTCGGTCTCTAGTTTGGCTGTTTTTATTTGTCTTTTACATATTCTATTTTTTTCCTTATAGTTTTTCAATGCTTCCTCGCTCCCCTCCTGTTTTTAGTGATTTAAATGCTTTCTTTTTGTCATTTATTGCTTTCTTTACAGTTCTATTTATCCACATTGGTTTTTTCTTGTTCCTTAACCTTTTATTCCCATAAGGTATGTACCTCTCACAATTAGATATTAGGATGCTTTTAAAAATCTCCCATTTTGTGGCTTTATTTTTATTTTTGAGGACTTTGTCCTAGTTATTTAGGCTTATGGCCTCTCTTAGTTGACTAAATTTAGCTTTTTTGAAGTTTGGTATTTTTGTTCCTCCCTGAAGAAACTCTCTTTTGAATGACAATTGGAAGGTTATTATTTTATGGTCACTATTTCCCAGGTGTCCCCCAACCTGCACATCTGTTGTTCTGTCAGGTCTATTGGTTAATACTAAGTTCAGTATAGCCGTCCCTCTAGTCGGGTCCTGAACCAGTTGGGAAAGGTCTTTGGTTATTTCCAAGAACCTGTTTCCTTTATGAGATGTACAGGTTTCAGTTTCCCAGTCTATATCTGGGTAGTTGAAGTCCCCCATAAAAACAACCTCATTATGATCTGCCGCCTCGTCTATTTCGTTTAGAAGTGGATTTTCTGTGGACTCTGGTATATTGGGTGGTTTATAATAAACTCCTATTAGTATTTTATTATTGTTTTTGGCTCCATTTATTACTACCCACAGTGACTCCACATCTTCATGTCCCTCACTTATATCTTCCCAGAGTGTGGGCTTTAGACAGGACTTTACTTAAAGGCAGACCCCTCCCCCTCTATGGTTTTAGTGATCCTTTCTAAACAGACTGTAACCCTGTACGTTAACTGCCCAGTCATAGCTATCATCCAGCCATGTCTCAGTTACTCCCACTATGTTATAGTCTCCCTCACACATCACTAATTCCAGTTCACCAGTTTTATTAATTAGGCTTCTGGCATTAGTGTTCATACACTAATGACCCCAGGTGAATTAGTTAGTTTCACATAAGCATTAAAATCTTCCAGCAGAAATGTTCCAGCAGAAAAACAGCCTGCCAGAGTTGATCATACCCAACATAGCCAGAGTACGCAGCACAGTAGCTCAGTGGTAGAGATGAGCGAATTTATTCGCCGCTTCGTAGATTCGTTACGAATCCTCCATTTTTCCTACTCCGAAGCAAATCCGGATTTATTCAGATTCGCTTCGTATTATTCGTAAATGTTTTTAAAATTTTGAACGCTAATGCTACATACGCTACATACGCAATCTTCTCCCCCCCCCGGCCCCCAGAAGCAGGAAAATGACGATACACCCCCTCAAGAGTGGGAAAGTGAAGATACGCCCCCCTCAGAAGCGGGAAAAACCAGCCCGCCCGCCGGGAACTAACTATTTGCACGTATAGGGAGTGAAGACTCCTCCCTCATTACTCCACCCTCCTCTCCACTTCAAGCCAGTGGTGAACAAGATACCACAGCATGGCGAAACAGCTGCGACCAAAGTGGGGAGAGATGGTGTTTGGTAGTGAGTACCCCGACCCACCGTCCAGTTCAGAGGAGATCACAGTGTCACAATTGGCCAAGAGAATCCCACGGCTCCTGACTCAATGTTTGCCATGCCGGCTGGTGTGGCGGAGGCGGCTAGGGCGTCCACTCCGTCGCCCAGGAGGAGAACAACAACACCTTCCATGCAGCAGAATCCCATTGTACCTGCATCAGTGATGACCCACGCCCAGACCCTATGGGACTACAAGAATGCGGTGGAGGACTGGGTCATCCAAGTACTGGACCATCTGAGGCCGGGAGACCCTACACTGGAACGGCGTAAGGGAACCGTCCTATGGTTTTCAGTGGAGCGAGGCTGTGGCTTCCTTGTGAACGACAAGGATGGCAAGGAGTACTTTGTGGGCCACAGGTCTGTGAAACGGCCGTACCTGCCCCAACCCCGTCACAGCCTATACGTGGGGGATCAGGTGGAATATACCCCCATGGCATCCCTCACCCCTTTGCTACCGGGATTACCTTATTGTCTAAGCCCCTGGTACCTACATCACCACCAGAAGTTTGGCCAGAGGAACCAGCAGGCGCAGGACGCTTGCGCTGCCTATAGGAGTCACCAGATGGCACCCTCTGTTTCAGGGAGAAGCCACAGCCATCGCCTCTGATCCCTGGATTGCCATCACCACCACCACCACAGTCCTTTCAGCTGGGTCAGCTGACGACATCATCCTTTACTTTCCAGTCCACGGTGATCCATTACCAACTACCATGGAAAATGAAGTCAGCAACAGCCAGGGGAGTTGGCGGTTCTTACCTGGGTGCAACCTTGCCTCAACCGCTGCAGCCAGAAGTCCTTACCCTGGCTGTCCCAGCAGGAGTATCCGGAAAAGTGAAGGCGCAAGTGGCTGCAGCGCTCACCAGTCTGACCACCACCCGGACAAGTCTGACTTCTGGCAGAAGAGGACAGTGGAGCTCAACCACGGCAGCCAGCTTGGCCTACAGGAGGCAGGAGCGTCCTCTAATGTCATTCAGCAGCAGTTCCAGCGAGGAGGACTTCAGGTCCCTCATCTGAGGAACCCTTCTACTGGCTGATTTAAAGGACACCTCTGGACCTATGGGAGCCACAACATGGACTGCACCTGACGGGTGAGAGCTAGTTGGCACTTGTTCTTAGTTTATGTTGTTTTTATTGCCCCGTTTGACTCTCACCCAGATGGACATGGCTTGTCAGGACTCCCCCCATTCTGCAGAAAATTCCCAGTTGCACCTAAGCGTGCCTCTTTTCCTTTTTCCCCCCTTCTCAGGTTATTTGGGAGCCCCCTTTGCAAAAAGGGTTCTCTATTTGCTGCTATTTTATGTTATCCATGTGGATTACACGTTACGTTCCATGAGGAGAGACTCAAACGTATATCTGAGCCTATTATGCTTGCAAATGTGAAATTGATTGCACTAAAATGTTTGCATAATTATGTCTTTGCTGTATTTTAGCATAGCAATAATGTTTTTACAGGTTCAGCAACGTTCAAGCACTTTAGCCCATTGTGTGTATTCTTTTTTAGGTACTGCAATGTGTCCTATTATGCACTTATTGTATGGAGTTTTTAGTAAATTATGCACTAAGCCGGATAACTTACTTTTCTACCTCATATGGACTGCCTCTGAGGACTGTACGCTGTGGTCTAGCCGTCTGCGTGCGTATGACGCAATCGCGAGTCAAAAGTACGCTAAGGATTCATACACACTTTTTACGCTAATGCTTACGCATTCAGTTCAGTAGCGTACTTTTAACAACGCTTAGACTGTATGTTCGTAATTTGTGCAGTAATGTTCGCAAAACAACGATTATTTTTTAAAGCAAATTTGACCGAATAAATTTGAATGAATCTTGTCATAAATTCGTCGATTATTCGCCAAAGCGAATTTTTGATGATTTGCTCATCTCTACTCAGTGGTTAGCCCTGGTGCCTTGCAGTGCTGTGGTCCTAGGTTCTAATCCTACCAAGGATTTTGTATGTTCTCTCCATGTTTGCGTGGGTTTCCTCCAGGTACTATGGTTTCCTCCCACACTCCAAAGGCATACTGATATAGAACTTAGATTGTAAGCCCCATTGAGGAAAGGGTGATGGTAATGTCTGTAAAGAGTTACTGTCGTGGACTGCAAGCACCAATTGTTTGTCCGGCACTAATGCTGGAAACAGGCTGGATCCCCTGGGTCCCATTATAGTCAATGGGGCCTATTAGTGACCCAAGCCCTTTCTGGTTCTTCCAGATACGATGAACTCAATATGATGAAGATTTTAACACTAGTGTGAAACTAGCATTACAGACAAAGATTCATGCGCCCAAACTTGGTAGAGGAGAATTTTCACCCAGTGGAAACTTTTCTGAAGACTTCCTGTGGTGGAAATCATATTTACCTGATCCCTGCTGCTCGGTTAAAGCTCCTTTGCAACTCTGGCTCTGCCGTAGCTCCTAGATCTCAAATCACATGATGCATGGGTGACATATGGCCAGCTACTGGCTGCAACAACCATGTGACCTACGTCAAACTGGATGTTGATGTGGGGAGACTCAGGACCTGCGGTGGAGCTGGGAGAGAGAAGGAGCTGGAACCCAACGTCGGCAATCAGGTTAGTATAATTCCTACCGCAGGTCTGGCCATGCTGCTGAAAAGGTCCCCGGGATGAACAACCCCTTTAAATTCACTTGTATAAAAAATCTTCATCACAGGTCTATTTGTTTCACAGACAAATGACAGGTTCTGTAAGTTCTTATCGCCTGTATAAAAAGTCGCCACATATGATGCGCCATGAAGTAATTACCAGGAGCTTTTGATCCCCTATGGTGTACTTAATTTCTGCTGGTTATAATTTCTAATAAAAAAAATTACAGGAATGCCAGGTTGCTGAGAATGTACTGTTTCAATACTGTAACTCTGAACTGGACTTTATTGATCTTCAAAGTGATTGGCGGCTGAGCTGCAACAACTTGAAAAAAGTCACTACACGGTGGACTATGCTGCCTACTTCTCTCTCTGCCAAATGTGTTATTTTTGGTGACGATGGCTGCTGAGGACAGCATATCGGTGGGGTTGCCAGGTGTCGCCCCCCCATCAATCTGATAACCTATCTAGGGATAGCTTATGAATATCTAGTGCCTTGACAACCTCTTTAAAGTCTTCATTGTAAAACATACAGTAATAGTTGGGTAACAGGATTTTTATTGCAGTAGCCAGAAAACACTTTCCAGACCCTGTTGTGAGCAGGATGTTCAGATGGGGCTGATGGATACTCTACTGGAGAAGGAGGTCTGGATGTTGTCTCCATTAGTCTCCTGAAAAGATCTAGTAATTGTGGAAACCATGTTCTCCTTGGTCAGAATGGCACTCTCCTTGCTGACACTCTCTGTTCCCTGATTTTCTTCAATGCTCTGTGAAGAATGGGAACTGGAGGATGTATTCCAGACCCATGCTCCAGTTGATATTATATGTATCTACTAACACTGGGTAATCTTGTAAAGAGAACAATACTTTCAAACAATTGCATTCTTTCTGATGGTTTTAAGATCCACAGTAGGCATGCCCTACTTTTTCACTACAAGGTCGAAGTGCTTCTGATTCAATTCACGACTCAAAAGGCCTCAAAGTTTTATTGTTGAGGATGTCAACTTTGGTATTGGAAACTCCTTTTACATGAATCACGTATATACTGGTGACATTCTGTTGTGCCGAAGCCATCACCTTCTTGTAATCTGTTATAGACTATCTTTGTGCCCACTGTTGTTCACATAGTACACTTCAGGGAGGTTGTCAGATCTTGACAAAATATTCTTCAACTGACTAGTCTCTAAAATAGAACAGTGCCTACCTTATATCATTCAACTCTCTGATCTTTGAGGATCTTAGAGAGTCCATCATTGATCATAGTCCATAGATTTTACATAGGAGAGCCTAGGGCAGTGATACTGAACCTTTTAGAAACTGAATGCCCAAACTGCAACCCAAAACCCACTTACTTATCACAAAGTGGAAACACAGCAATTTAACCTGAATAGTATATCTTTCATGTACTTTATCATTTAGCTATAATAGCCTGCCTACATTCAATGTGCTGCCTGGGTTGTTCATAGCGCGCCCTGTGCTGATGAATGGCAGGAAAATTCTAAGGCATATTGGTACACTATAGACTTTTTCCAGGCTGTGGGTGCCCACAGAGAGGGCTTTGAGTTCTGCCTCTGGCACCTGTACCATAGGTTCGCCACCACTTGCCTAGGGAATAGGCATCTGTGGGTATAATGATTTGTTCCCTCAGACTAAAAGATTTGTCCTTGGTAAGATTACTGGACTTCAATCACCACCTCAGGCTCCACTTGCTGCAAGGTCTCAAAATTATCTGAGTGGTCAGACTCTTAGGGTTGATAAGGACTAGTCCCGGATTGATAATAAGACCAAGAAATTTCTTCTAGGGGACTGGAGACAGCTCCAAGTTTTCCCAATTTTAAAAAATAAATGTGACATGATAACATCAATAATTTTGTGTTTGTGCCAGTGGAGTAGGTTGTTGTCTAGATACAATATGATGAACAGCACTCAGTGCTGCCACCAAAAAAACACCCTGACAATAAATTTGGGATTTTTATTCATAAGACAGTCTATTAGGGCCCGTTTACACGACCGTGTGAACGGGTTTGCATCTGTTCCGCAATTTTGCGGAACAGATGCGGCCCTGTTCACTTCAATTGCCGGCATGTGATCTCGCTGAGCCGCGGCTCTGTGCTGCGGCTCCGCAAGAAAAAATAGAATATGTCCTATTCTTGTCCACAATAGCAGACAAGAATAGGCATTTTGAATGGGGGTGCCCCGCCATGTGTTCCACAAATTGCGGAACACACACTGGTTGACATCGGTGGTATAGTTTTTGCTATAGGCTATGGTGGGGCAACATAATTAACCATGTTGACGTGAGGAAAGGAATATTTCAGGTTAGAACAAATTTTATCTTTATAACTGCACTTCTTCAATGGCTGGATTCTGCTGAGCTATTTTTTCATGGAAATAAAAAAGGTATTTTTTAAATTGAAGAAAATTATGTTCTATGTAGGCCATTTCTTAGCATTTCTACCTTTCTTGGTAAGATCTGTGAGGGGAACCACAATAGGTGATGAGCAAAACACTGAGGATCTGCACCAGTGTAGGAGTGGGGTTCCTTGGGCTCACCAGAGAAAATTAGCCTCGAGGCCCAAACACCATATTATCAATAAAGTCTAAAAGGTTTTGATTCAAATAAATAGACCCTGGTGACAAGTTCTTGGCTCTAAAGGCAGCTCAAAATGTTTTTTTTTCTCTTCGACCTAGAGCCTGGGCGCACCATAAAATCCTATGGTACTCTGGTGGGCCAGATTGAACAGCACTGAGGTTTTAATGAGCCCCTGGTCTTCACCATAACCTTCATCACAGAGATATGGACCCTGTTGCACATGATCTGCAACTTGTTGTCTTCAAGATATAGACACAGGTTTAGTTGGAAAGATGAGTTTTTCCACCTGAACTAGAAATCTGGACCAGTATCGACCAAAGAAAAGATTTTTAATATCACACCAGGAACTGAATCTTGGACATACAGACCCTACTTCCAGCTTGTATTACTGAGAGAGAGACATTAACACGTTAAAGGTATCCATAGCCTTTAAGATCAAAATTCAAGATTAAGAAGTGTATTTCGAAAAAATTGTTTATGGTCATGTACATTTAACATGTTATGGTTGTTCAGTTATTAAGTTTTCCAGTATGTTGAGGTTTTGATGCTTTCTCTGATAAAGTTTAAGATCAATATGGCATATTTTGATTCTTCACACTGTGACAGAACACAATTGAAGACACTAACGACTTTTCCGAGATCTACATATTATGTAACATGGGATCCTATTTTTTGCTCTCAGAGGCTTTATCAAGAACCATCTGTGACTGTTCTACAGTCAGCACAACTCAGTTGCCACGGCAACCTGTGGACTTGGTGGCGTCTAACAGGAGCTCAGGGCTGTAATTTCAACATCAGTTGCAGGCAGGGACACGGCGGGGGACCCAAATGCACCTTCTTCTATCACATCCCTCAGCTTTCTGGCCCACGCAACCCTGACTCACCCCTATGTTCAGGAAATGTGAAAGGAGACGAGTGATGTCACCTCATGACATCATGATGTGAAAAGGATTATTGGGTGAGACCCTGACTAGTATTTGTGCTACAAAATATAAAATGCTTATTTCCTTGTTACACCTTAATCCAGACAAATTGTACAAATAAGTGCCCTAAGTATACAAAAGTAGTCAAATATAATAAGGCCTTATAGAATATTCTGAAATT
Organism: Rhinella marina; assembly: GCA_900303285.1. Classification (NCBI taxonomy): domain Eukaryota; kingdom Metazoa; phylum Chordata; class Amphibia; order Anura; family Bufonidae; genus Rhinella; species Rhinella marina. Next base: position 97,875 of record ONZH01002932.1, read on the forward strand.
GTCCTCTCTTAGGTTGGCACCATGTTTCAAAATGTATCCTCTTCCCAGCTATATGTTTTTTCATGGATTTGTCAAACGTTTCTGTCAAAAAATTAGGTGCCATTGGACTACAATATTCATTTTTATTTTTACAATGTGAGTGAAAATATACATTTTTGGTTATTAGAGGCAGATGAAAACAGTTCAAATATAACCCATTAGCTTCAAAAACTTTTGCCATTGATTTTCATTATAAAAAAAAGCACGCCTCAAAATTTACCTTATTTTAGTGCAAGTGTAACGCCCTGCACTATTGCCTACACTAAAAATGGTAATGTATGCCTCAATTTTAGGGCAAAAACTGATGCCAGAATAGTATATGTTGCACCCATAGAAAATTATGGGATACTTTACACATCCTTTAAGTTTTATAGGGAAAAGAGTGGTACACAAGCAGTCTTATTCAAGAGTTACATGCAGTACTGAATAGCTTTAAAATATTCCTACCTCATTTACAACCAAAGTCATTGATGTCCAAATGTCCCGTGCGGAATTTCACTTTATTGAAATTTGTGAATTTTTTGCTTTAATTGTATGTGACACCCAAACATTTTTTTTGTTGCTGCACAGATTATGTTTAACCCTTTAAGAACTAATAATGGGTATATATGTCAGAAGCTAGGTCCCACATCATGATGAAAATATCTATGAAGGCCCAGTAGTCAGTAGAACATTGACAGGCAATAATACACAGCACTATATAAGTAGTGCATTGTATTATGTAAGCGATCATGTTCAGGTTCCTTTGTGGGACTAAAAAATATAAAAAATGTTAAAACATGTGTTTTATAAAACTAAAATGATGCCAAAATTTCGATTTTTGTTCAACCTGCCTTCGTTAAAAAACGGAATAAAAAGTGTTGAAAAAGTTATAATTGCCTCAGAATGGTAGCAATGAAAAGTAAAGCTTGTCCCACAAAAAAGTAGCCCTCATGAAACTCCATCAATGGTAGAATTAAAAAAAAGGCTTTAAAGGGGTTCTCCAAGTTATATTTATTGATGACTTAATCCTCAAGTGTATGGGAGCGATCCTTCCGATTGAAATAAATGGGGCGGTTAGGTGTAATTACACCTGCTCACCGCTACCCATGTTACGGCTAGGATGTAAACAATGAAGAGGAGGCAGCGCTGGCACGGCACGCACCTCCTCTTCAAACAGCTGATCGGCGGGGGTGCCGGGTGTCGGATCCCCCGCCGATCTGATATTGATGACTTATCCTGAGGATAGGTCATCAATAAATATAACTTGGAGAACCCCTTTAAGAATATGGTAATACAAAAGCAAATTATGTTTTTGTGTTTTGTATTGTGCAAAAGTAGTAAAACATAAAAAAAAAACTATATAAATTTGGTATGGGTGCAGTCATTTGGAACTGCAAAATAAAGTCAACATGTCATCTATTAAAATAATACAACCAGCCAGCATTTAATTTGTTTTCCAAATAGAGCTTAGACATGAGTAGAAGGGAAATAGTCCACTACGTTCCACAGTCTACAATCAGAAATAAAATGCACGCCAAGGCTGGGGAATAAAGAAATGGAAAAAGGAAAGTTCAACCAGCAATTTAGATGGTCAGCACTACTGTACATTTTCCTTGTTCTTCTGATCAAATCTAGTAAAGAGGCTTAGGCGGGGTTCCGGCTCTCCTTAAAGAGACCAGTTATGTATGGAGAATTACGGGAAGTGCTCCATGGTTTGGAGACTTATTGGCAATGCTCCATTGGAAAAGAATATGCATCTCCCAAGGAAAGAGAACCATCTCGCTAGTGTAGAATATACAGTTTTTTTTAACCCTAACCCTGATTTGCTACATAGCAGGATTGCTATTTTTTTTTTGTTTGCATTCCATTCCCAAAAAATGATTAAAGGGTAAACAATAAATTACATGTACAAAATCATGCAATTTTCAAAAATTTTGAAAAACTGCAGACCACTGAGGAAGCTTCAAAACTCATCTGGAATTTTGTAGGCTATCTGTTACAGGCATGTTATCTGTGGATATACAGTGCCTTGCGAAAGTATTCGGCCCCCTGGAACTTTTCAACCTTTTGCCACATTTCAGGCTTCAAACAAAAAGATATAACATTTTAAATTCTTGGTGAAGAATCAATTGTGAAGTGGAACGAAATTTATTGGATCATTTAAACTTTTTTTTTAATAATCAAACTGAAAAGTGGGGCGTGCAAAATTATTCGGCTCCCTTGCATTAATACTTTGTTGCGCCACCTTTTGCTGCGATTACAGCTGTAAGTCGCTTGGGGCATGTCTCTATTAGTTTTGCACATCTAGAGAGTGAAATTCTTGCCCATTCTTCCTTGCAAAACAGCTCGAGCTCTTTGAGGTTGGATGGAGAGCGTTTGTGAACAGCAGTTTTCAGCTCTTTCCACATATTCTCAATTGGATTCAGGTCTGGACTTTGACTTGGCCATTCTAAGACCTGGATACGTTTATTTTTTAACCATTCCATTGTTAGATTGCAAGATAAATCTCCGTCCTAGTCTCAGGTCTTTTTCAGACTCCAACAGGTTTTCATCCAGAATGGTCCTGTATTTGGCTCCATCCATCTTCCCATCAATTTTAACCATCTTCCCTGTCCCTGCTGATGAAAAGCAGGCCCAAACCATGATGCTGGCACCACCATGTTTGACAGTGGGGATGGTGTGTTCAGGGTGATGAGCTGTGTTGCTTTTACGCCAAACATATCGTTTTGTATTGTTTCCAAAAAGTTCGATTTTTGTTTCATCTGACCAGAGCACCTTCTTCCACATATTTGGTGTGTCTCCCAGGTGGCTTGTGGCAAACTGTAAATGAGACTTTTTATGGATATCTTTGAGAAATGGCTTTCTTCTTGCCACTCTTCCATAAAGGCCAGATTTGTGAAGTGTTCGACTGATTGTTGTCCTATGTACAAACTCTCCCACCTCAGCTGTAGATCTCTGCAGTTCATCCAGAGTGATCATGGGCCTCTTGGCTGCATCTCTGATCAGTCTTCTCCTTGTTTGAGATGAAAGTTTAGAGGGACGGCCGGGTCTTGGTAGATTTGCAGTGGTCTGATACTATGATCGCTTGTACAGTGCTCCTTGGGATGTTTAAAGCTTGGGAAATCTTTTGGTATCTAAATCCGGCTTTAAATTTCTCAACAACAGTATCACGGACCTGCCTGGTGTGTTCCTTGGTCTTCATGATGCTCTCTGTGGTTTAAACAGAACCCTGAGACTATCACAGAGCAGGTGCATGTATACGGAGACTTGATTACACACAGGTGGATTCTATTTATCTTCATCAGTCATTTAGGACAACATTGGATCATTCAGAGATCCTCAATGAACTTCTGGAGTAAGTTTTCTGAACTGAAAGTAAATGGGCCGAATAATTTTGCACGCCCAACTTTTCAGTTTTATTATTACGAAAAAAGTTTAAATGATCCAATAAATTTTGTTCCACTTCACAATTGTGACCCACTTGTTCAAAAATTGTTCAAAAATTTAAATTGTTATATCTTTTTGTTTGAAGCCTGAAATGTGGCAAAATGTTGAAAAGTTCCAGGGGCCGAATACTTTCGCAAGGCACTACTATATGACTACCATTCAAACTTTAGGGAGTCATTTATCAAGCTGAAATCCGGCTAAATGAGGCGTATTTCAGATACAGCTAATGCACTAACCATTGAGCCACAGTGTGGGACTTTTCCCCGCTTGTAGCAGGTCTAAAAAAGTGGGTGTGACAGGGAAGGGGACCATTTTCAGGTGTAGAAAATGGTCTAAATGGAAGACAGCTAGGAAGCTTTAGAATTGGTGGAAGATCCACGAAGTTATGTAAAGGAATGGCGCCTCTTCATTTCGGTCGATCCACTGCCAGCTATGGGGGAAACCGCCAGTCTATATAAATGACCCCCTTAGTGTTTACGCCTATTCTGTCCAAGCTACAAAAATATTGAACAGAAGGTTAAGTTCTGAAAAACCTTTACTGCTAGAATAGGTTTACATGTCACCATGAATACCAGCTAGCTCAGTGGGAGGCTCAGTGTTTCAGTAATGCCGCGTTTGCATCTGTGGCAAGGTAATCCAGGTGCCTGATCCGGCACAAATGGCGGCTGTTGTCTAGACCAAAAACCATTGCATGCAACGGTTTTTCTCTGGCTGAAACCTGGCATTTATGCCGGAAAGCGGCCTGATCCCATTATAGTCAATAAGTATCCGGTGGTGATCTGTAGGATCTGTGCCAAATTTATGAAGAGGCACATGCCTTGTCATAAGTAGGCACATCCTTTGGCAGTCCATGCTCCTGGAGTGAAAACTGCTCCAGTCCCTAACTGGTTAGTGAATTTTAACTGGGCTGAAGGCCCCTGACACGTACTCTGTACCACCCCTGTTACTCCCCAGTAGCAAGGATGGTGTAGAAATGCTGCATGCAACAAAATATTGTCACACAGCCATTAAAAAGTCACACCAGTAAGTCTCAGACAAGTTGTGCAACATAAAACATTTGTGTAACTTGCAGAAGACATGTTGTTGTGAGACTATTATGAAGCTACAATTTGAAAAAGAAAAACAGTAAAATTGTAGACAGGTCGCTGTCTAGTCGTACATGACTTGCACTGCAGTCTAGGATGGCAAAGTCTGCAAAACCCCCTTTAAAGTGTAACTGTTGTTTCAAGTAATTATTCAGAATAAGCTGCCATGTGGGTGTACATGAGGAATAACTATTTCTGGCCATTATATGACTTGTATCTGGCATTTTTAGCAGTTTTTTCCTGTGCAATCTGTAATACTCTTTTTTTGTCTCAGCTGGCGGGCAGAGAGAAGCTGATATCATGTCTCCCCATACACAGGTCATGGATAAACATCGGATTCTGCTCCCCATCTCTCTGTACCACACTCTCATAAGCATCAGCAGTAATGGAAGACATTATATGGTAGATCTAAGCAGTTTAAATGTGAATCCAGCAGTTAATTAAGGCAGTAAATCACTTACAAACCAGCAGCAGTCTGTCTGTCAGTCTTTCTCTCTGCTTGCCTCCAGCAGCCCCCTCCCTTTTCCTCCTTCCTTCCTTCCCTCCCCCTACTCTATCTTTTTGTGAGCAGAAGGTAGGTCTTTGCAGTGAATTGACTGTGGAGGTGTGGGAGAAGAGACTTGGGGGAAAAAAGTAAGCATAAATAAGATATATTGCAAGTATATATATATATATATATATATATATATACTAGCAGAAGGACCCGGCCCGGACAGTTCGCCCGGGTATATTTCATCTATTTCATTTACTGTTTGTGTGTGTGTCGTTAAAAGATATCGAGAGTGACCTCTACAGTGCCCGCCCCTTTAACAGTGACCTCCACAGCAGCCTGCCCCTTAACAGTAACATCCACAGCACCCTCCCCTTTAACTGTGACCTCCACAGCAGCTAAGGTGGCCACTGTCTTCACCCCAGAAAGCCAGACCTCAAACGTGAAGCCACGCCCCTGGTCCCCATGAAGACACACCTCTAAACATGAGGCCACACCCCCTGGCTCCGTGAAGACACAGAGGAGAAGCTGTCTGAGCATGAGCTACTGAAAGGGTGGACATCCCTGCATTCGTCCAGGCACTGCACTGGACGGAGGACAGGGAGCCAGAAAAGCGGACTGTCCAGCCTAAAACTGGACGTCTGGCCACCGTAGCAGCAGCCTGCCCCTAGGGTGGCCAGAGGTCCGATTTTAGACTGGACAGTCCGGCTTTCAGACTCCCTGTCCTCTGTCCTGCGCAGGGCCTGGATGGACACAGGGATGTCCTTTTGAACAGCTCACTCTCAGACAGCAGCACTGTGCAGTCTGAGCATGAGCAGCAGGGAGAAAGTTACCCTCCCTCCAACCCCTGCAGCTGACAGAAGTTGATTTTTACCTTCATTTTTTCAATTCCCGTCGGCTGAAGAGTGGGAGGGGGCGTGGCCTGATTGGGTCGGGCGTGGCTTAGTTGGGCCTGGGGCGATGCCATGGTGATTTATAAGGAAACACAGTGGGTAGCAGTGGAAGAATACAACTTTTATTACTACTGAAAGGTAAATATGTGAAATTTACATTATATTAGGTAATGATTGATGATTAATTAGTGTAAAACATAAGTTATATTTATGGTAACCGGAATTCCCCTTTAACAGTGTCATCCACAGCACCCTGCCCCTTTAAAGCAGACCTACAGCAGTGAAGGAAAATGGCTGGGTTATTATGGAAACCTGGTATGAAACAGTGTGTATGTGGAGACTAACTGCCTGCGCTTCTATTGGCTGATAAGGGTCATGTGACCAGGCTTCTATTGGCTAATGCATTTTTTGGGAATATCTCAGGAACTGTACGTCCTGGAGAGCTGAGACCCTTTCTAAAACCTTCCCGGACACCTGATGTACCTGTGTGCCAAATTCTGTGATTGGAGCTGCGACGGTGCGGATTCCTTTAGCGGACATAAATACATACACTCAGCTTTATATATTAGATATATCCAGGGGTGGACTCAAAACTTAAAGTGGCCCTGGAAAGAAAACGTAAAAGTGGCCCTATGTTGTAGGGGTGAGGGGGTACAAATTGACAGAAGGTGGGGCAACACGAGTTGGCGGAGTTAGAAGTATCATATGACAAAATACTGCTCCAGCAGAACCATATACCACAATACAGCACAATATATTGCCCCAAAAGCTGTCCCTTTGTGGTGGCCGTCAATAGCTGCCATTTTTTGTCCTCCTCCTGTCATCTCTGATTAAGATATGGAGCAGAGGTCTTAGGAGGTGACATGCGGCCACAGCTATTGAATTCAGGAGGGCATGTTCAGTCACTGGCTAGGTACATGAGTACCTAATTCTCACTGCTTTAATTACCATTGAGAGCTCATTATGTACCCAGGCGGTGGCAGAGAGGACAACTTGGGCGGCCTCTTGGGCATCGGCCCACCGGGAAATTTCCCTGTGAAGTCTATGTCCTATGGCTGTATATAACTATATCTATATATCTATACAGTGGGAAAAATAAGAATTTGATACACTGGCGATTTACCAAGTTTTCCCACCTACAAAGAAGAGAGAGGTCTGTAATGTTTATCATAGGTACACTTCAACTGTGAGAGACAGAATCTAAAAAAAATCCAAAAAAAATCACATTGTATGATTTGTAAATATTTTGCATTTTATTGCATGAAATAAGTATTTGATCACCTGCCAAGCAGCAAGAATTCTGACTCTCACAGACCTGTTAGTTTTTCTCTTAGAAGCCCTTCTACTCTGCACTCATTACCTGTATTAATTGCACCTGTTTGAACTTGTTACCTGTATAAAAGACACCTGTCCACACATGCAATCAATCACTCCAACCTCTCCACCATGGCCAAGACCAAAGAGTGTCTAAGGACACCAGGGACAAAATTGTAGACATGCACAAGGCTGGGATGGGCTACAGGACAATAGGCAAGCAGCTTGTCAATCTTCCTCGGTCTGGGACTCCAAGCAAGATCTTGCCTCGTGGGGTAAGGATGATTCTGTGAAAGGTCAGGAATCAGCCCAGAACTACACGGGAGGACCTGGTCAATGACCTGAAGAGAGCTGGGACCACAGTCTCAAAGACTACCATTAGTAACACACTATGTCGTCATGGATTAGAATCCTGCAGGGCACGCAAGATCCCCCTGCTCACACCAGCAGGGGGACCAGGTCCAAGTCCAGGCCCGTTTGAAGTTTGCCAATGACCATCTGGATGATCCAGAGGAGGCATGAGAAAAAGTCAACTCCACTCACTGTGTTTAGAGGAAGAAGAAGGATGAGTACAACCCCAAGAACACCATCCCAACTGTGAAGCCTGTCGAATCATCATACTTTGGGGGTGCTTTTCTGCAAAGAGGACAGGACGACTACACTGTATTGAAGGAAGGATGGATGCCATGTATCGCAAGATTTTGGCCAACAACCTCCTTCCCTCAGTAAGAGCATTAAAATTGGGTCGTGGCTAGGTCTTCCATGATAATGACTCGAAACACACAGCCAGGGCAACTAAGGAGTGCCTCTGTAAGAAGCATTTCAAGATCCTGGAGTGGCCTAGCCAGTCTCCAGACCTGAACCCAGTTGAAAATCTTTGGAGGGAGCTGATGTAGCAGAGACAGACCTGAAACCTGAAAGATATGTAGAAGATCTGTATGGAGGAGTGGGACAAAATCCCTGCTGCAGTGTGTGCAAGTTTTATATTCACTTGCGTCTTGCACTATTCATTTATGACTATATCAACTGTACCATACAACACTGTCAAGATGTGAAAAGTGCACCACACATTTTATGTGGGACCTTCCTTTCTCTGTATGTTTCCATATGTTGTGAAAGGAATGCGGGTGACACAAATGGAGCTCACTCTGAGTTACTGGATTACAGGGTCAGAGAGCATTTATTCTGAGCTTTTCTCTACAGGAAAACTCATTTTCAAGCTATTGTACCATTGACTAGTGTTGAGCGAGCACCTCTGTGCTCGCATGCTCCAGTGCTCTGGCTGAGCACTAGGGGGTGCTCGAGTGCTCGGCCGAGCACCTGAGCATAATGTTAGTCAATGGGACTAAACCAGGCACCCCTGCTCGGAAGAGGGGAGGGTGTCTGGTTAATAGCAAAAGGTCAGAATCGCGACTTCTCCTTTTTTACTCCTTTCACTTGTAAAAGTATGCTAATTAACTGACTTTGTACGCATTAGCGCACAATGCGTAGCTTTAGCATACAAATTTGTACGCATTAGCATACAATACGCAGCATTAGCATACCAATTGGTATGCATTAGCATACAATGCGTAGCATTAGCGTACAAATCAACATTACAGTGAATGCCAGTACTCTCCTGGACGTTTATTCGCTGCGTAGCAGCAAACAAACGTGCGGGGAAGAGACTCGAGCATTGCGCTCGAGTACACTCGGTGTCCGGCCGAACACCGAGCGGACCCGAGCGTAGGCATGCTCGGCCAGCGAGTTCCGCCGAGCATGCTCACTCAACACTACCATATATCCATTTTTAGGTATGAAAAACAGTTTTCATATGTTACTGTAAAAAGATTTCACACAGGTGTATATAAGGATAAAACTTATCTGGAGAAAATAATGATTCTTTTTCATATGGCAATACATGACTATGAAAACCTCCACGTGAAAATACAAGGTCACACTTACAAAAGGACTTGTGACTATTTTAGGTGTAAAATAGTCACTATCCCCCTTTATAACTGGCCGTGCAACAATATTTAGTTGCACAGCCGGTTTTATGCCATGTCTATCAGTTGGGTGTGACAGGGGGCTCTCCCAGTCCCGGGAAAATTTACTGGTTCTTAGGCCCCTTTCACACGACCGTATGCCCTCCGAGACATATGGTCCGTGAGCGGGCCATATGTCCCGGAGCGGCATCGATCGTGCGCACGGGAGTGCACAGCATCATTGATTACAATGATGCTGTGCACGACAGGCCGCCCGCGGGACTATTGTCCCGCAGTCATATGATTTTATGAGTGCGGGACAATAGCCCACGGGCGGCCCGGCGTGCACAGCATCATTGTAATCAATGATGCTGTGCACTACCTGTGCGCACAATCGATGCCGCTCCGGGACATATGGCCCGCTCACAGACCGCATGTCTCGGAGGGCATACGGTCGTGTGAAAGGGGCCTTATGCCTAGAACTAGTTTTTAACGAGAGGCGCAAGGACTGCCACAGATGCACACATCTCGTCATAAATTAGACAAATCTAACAGTAGTGCAAGGTAGAAACTAAGACTGACGTAAAAAGCTGGTCTTAGTAAATGAGCCCCACAGTGTCCCTGGGAGTACAGAAAACTCCAAAGGATACCAATAGCATTATTTTACAGATAAAAATGCCTGCCTTGTGCTGTGCTTTTGTGGGCATTTTTAGTGGTGCTTTTCTTGCTTTGTGGAGTTTGTTGTTTTTTCACAAATAGTGCTTTAGTACATGTCGTTTTCTATGGATTTTTTTTTTTTGCAAGCCATGCATTTTCTACTTCCTCTGTATTCAATAGTTAAAAAGTCTTGCTAAAAAAACATAACAAAAAAATTTTATAAAAAAACACACCTTGACACGCCTTGCATTTTTTCAAGCAGCCCCAAAAAACTAATGCATGCCTATGACACAAAAATGAACACCACTGAAAGAAACACCACTGAAAAAATGAATGTTTGTATTGCATTTAATATTTCCCATAAACGTCCATCAAGCATAAAATTCAGCAAAAAATGGCAGGAAAAAATACAACAAAAAGCACATAAAATGCCAAAAAGACTAGAGAAGGAATATATCAAACTGGTGTGCCAATTTTCTGCTATAAAAAAGTTGTAAATTTTGGTGCAAGTCCCATTTTGTTTCAAAATGTACTACTTTTTGCCATTTTTCAACACTTTTGCCTCTTCTGAAAAGCAGGTGGAAAAACGGGCTTAATTAGGTTAATTGGTTTTACTCCAGATTTATCACGGCAACTTTTTTTTTTTTTAAGTAGCAAAAAAAGTTGTAAAATCCCTGCACTAAGGAGAGCGGAGTAGCATTTTTTTGTGGTAGTTTTAATGATGCACCAAATGTATCAAACAACGTGCGCCGTTTCAGAAATTTGGCACAACTTTTGTGAACAAAAACGGAGTTAAAAAAATCCCCTCATGATACCACCCTGAGGCTGCCTTCACACAGTCAGTGTATGGTCAGTGATTTCCATCAGTGATTGTTAGCCAAAACCAAGATCCTACACAAATATAGGCCTCTTTTACACCGTCAGTTTTCGTCAGTATTTTTGCATCAGTATTTGTAAGCCAAATCCAGGAGTGGGTTCAAAACAGAAGAGTCACAAATATTTCTAATATACATTTTCTCTGTAGGTTTCACTCCTGGTTTTGGCTTACAAATACTGACCAAATACTAATACAAAATACTGACCAAATACTGACCGTGTAAAACAGGTGTGATTAGACTGGAGTAGTGGATAAGCCTGTCAGTATTTAGCATAGTGGAGCACATTTATCAAGCTTTCCTGTTTAGTCCATAAAGTAAGGCCTTGTTCACACGTCAGTTATTTGATCAGTTATTTCCTTCAGTTACTGTGAGCCAAAACCAGGAGTGGAGGCTACACAGAAATAAGGTATAAGGGCCCTTTCACACGACCGTATGCCCTCCGAGACATGCGGTCCATGAGCGGGCCATATGTCCCGGAGCAGCATCGATCGTGCGCACAGGAGCGCACAGCATCATTGATTACAATGATGCTGTGCACGTCGGGCTGCCCGCGGGGCTATTGTCTCGGAGTGGCATTAATCATATTGGTACAGGACAATATTCCTGCGGGCGGCCCGACGTGCACAGCATCATTGTAATCAGTGATGCTGTGCGCTCCTGTGCGCACGATCGATGCCGCTCCGAGACATATGGCCCGCTCACGGACCATATGTCTTGAGGCCATACAGTCGTGTGAAAGGGCCCTAAGGGAAAGATCTGCACCTGTTCTGTGTTTTTGACCCAACCTGGTTTTGGCTCACAATAAGGCCTCATGCACACGTGTGCCAGCCGTGCCCGTGCTGCGGGCCGCAAACTGCGGTCCGCAATGCATGGGCACTGACCGTGAGGCCACCGCTTGTGGATCGCGGACCCATTCACTTGAATGGGGTCCGCGATCCGCATCCAAGGGTCCGCACCGCAAAAAAAGTAGTGCTTGCGCTACTGTTTTGCGGTGCGGAGGCACGGCCAGAAACACCACGGAAGCACACCGTAGTGCTTCCGTGGTGTTCCGATCCGTGCCTCCGCTCCGCATCGCCTGGATCGCGGACCCATTGAAGTGAATGGGTGCATGATGCGGCCTGCACACGGCCAGTGCCCGTTTATTGCGGACCGCAATACAAGCACGGCCGGCACACGTTCGTGTGCATGAGGCCTTACTGATGAAAATCACTGATCAAATAACTGATGTGTGAAAAAGGCCTTAGACAGGCATATTTAATTCATCTGTCTTTCTTTTGGCGAGTATTTATTAAAAGACGGACAGTGGTTGATGAATTAGACTCAGCATATTTTTTAGTCTGACCTCTGGTGGTTATTTCAGTACGACAAGTTCATATTCACTTAGGCCCCTTTCACACAAGTGTGGTGGATTCCGGATGCGTTCAGGGTGCGTTCAGTGAAACTCGCATCATTTTGCAAGCAAGTTCAGTCACTTTTGTCTGCGATTGCCCTCAGTTTTTCCCGCGCGGGTGCAATGCGTTTTGATGCGTTTTTCACGCGTGTGATAAAAAAAATTAAGGTTTACAAACAACATCTCTTAACAACCATCAGTGAAAAACACATGCATCCGGATGCATTGCGTTTTACACTGAAGCCCCATTCATTTCTATGGAGCCATGGCTGAATGAAAAACGGAGAATATAGAACATGCTGCGTTTTTCATGCAACACAGAACTGATGTGTGAAAAAAAACACTTGTACAAAGACCCATTGAAATGAATGGGTCAGGATTCTGTGCGGGTGCTATGAGTTCACGTCACGCACCGCACCCACGCGGAAAACTTGCTCGTGTGAAAGGGGCCTTACATTGGTTTAATTTATTTGCACATGAAAATGTCACATGTGTTCCAGAAAAGTGTGAATTTTAATGCAAAAAAAAGTTGGATTTCATCACTCAAAACAGACAAAGAAAAGTACCCCAGCCATGTGTGGGTGCAAAAAAAGGCACAACTACATAAATAAGTCGGAAAACAGTCACAAAAGTTAGAAAACTTCTGAATTAGTCTTAAAAATCAAAATAGGTGAACAAGGCACAAAAGCCTCTAAAATAGGACCAAATGGATCAGGTACAGTTAGACTATTGGTTGGTTGGCATACAAAATAGGTGCAAAGTCGCATATTAAAAAAAAACGTCACAGCCATATAGATGTTTTATGTTTGTGAAAAGGTGCACGTCCACCAGATGACGCGAGAATTTAATTGTCGCACAGCCCCACACATCACAGACAAACACCCCTGGAGAAGAATAAAAAGAAGAATAATTTTTCTACAAATTCATACTTAAAAAATGCAAACCTACATAAACTGGCAGAAAATAACAGCGCGCGTTTAATAAGCCCCTGCGCTGGCGGTGTATTGCCAAAGTTATGCAGAGGTGCCCACCCCCTTCCCCGCCCACACCATGCCTCCATTTTTAGACCCGGCGTGAACGGGGAAGAAATCGCAGATTCTGCCACAACATGGCATGAAACAGAATTGCCACAAAAGTGGCGTATATCTTTTCGTAACTGACCCTCTTAGTCTATCCAAAAACGGAAAAACTTCCTATAGAAATGCTGTTATGAAAAAAAAAAAGTCTAAAAGAAAACTGAAGAATACATGGCATTTTCACCTGCAAAAAAAGATAAAAAGCTATGGAGGTCATTTATCAAAGACTGTAGTTTTACACCGGTCTTTGACTGTGGCGGAGGATGTGCCTAATTTACAGTGAGACACAGGCATCCTCTGCTTATCTGTGTGCCTGGAAGAAACTTTACCCAGCCCCTGACTGGAGTAGATTTCAAGCATCATTTAGCCAGTTTCTTAGCATAAACACTCCACAATGATCCGCACTGCCAAGTGTTGATAGTGGTGTAAAAATGCCTCGTGCAACAAAATTTTGTCACAAAAAGTTGCAAGGAGACTTGCAACTTTTTTTTATGCTGAACTGTTGTTAGTAAATAACCTCCTAGGTGTGAAAGAAGACTAAGGGCTTGTTCACACATCAGTTATTTGATCAGTTATTTTGATCAGTTATTGTGAGCCAAAACCAAGAGTGGAGCCTCCACAGATATCAGGTATAATGAAAAGATCTGCACCTGTTCTGTGTTTTTGACCCACACCTGGTTTTGGCTCACAATAACTGATGGAAATAACTGATCAAAAAACTGACATGTGAACAAGCCCTCAGTGAGACATTTTTTAAAAGCATTGAAATGTTGTTTCAAGCATGTGGTTCATTAGTTTCATAGCTCGCCCTTCTACCACATTTGGTGCCTGCCTAGAGCAGTGATTTTCAACCAGTGTGCCTCCAGCTGTTGCAAAACTACAACTCCCACCATGCCCTTCTGTAGGCTGATAGCTGTAGGCTGCCTGGGCATGATGGGAGTTGTAGTTTTGCAACAGCTGGAGGCACACTGGTTGAAAATCACTGGCCTAGAGGATATGGTGACGTCAACATCCCATGGAGCAAGCACACTTGAAAATAATTGAAATTTGGCATCCTAGCAATCTAGCTTATTTTACTAGAAATCACGTGTACAGGTTGTGTGATGAGGAGCAGATTGCACGGGTTGGGATTGTGAATTTTTATCACTGTGATCTTACCTGCTGCGGACTGTATCCATTGTCATGTCAGTTGCTATGTTCCAGGAGACAGATCTAGAAATCTGCTTGCAGACTAGAATTCTCCTTAGCTCAGGCCCTCTTGGGTGACCATCCAATGCCCATTTACGTGCATTACTGCAGCTTAGATACTTTGGCACAGTCTTAAAGAAGTGATATATCTACCATATCTGAGTGTTTGGCAAATTAAATCAAATGTTCTTCTTGATAGTCCTCGATCGCGTGGAGACAATAGTGGGAATATGAAGTCTTCTTCTTTTCAGTATCCAGAGTTCTGCTTATCTATTCCATACAATCCCGATTTGATGAACTTTTGAAGAAAGCTTTAGATATGAGAGATGACGTCCTATAATTGGCATCATAACCTCTGGAGCTCTATAATTAATACGTAAGTTCTCTTTATGGTGTAAGAAGTGGGATGTTCACAGCAGGTTTTTCACCACGGTAAACTGTGTTCTTTGTGATTCTGGATCACAGTATTGACACTGATGATCTCTGGTAATATGAGAAGATGGCACATTAACCTGGCAGCGCAGTCTCCGACCGTCTTCCCTGGTTGACAAACCACGTTTTCACTGTTGGGAAAAGAAAAAAGAAAAATAGCAACAGATAAAAGAAGTAGCAAGCCAAATCCTTCTGAAAACCATCTGCTGTAATATGCACAGTGGAGAACGCGGGTTATTTTTATCTGTTTCTTCATCTTCCAGTTGCATAATAATTCTTGATAGACATTACTGCATATGGATATGGATTTTCAAAGACTGAAAGGAAATCAGGAAGTTTAGTTAAATGTGAATATATATATATATATATATATATATATATATATATATACCGATCAACCATGATCTAGAACCACTAGAACCACTAAATAACATTGACCATCTCATTACAATGGAACCTACTAAAGGCCGTTTCAGACGAGTGTATTTGCAATCTGTATATGGTACAGATTTTATGTCCTGGAAACCGCTTGGAGAAAGGGCCTGTAGGTGGGGGGCAGGCTGGGGGGATGGAGGTTGAGCTGGAAGAGCCAGAGGAGTGCCCCCTGGGCTAGCGTGTGTGGTGGTGACAACACCCGGATGGATTTGGAAAAACTGTAGCATCAACCGGTACGGTATGTATTCTTCTGAGTTTAATACCGTATACGGCACCTATCCGGAAAAATAGTTTGGAGAGAGAGAAAGAGAGGAAAAAGACGTGCAGTATGGAGCAATTACACGGAAACTATTAGATTAGGCAGACTTGGTCTGCTTAATTGCAACCCAGACAAATGAGAGAAAGAGAGGAAAATGACGTATTTTTAAAAGTGACGTTCAGTATAGATCAAGTGTGGTATGTGTTCTATGTATACTACTCAGTTTAATACCGTATATGGCAGCTATCCGGAAAAATAGTTTGGAGAGAGAGAAAGATAGGAAAAAGACGTAAATTGTTTGGAGAAAGGGCCTGTAGGTGGGGGGGCAGGCTGGGGGGAAGGTTGAGCTGGAAGAGCCAGAGGAGTGCCCCCTGGGCTAGCGTGTGTGGTGGTGACAACAGCCGGATGTAGTTAGAATGACGACGCAGGACCCCAACTTAAAAATTTAGCATCAACCGGTACAATTGTCAATTATGACTCGATCAAGTGTGGCATGCCTTTTTAGATGGAGATTGCATGTGGTCACGTACTCCCTGGAACCCGTAGCTCACCCCTTCTCTGATGTGCTACCCCAGAACATTCTCTGCCCCAAATTCGCAAGACCTTTTGCAGTCTCAGTGTGCTGACAGTGGGGATTTACCAGTGTTGTCTGAGGAGGTGGTGGACAATGGCGAGACACAGGTGTCGGGGGGTGAGGTAGTTGAAAGTGAAGCAAGTTACATTGT
>ONZH01002933.1:0-151397 GCA_900303285.1 Rhinella marina
GGGGGAGTTTTTTAAGTCTTCCCCTTTGAATCCTTTTGGGAAGACTATCTTATGGTATGGACTCTACATTGACAATGTGCTTATTATTTGGCATCACGATTTGACGTCCATTCCTGAATTTCTGGATTATGTGAACTGTAATGAATATAGTCTGAGGATTACAGGTATGTGTCACGAATATGTCAGGACATACTGACATTCCTGCTACTGGTAGCAGGAGGTCGGTAAGATTGGCAACCCGTGGGTTAATCTGACAGGTTCTCCTTTGGTTGTTTTGTTGTTGCTGGCATTCACCACACCCTCCCCCTTCAGGTGTAGGTATCTTATCAATTATCTTTGTCTATTTAATTTTGCTTCTCCCATCATGCTGTGCGGTTTATACTTTCTGTGATATCTGTGGTCTGCCGGTGCGTGACTGTCTGTGGAGATCCCATTGCTGCCATTTGCTTCAGGAAAGTTAAGTGTCCTCTTTCCCTTTTGTTTATTTGTGTATTCCTTCCCTGTGTTTTGGTGTTTGGGCCTGAGGGGAGACTACTGTTCGTCCAGGTTGGTGGAGAAACAGTTTGACTCTTTCCAGTCATTAGCTTCAGGGTCCTTCAGGGACAGTTAGGGTCCCAGGTGTCCTGCGTATGTACTTGCTTACCTTCGTTAGCTACACAGAGTTAGACCGAGCAGCGCCACTGGCCGGGGCACGCTCCTTACATTTTAGAATACCAGACTGCCATATACCCCTTGGGACCTGGAAAACTGCTGCATCAGCAGGAAATCACTGCAGAGATGGCACATTAAGCAAATGTAATAATTTATATTACTTACGCATTTGCTCGGGAATAGTGCATAGTGGTGTTTGCTGAGCAGAGGTGCGGTGCCAGCAAGGTATGAATCTGGTAGTTGCGCGGTACCTATAAATATTACATATTATTTACAGACCGCAAAATACATACGGTCATGTGCATGAGCCATAACTGTGACAGCACATATGTGGTTTATGTTAAAGTGTGTATTAAATGCAATCTCAAATATGTAGTATGTACTACTAGGAAAATCAAGACGCGAATTGCAGAACATCTGCCCTATATTGCTAAAAATCAAGTCAATTCATAAGGTGCCTCTAAACATCTTATTGAATCACATCAGGGTGATATTACTAATTTTTTGGCATCAAAACGAGTAGCAGACCTTCTCGAGAAGGAAATTGACAATAGTTTATTTTAAAGAGAGAAGCTTTCTGGATACTAAACTTAAAGGGGTCCAACCCCCGTCGATCTGATACTGATGACCTATCCTGAGGATAGGTCATCAATAGTAAAAACCCGGACAGCCCCTTTAAATATTCATTTTCCTATGGACTTGAATAGAAAGTCTGATTTGCTATATTTAGACTAACATTTATATTGTTGACTAACTAGTTTTTGCTTATTATATTTCCGTATATATTGTTGTCATTTCTGGTTTTAAAATGTACTGGTTTATGGTATGATTAAGCACAGGCACAGTTTTTGGACCTTTTATTAAGCATGGACTATATACATTTCAAGATTTTAGCAGCTTGATCCGTATTCAATTTTTATTTCTGTGTTTATCGCTGTGGTCAAGCGCTGGATCTGCTGTTGTGTATAGTGCCTGTTTGTGTCTGCGGTGCACTATTTGGTGAGCAAACATATTTATTTCTTATCACCGTGGAGTCTAGCCTTTTGCCCATTTGGGTCCAAAAAAAAAAATTTAAGCCTTTTTTGAAGCGATCAACTATTCCACAATCTGGAGACTGAACTTTTTCTTCTCCAGACGGAGGCAGTGCCACCTTGTCTTTTGAGGAGAGTTTACATGGGACAGCTTTTCACCTGTTATATAGGTTAATCATGCCCCCATTAAACAGCTCTTCTCAAGGCTAAACACGTTTATTCGATTCTCATAACGTCATGCCCCTTATCAGTTTAGTTGCTCTCCTTTATACTTTTTCCTGCTCCAGGGCATCTTTTCTATGGACTGGTGCCCCGAACTGAACTGCATATTCCAGCTGAGGTCACACCAAAGCTTTGTAAAGTGGTAATATTAGGTCCCTTGTGCTGTGGCTCTTTTAATATGTATACAGATGCAGCTGAGCTAAATACAGATGCAGATGCATGTATGCAGATGCAGCTGAGCTAAAATTACCTGATAAGACATGTCAGAAGCCATTGAAAACCATTGAAAAAGTCAATCAACATTTTCTTGCTATTCTTTACTTAATGCGTTAACAATAGTGATGAGCGAGCCGGAGCATCAAGATTCGGGATTCGCACGAATCTTGCCCACTTCGGCTCGGCATCCCGAGGCAGCGCGGATTTGTGAAGATTCGTGAGTCACTGCCAATTTGAAATGCCCGTTTTTTTTAGCCAATGAGCATCAAAGGGAAGCCTGTGGGAACGCCTGCTGTGATGTAACAGCCCCTATACCTCCCTAGCAGTGATTGGCTGGCAGTGACATGTGACCTAAATTTACATAAGGTAGGGACCTGCAGCATCAGCCTCAGGCCTCATTTACACGTCCGCAATTTGCGGACCGGGTGCGGACCCATTCACAGTGAATGGGGCCACAAAAGATGCGGACGGCACACTGTGTGCCGTCCGCATCCGCACTTCCGTTCCGTGGGTCCGGAAAAAAATAGAACATGTCCTATTCTTGTCCGGATCCACGGACAGGAAAAGGCATTTCTATCATGTGCGTTCCACAAATTGCGGACTGCACATGGGCCGCTGTCCGTGTTTTGCAGATCCGCAAATTGCGGATCCGCAAAACACGAACAACACCAAACGGACGTCTGAATGAGCCCTTAGGGAGCCTCAGAGGCATCCCTACATGCTGCCCCTGGTGTTTCCTATGCATTTCCAAGGTGTTTCCATCATTTTCTGAGGTTTTCACATGTTGGGGCAAACTTGACTGTGCAGAACCTTTGGCCCCTGCAAAAAGATTCGGGTCTCCCATAGACTTTAATGGGATTCGTGATTCGGCCCGAACCCACGAATCCCACGGTGGGATTAGGGCCGAATACCGAATCCCTGAATCTTTTAGGATTCGCTCATCTCTAGTTAACAATCAAGTTTAGCTCGACTACATCTGTACTGTGAGAAATGGACAACATTTCTCATATCTTTTTATTATCTGCGTATGTCTAATACCTGTTGTGTGATCTCCTATATGTCCATGCTATTCAGTAATCGTATGTGCCGTTCTGTCTGGGCTGCAGTTGGAATCCGTATTACCCTTGCAGGAAATCAGTTTATCACCTGAATGTTAAGGAACTCGCCCTTTGCAAGTGGTAATCAATGGTGGCTCCTGGAATTGCAGGCCCCTAGACAGCGTGGAGCCTCACACCATGGGGCCAACTACTTTTCAAATCCATTATCAGAAAGGGAAAAAATATATCATAAGCGATAACTCATGTCTGGTAACCCTCACGTATTAATAATTGTGATCATTGGATTCCGTGTGATGTGGGCATCGTAGGGGGTCTAAATATCCCATCCCTGAGAGTCAGCATTCCCACATAACCCGCATCTCAACTTCTGGGACAACCACACCGGTCATGTGTGGTATCAAAATGATCAGCCAGATGTAATATACATTATTAAAACTTGTTGGGTCCCGAATATCCATTAGTGTGGATGGGAAGCCATGTTTTATTAATATTTCATGTCTGCCAGGTGAGTAAGAGAGGTGGAGCATGCACATGTAATGAGGACCATCTCAGAAGGCTGGGACAGAATAGCAGGGAGACTCCTCTCAGCTCCACCCTCTGCCCAATGGGGATAAAAATGGTCTATTGGGAACATTTCAGAGAACTCAGCTTGGGGATCCAATATAAATTGGGTTGCGTTCAACTTTCTTTTCCTGTCCCCGGAACCAAAAGGGACTGCTGACCATACCATCTGTTGAGTAAGACCTTTATGCTTTTTTTCCTTTTATTTTTATACTGTTTTGTGCACGTTTATGTATGTCTTATTTCTTGTAACTTTTTTGTAACTAAGTACTGTACCTTTTTAGCACATTAAAGCACTTCTTTAATGGTTTTGCCGTGTACCCTGAATGAGCCCAGTAACCTCCGTTTTCCTAAGTGTGTGATTTGCGTTACAGTGTATTTGCTATAAGTGTGGCCTGTGCTACTGTGAGCCTGCTTGCGAGTGGGGTGCTGTGGGGTTTTCTATGAGCCCTTAATTAATCAGTGTATTGATTTAAATGTCATAGATGGTGGCAGTGTGTTGGGGTGCATAAAAAGGGTGTGTCAGGGTGTGATCGAGGCTCAATCTGAGGCCTGAGTGTAGGGGCACGAGAGATTGAGTGTGTGAAATAGATCGACCCTTGGCAGTCACACCCAGGTCACGTGACAGGGCGGTTCCCGTACGTGACATGTACATTGTCAGGTTCTAACATCAGAATGTGAACCCCGCAAAAAACAATCCACCAAGGTTTGACCAAGCTGATATTTATTTTAAAAAAACAACTTTTTTTCATGATTTTAAAGTCTAATAAGTGCTGCTTTAGGAAAATAATGGAGCAATTAGAACCATGGTAGAGCTATTGAAGCATGAAGTGGAACTGCATCATTCTCTTCATCATTTCACTAATCCATACAATTATCATTATCAAGTAAGATTATGGAACATAATTGTTCAATTAATATTGCAGAAATTGCCCTGAGCTCTTCTTCTAATTACATTTTAGGTCTCCAATCAAGCTTTCTATTGATTATTGTATATTCATAGCTAAGATCTTTGAAGGTGAAATAACCTCACAAATTTAAGTACACACAAGTAAGTACATGTTTAGAAATTCATTTAAGATGAAAATGTGGACTTTCTTACAAGGTGTTTTCAATGTATGATTGATTCATGGTAACTCTTGCATGGGTGGTAGATATCTCCCTCACAATACCATACATATACACCATGGTGATAGTGTAGACATATGAGTTTTGACCACACAATCACTAGCAGTGCAGTGATTTGCACTGACCATGGTGTGGACAAAGGAAGAAGTGTATTTGTACCATGAGCATATACCTGGCATTGCAGTCATTTGTAATGGCAGCTTAAAGAAGACCTCCCACACAAATTTTTATTCTCTGACCTGTTAGAAAGGTACATGATGTAATCTGTAGTGAATATAATCTTCTTACCAGTGACTGTATTTGTGAGTTAACCCCTCCCTTCCGATCCTCAGCTGTGTCATGTGACCAGCAATCAGACTTTCCAATTAATACAGCATGTGTGGACAGAAAGCTACCGTAGTTTCTCTACATATTCCTATAGGAGCCTCAATGTCAGTCTCATAGGAATGAATAGAGAAGTAACTGACTTCCTGTCCTGTGTCAGTTGGAGATCAGAGAGTTGGTCACATGACATAGCTAAAAATTAAAATTAGAAGGAGGGGATAGCTCACAAATACAGTAACTGATGAGAAGATTAAATTCACTATAGATTTCACCATGCACCTTTCTAACAGGCCAGAGAATAAGATTTTTTTGTTTGGGAGTTTTAAAGTGGTTATCCACTCTTTTACTCCTGAGTAGTGTTGAGCGGACCCGTGGATGTTCGGCCAAACTTCAGGTTAAAGTTTGGGTTTCGGGACCCAAACTTGACCTGAACTCAAACCCAGACCCCATTGAAGTCAATGGGCACCCGAACTTTGGTGCACTAAAATGGCTGTAAAATAGTCGTAGTAAGGGCCAGAGGACTGCAAAAGGAAGCAAAATGTAGGTAAGAGCAGTACAATTACCCTGCAAACAAATGTGGATAGGGAAATTACTTAAAATAAGGTAGAATACAAAAAAATAATAATCTTGAACTAGGAGCGAAGGTCAAAGTGGGGTAGGAGGTTTAGGAAGGGTTGGATGTGGTGGTATAGGTGTATCTGACACCAAAAATGGTTTTATGTCACCCAAAGAACAGATTATCTATTGTATTGCCCTGTAACGGATACAATACTGTGTATGTGACACCAAAAATGGGTTTATGTCACCCACAGAACTAACAGACAGATTAACTATTATATTTCTGTGTCATATGGTGCATTTCACCCACAAAAAATCATTATAGGTCACCCACAGAATTAATAGCAAGATTAATTATTATATTTCTGTGTCAGGGGTGCAAAGCTGGGGTATTGTACCCACAAAAAAAAATCACTATCGGTTACCCACAGAATTAATAGCAAGATTAAATTCCTAACACTTTCAGATGAAATGCTTAGAATGCAGCAACACAAAATCAAATAATGTTGCTTTAAGTTTTATTGTGCAAAGTATTAAAACAGATAAAAGCTATATAAACTTGGTGCTCTCGTAATTGTACTGACCCACAGAATAAAGTTATAATGGGGAATCCAAAAAACAATGACAGAATTCTCTCTAAACCGACTCCACCCCTAAACTTTTCAATATAAAATATGTTTCCTTAAAGAGGACCTCTCACCGCTCCTGAGATGCCTGTTTTAATAGCTTCATGCATTTCCCATGTAATAACAATTCTGGAGCGTCTATTCTTATTACTCTATGTTGTGCATATTTTTTCTAGAAGTTAGGAATAAATTGCTGGCAGAGTTCATTGAAGGTCCAGATGGTTGTTGCCAGTTTGGGGTAGCAAAGGCCCACCCCCTCTTCCCCAGCTGAAAATAGTCCATGCAGTCGCCACTAAGAGGAGCTCAATTTAAAGAGATTATTACAGCTTCCATTGTTGTTGTATTAATTCCTATTTGCTGAGCTCCCTCTAGTGACGGCTGCAGGCAGCCAGCTAAGTTTGTAATCAAAGAGCAGGAGACTCATGACTCATCAATGTATTTTGCCAGTTTTTAGAACGAGAGCCACATATCTGAAGCATCTGTTCCACTTTTATTTATATAAAAGTTTGATAAAGTCCAAAGATAACTTTTTCTTCTTACAATTTGTATTTAAAATGTCCTCCGCTTGATTAAAAAAACAAAAACAAAAAAAACAAACAAAAGTAAATTTGACAGAAATCTGGGGTGCTGCATATATTCTGGGAGGGATTGACGTGCATATACTGGTGGGAAATTAGGTGCAGGGGGCCCATACTAGGTTTTGCTATGGGGCCTTATGAGGTCTGTGTACACCCATGCTAGCTGACTGCTTCCTTTTTGGTTATCTGGAATCTGCTACCTGTGAGCTCACACCTGTTTTTTGTCACCTTACTCTGTAGATGTAACCTGGGCCCCTAGCAACCAAGCCCATCCAGCCTCTTGGCAGGCTTTCATGAAGGCCTAGGGGTAGCCTTAGATTCCACTAACCAAACGAGTATAGGAAAATTGGTAGCATTTTTTGAGTTTGCTGGCTGTGGTTCCAGACAGTGACCTCCATGGTTTACTATACCCTAGAAGAGGGTATGAAAACTAAGCCAATGGTTGACCAACTAACCCCTTAGTGACCACCCATACACTTTTTTACGCCGGTCACTAAGGGACCTTAGGCTGTGCTGGCGCTTTTTAATGGCAGCCCAGTCTAAGGGCTGTATGGGTCCACAGAGCAGCCGAGAATGGGGGCTTGAGTCTCATACTCCTGCTCTAACAGCCCGGACCAGCAGGAGCACCTCTTATATGCCACGGGCAATGGCACTGACATTAAAATTCAATGCACTATAGCAGGGCTGGCCAACCTGCGGCTCTCCAGCTGTTGCAAAACTACAACTCCCAGCATGCCAAGTCTGCCTACAGCTATCATCCTACAGCAGGGCATGGTGGGAGTTGTAGTTTTACAACAGCTGGAGAGCCTCAGGTTGGCCAGCCCTGCACTATAGGGATAGTGGATTGTATTTTAGAAGCAATCAAAAGATTAACTGTTATAGTCCACGTGTGGGACTATTAAGTGGTTAAAAAAAGTTAAAAAAATTATTAAATAAAAACAATTCCAATACAAATATGCTTTTTTCCACTTTTCAATGAATTGCAAAAATAAAATTTCCCACACGTTTGGTATCAAGGCATTCGTAATGACCCACACTACACAAATATGATGTAAATTATCCCATACAGTGAACGTTGTAAAAAACAATCATTGCTAATTTATTCTTAGACACCACTGAAAAACCGTAATAACAAGCGATCAAAAAGTGTTCTTTACCCAAAAATGATACCAATGAAAAGCACAAGTCATCCCACAGAAATCAAGCCTCACACAACTCCAAAGAAAGAAAAATAAAAAAGTTATAGGGCTTGGGATGTGGTGATGCAAAAAGATTTTCTTCTTTTTTTAAAAAAGGGATTTTATTGCACAAAAGTAGTAAAATGTTAAAGAAAACTATATGTATTTGGTATCACTGTAATTGTACTGACCCAGAGAATAAACATATTATATTATTTATGCTGAAAAATCAATGCCGCAAAATGTATAACGTATATAACTCAGTGGCAGTATTGCTGTTTTTTCCCTCCCAGAAAGTTTACTAAAAGTTAGACCGAAAATTATGTGTACCCCAAAATGGCACCATTAAAAATTACAACTTGTCCTGCAAAAAACAAGCCCTCATGCAACTATGTAGACGGAAAAAGTTATAGCTATTGGAACGTGATGATGAAAAAAAAAAGAAGAAAAACACTTGGTCAGTAAGACCCAAAACAGGCTCACTAAGGGGTTAAAGAGCTTTGAAATGTGACTAGAGATTTCAGCCCAGTCAAAGTCTCCTCTAAAAGGAAGAGAGACCCATCTGTAGACAAATGTTTCAGTACAGAGCAGGATCCTGGTTGCTTGGGTGAGAAGCCTTGATGTACAGTAAATCTGGAGACACTGTTACCCCTTGCACCTATAGGAAGTTTTCTTCCTTCTAAAGGAGAGCAAATTTGCATAACTTTTCATGGAGAACGGTGCCTGTAAGACTTCCTACACCAAATGGTGGTACAAAACATCTCAAGATCTACATTAATGGTTTCTCCATTTAATTAGTGCCCTGTTCGTAGTAACAGGGGGCAAGAACCCTGAAACAGCTGTTTTCAAATGGGTGTCTCTTCCTATTTCAGGAGACTCTGGATTGCCTAAAATCCCTAGTCAAGAGTCTGTTCTCTTCCTTGTGAAGGAGAGCTTATTTGCACATGTTAATCACTCGTAGTGATGTGGGGACAACCAGTATTGGTTATATCCATAACAAGATTGGGAAAAATTTCAGACCCATTGAATTTATTTCTTTCCCTTTCCGTAGAGAGAAATTACTTGGCAGATCAGTGACTAATACAAAGATCGGTGACTAACACAGTAATTGAGACGTGTGGAGTAAATGGGTAAACCAATTTTATTTTGGACCTTGTACTGATGGTGAATATAACTACTGGGCGTCCTCTTCTGTGTGCTTCATTGTCTATGAATTATGCATCTGGTAATCAGCATTACAGCTGTGGATAAATATAGAAAGTGCCAGCTTGGAAGTTGCGCCAAAGCTCAATTATTCCTGCAGTGTAGAAGTGCCTTTTCATGTTCCTCCTGAGCCCACTTCAGTCCATCTTTAGAACAGGACTTCCAATTGCAGCATGGCTATATTTTAAACATGCTGCACTCATCCCTCATGTTGACTCAATTGATGTACTCGCAGCATTAATCCAATATGTCTGCTTCCTGCGTTCTGTCTGAAATATAACTACAGATACATTTACAGTTTGCTTTGTGTGTTCTATGGCTTCACCACACTTTGCGAACACCTCTTTAATTAGAACTTTCAGCCATATCATTCACAAGTCCTGCTACAAGGTGCGTAAAATCATGTACAAAGCCCTCTACAGACATATTGAAGAGCTCGACACAAACTGTAAAATGTAGTGAATGTGCCATGTTGCCATGGTTAAAACTACAAAAAGTACAAGAAAACACAATGTAACAGCACTGTGCAAACATAGAATACTAGATATGAACCATTGCTGTATTCATTATATACTGTAAATGAATATGAGGTACTTGGCAAATATATTTTGATCAAAATCTTTTGTGCCCATCCACCACGATAAGGTGATCTTTCTCTGGATGGGGACCTGCTCTATTTGATACCTCTTTCTTTGCCAACTGACCTCTAATTAAGTGATAGATAGTTCCACGTTCTGAATCTGCTACATGTGACTCCTCTCCCATCAACCACAGCAAGGTGACTTCTTACTGGAAGGGAAGATACTCTATGATATCTTTCTCTGTTCCAACCAGCCTCTAATTCAGGGAGAGCAGGCTCCACATGTATACTATACTAAACTATTTGTTATCTCTCTATGTGCCAACAGTCATCTAAATTCAGGGAGAGAAGACTACAGCTATATACTGCACTAATTAAAAACAGCCTGTGGAAAGGATGGCTTAGTTAGGAGTGCATTAGCAAAATGGAGATAGTCGCACGTCACCATAGCAAAACTACAAGCAAACACAATGCAGCAGCACTCTGCAAATATAGAATATACAAACTAATGCTATATTCACTATATTAATGAATTTGAGGTACTAAGGAAATATATTTTGATTAAAATGTTTTGTGCCCATCCCCCACAGCAAAGTGACCTCTTTCTGGATAGGAATCTACTCTATATAATTCCTCTCTGTGCCAGCAGGCCTCTGAATTCAGGGAGAGCAGACTAGAGCCATAGATTGAACTCATTTCCCAACTCCCTAAGTAACAGTGTCATCCAGCAATATGACAATCTTTCAAAGAACAAGTCCTTTCGCAGTTCTGTCAATGAGAAAATAAAAATTGTCTGTTAGAATGTGGGAATATAAAAAATAAATGAATAGATTTTTTAACTGTAATTTTTTTTGGTGTGCAAAATTAGTAAAATAAAGCTACATAAATGTGATGTCAACATAATCATAATGACCAACAGAATAAAGTTAACATGCTAGGCTAGTTTCAAAGCTGCAGCAGAAAACTCTGGCAGGCTGTTCTGGTAGAGAAATAAAAGGTTGTCTGTTAGAATATGGAATATAAAACGATACATTTTTTAAATGTGATTTTTTTTTGTGCAAAATTAGTAAAATAAAGCTACATAAATGTGATGTCAACATAATCGTAATGACCAACAGAATAAAGTTAACATGTTAGGCTAGTTTCACATCTGCAGCAGAAAACTCTGGCAGGCTGTTCTGGCATCGCCTGTAGGACCCTATTGACTATAATAGGGTGTGGCAAAAATCTGGTCACTCCCAATAAATATGCAGAGAATCGGCCAGACAATAAACTCTGCACACCGGATTTTTGTCTGACCAACTGCCAGCATTGTCTGCCGAACCTGCCGGCTGGAACACCTGGCCACAGATGTGAAAGTATTCTTAATTGTACTGTATGGTCGATGCAGTAAAATTAAATACAATTCCAGAATTGGCTTTTTTGTGAATGCCACCTCCCAAAAATGGAATAAAAATTAACTAAAAAATTGAATGACCCCCAAAATGACACCAATGAAGCAGCAAGCTTCCATGCACTTCATCGACAGAAAAAAATCTTTAGCTCTTGGAAAGCGATGAAAAGGAAAAAAAAATTGCTTTGGCCCAAGAGAGACCAGTCTGGAAGAGGTTTACAACTGAAATGACTTTCTGAACCTGAAAAAAAGGAGGACACCTCAGAGAACCATACTTGTTTTTAACTTAAAAAAAATGAAAGGAGACATGCAATGAATTTTGAAACAATCTAAAATCTGCACATTTTGTAGATTCCGTTTTTTACCCCTTTTTTAGTGGCAGAAAGTCGTACAAGAAGGTGTAACCATCAGCAAAAATCCAGACAAGGACACGTGATGGACCAGAAGGTAACACCATTTAAGTGCTTGTTAGCACCATGTATTTCGGTTGTAAATTAGTCCCATTGTACCTGTATGCTAAGTGAAAGTGACTCGCATTTTCCACCCTGGAGCTCATGACATGAATCTGCCATTTTTTTTCAATTACAGAAGGTCAGCACCCCGACCAGAAGTTTTATTTTACTACCGATCACTGTCAAAGTTGAAAAACAAGATTCTTCTAGCACGAGCAGACGGGAGCATAAAATGTCTGTTTTATTCTTTTTTTTGTCTAGACGTACCTTTCAGATGGCGGATACCTCGCTTCTCACAAGCTTCTCATATGGATTTGTGGCACGCTACAGAACTCTAATGGTTATAGGAAAACGGTTTTGTCATGTGAGAAAATAAAACTGTGAATACGTTCGCTAGGGGTGGGGTGGGTGAAATTTGCTACCATTTGAGCCCTTGAAATATGGATTGTAGACCTGATGAGACATTGTACTGTGCTACATTCCCCCAAAATTAGGTCAGTCAGGTGGGAACAAGGACTTAAACCTTGTAGCCCTCAGCCCTTTAATGTGTTTGATCTACGATGGCGTTGACTTTGAGAGTCCCGGCCAATTACTATATTCAGTAATTGTACACCAGTTCACTGCTATGTGTTTTGGCCTCTGCTAAAATGGAATATGGAAATCTTGCTCATTGTACCAGGGCTTCCATACCACAATGTCAACGGGTTGCAGTTTGCACCTGCCATTTTCTGTTACTCATTACCAAACCGGTCTTTAGACAGGGTTATAAGTAGCCTCCAGCTTTATGGAAAAATTACACATTGTAAGCCTTAGCGTACAAAGTGACTATATTTTCTTACTAATGTTTTAATGCTCTTAAGGATTTTCCCGACATAACTTGGATGTTATTTTATTTTCATTTTCACAAGTAGTAGTACAGTAGGATTTTTTTTTCTTGAACTTGGGCCAAATTGAACATTAAAACCAGGTGCTCGCACTGGCACAATGGAGTATAACACCTGTGAATAGAGTTAAGATTACATCATGTGTTCTACCTCAGATCCCACAAAAGGCTCTATGCTTCATCTCAAGTAACATTATAATTTTCAGTTTGAGACTTCAGACAATGTAGCCCTGGCAAATACAGAAGACTACAAAGCCAAAGACATCAAGACTAATATACTTCACAAGGCTGATGAGACGGTTTGATTTGAGAAAAATCACAGAATTAAACCACTTTAATGGATTTATGTCAGTAGGGAGAGCGGCATGCTGTATTTTGAAGGTCAAATATTGTTGTCAGAGTGGATTTTGAGATCCAGGAGCAGAAAATCCAAACAAAAAATCTTAAGCGGTGCATGTGCCAGCCACAGTAGCTTCTTGTAGACATCAGACATCTCTAATATACAGGGTCGGACTGGGGTGTCTAGGGCCCACCAGTAGAATTCCCTCTGGGGGCCCACTGTAAAGCTCACTCTGGGGGCCCACATCCATATGCTACCTGCCCACACTATCCAGTCTTTTATATGGACATAGGCAATGTACTGCATAGCATCTTAGGCAGCCTATTTATAGGTCAGTCTACTGTGCCATGTGTCTCTTGTGCAGGAGGTGGGGGACTAGAGGCCTACCTAGCTCAGGGGCCCACCGGGGGATTCACCTGTTCCCCTGTGGGCCAGTCCGAGCCTGCTAATATACATAGAAAGGCATTTCATAGTCCAGTCTAAGTTGGTCCCATGTTCATATGTGTCCTCAGTGCTGAGAAAAATGATGTTTTAATATAGGCAAATAAGTCTCTAGGAGCAACGGGGGAGTTCTATCTGTTCTCTCGGCAACTGATGGACCCTCGGCCATTTGATTGACAGGGCCAGGCAGAAAAAACTTTATCACACCTGGTCATGTCAATCAAAGTAGAGAGGGCTCAGCAGATGTAGAGAAAAAGCAGCCTCTAGGTGTAACGGCAACACCCCCACTTCTCCTAGAGGCTCATTTGCATATATTAAAACTTTTTTTTTCTCAGCTATGTGGGCACATATGAACATGGAACCAACACAGATGCCTTCAGCTGCCAAGTGCACATGTAACAGCCACCAGTTTCATAGGTACAAAAATACCCTTTAAATTATTTTTGTGGGGAGGATTGTTGCTACATGGGGCTTAATTTTGATGCCATTTTTATTTAGTATTTTTTATTTCATTTGCATTATTATTATTTTATACATACCTGAGAAAATATAAAAAAGGGAAAAATTTCTGTTTGTCCCATTTTTTTTATATTAGACCAACAGATTATCTGACCAATTTCTGTCCAATCAGACAAATAGTTGGTGTGTATAACAAACGATCTGTGTGTGTAAACGACCATCTGACCAAGGTTTGGTTAGAAAATTTGTCAGATAATCTGTCGGTGTAATACAGCCCTAACCCTGCTGCTGGAGCTGCACAATCTCAGTTCAGTTCCTCCTTACAGAGCTATATGTAGATCAACCAGATATTTTAAGCCATCCAGCGGTTTGCAAGTAGTTAAAGCCTATGGTCAACTTTAGGGCAACTTTTTATCATTGCATTTTACTCATTTTGGGCAAAAAAACCTCTTTCAATTGGTGTTTCTTAAAACTGTCCAACAGTTTTGCCTGTAGATCTTTCAGTTTCAGGGCGTCTACAGACTATTGTTCTCTGCCTCACACTGAATCCATCAGGGAGCTGCTCTGACAGCTCAACCTGTAGCCCTTATCTCTGAACTCCTGACAGCTTATGAACACTCATTAGGCAAGTTTCACACTAGCATTATGACTTCTCTTCTGGAACAGCCTGCTGGAGCTCTCTGGATCCGAGATGGCTGGATGTTAACACAATGCCTGCCAGCCTCATTGACTATAATGGCCGGGATTCCACCAGACAAAAAACTTTGCATGCAATTCCAGATCCAGAGAGTTACTGAAGGCTGCTCTCTGCCAGAACAGCCTTCAGCAACCCATAACCCTAGTGTAAAAGAAGTCTTAAAGCTAAAGGCCTACAGATTGAGGCGTCAGAACAATACCCTGACGGATACAATTTGAGGCAAAGAGTAATACTCGATCAATGCACTGAAACTGAAAGTTATAGCCCAAAATTAGCAAAACCGAATTTAAAAAAATCATAAAAAACGCTTAAAATGAACACAGATTCTTCTTGATCATCACGAGCACACAGAAATATCTATTTTAATGTCATGAAAACATGTTAAATCTATTCAGTCATCAATTATAACGCATTATCTAAAAGGAAATTGTCACCTAAAAATATTTGTTCTCGTCCAGAGCTGTCTTTACAGGACACATTCCTCTGGTTGCATCAGTTGATGGACGTGTCTGTGTACGTCTTGCGTCCTGAAATGTTATGATTAATGAGTTTTACAGACCATAATGCCTTTTAAGAATTCTCTTTTTATGCCAAGCCCAAATGTTTCCAGTTTCTCAGGCTCTATTATCTACCTTCCCCCGTTGAACCAGGCTGTTTTTATTTTGCATGCTGATGATTGCACACATACTTAAACAGTTTTGACAGTTTTCAGCTGCTGTTAAATTCCAGAAAATCCAAAACATTAAAAAACGATAGCATGATCGAAAGTATCTGGGCCCAGCGTCTTCATACTCTCTGACATAAGCACACTGGTTCTACGGCCTATTCCCTGCACACATAGACATAAGCCCTTTAACAATGTGCCTTTGTTCAGAGTGTGCACTGTGTAATACGAGTGCTTGGAAACCCATAACTATATTCACACTGAAAATTCCTATCAACGATTTAGAAGAATGTGTAATGTAAGTTTTTTGGGCTTCATGATTTATTATTGAGCATTAATAATTCTCATTTTGTCACATTTAAATTTCTTTTTAATTTGCAGTCCAAGAAAAAAATGCGAACACCTTGCCAAGTTACCATCTCTGTTACAACACAGACATATACTCTTGCCTTGTGTGACCTGTGCTACATACTTCAGTGTAACAACTCATCTTTGTTAGAAATTTAGAGATTTTTTTCTTTTGGAGTTTAAAAAAAATTGTGGAATTCAGTTAGGACAAAATGGCACATGATTTTTAGCTTTAAATGTCTATCTTATGTATTTTCCTATTGTATTTTATATTTGCTTTTATTACTGATATATTTTTTATTTGCTACTTTATTAGAGCTCGGCATGTATACCCAAGTTAGGCTACTTGCACACTTGCGTTTGCAGGATCCGTTTGTGAGATCCGTCCAGGCTCCGTCATGATAATACAACCGTCTGAATCCGTTCTGAACGGATCCATTTGTATTATCTTTTACATAGCCAAGACGGATACGTCTTGAACTCCATTAAAAGTCAATGGAGGACGGATCAGTTTCCTATTGTGTCAGACAAAACAGATCCGTCCCCATTGACTTACATTGTGAGTCATGACGGATCCGTTTGCATCAGTTTCTTCATGCGGACACCAAAACGCAGCAAGCAGCTCCAAAACGGAATGGAGACTGAACTGAAGCAAACTGAAGCAAAATTGATGCATTCTGAACGGATCCTTTTCCATTCAGAATACATTAAGAACAAAACTGATCAGTTCAGGACCGTTTCTGAGAGCCTGTGATGGATCTCACAAACGGATCCTGAAAAACGCAAGTGTGAAAGTAGCCTAAGTCTGTCAATGATTGTCAATAGATCTGTAATTACCTTATAATGACAGCTTTCATTAATGTCTCCTGTCCCTTTCCACTGGTCCCTGAAAAGACTGTTGCTATGGCTCATCTAAGAAGACAGAGGGGCGGTCCTTCACACTACATGCCTGCATTAGGCTTCAGAGTGAGGAGGCGTGTCTCTCAGTAATCCAATCTGATTGGCTGGCAGGAAGCTGCTGGCTACAACAAGTGTGTATGTGAAGTGAGGGAAGGCAGTTTTGGGCTCAGAAAACTGGCAGAGGAGCCATCTTGAAAAGATCCTGATATTGTAGAGATTAAAACAGCCGTAACTAAGAGAAAAACTCAAGGAAAACAGTGGTATGTGAAGAAACTAAAGATTGCTTTATGCATAATGCTCCACCAACAGTAACATATGCTAAAATTGATTTTTTTTTTTTAATTAAAACATGACAGTTACACTTTAACCAGTTCAAGACCAGGCCATTTACCCCTGTTCCTGACCAGACACATTTTCAGTTTTTTTGTTTAGAACATGTGTCTTTGATAACAATATCTTTTTTTCAGTTCGGTTAAGTAAATTATTGTGCTCCTTTTTTATTGATACATGGGCCTTTTTAATTTTTGCATGTTTTTGTTTTTATTTTTTATGCCTTCAAAAATGGAAACCTGTTCTTTTAATTTTCAATTTTTATAAATATATAGTTTATGGTTGCCAGGGACGTGGCTAGAAAACATTATTTGTTTATTTATTTTTAAACTTTGCGCCCCCCTTCCCCAAGACCTTTGGGGAATTTAAACATTCCATTTTACTTTTCACTTTTTATCACTGATTTCTCCTGTAACTGAGGCTGACATGTTAGCCCCTGTTAGAGAGGGAGTACAGCACCCTGAAGTGTTTTACAAAACTGTTCAAACTTACTGCAGCACTGATCTGGGTCTGCTAAGACTCAGCAGCCAGTGCAGTCACCTGGCCCCCGACGATCACTTGATCCACTTCCTGATCTGTATGTACAGCATTCATTAAGTACTGTAGATACAGTGATGGAGCAGGCATAGATGTCTTCTCTATAGGGAACCCAGCTGTCACTGATAGCGACCTGCTGGCTCTTCTAGATGCATAATATCTCCATGAAGCTGCTAATTCTATAAAGACATTCAAAAACAGCCTTGTAGAGTTGTGAGGACTGCCCAAACTTTTCTAGCCAAGGGCAGTCAATAAGTGGTTAAATAATAATAACGATCATAATATTATTACTATTAGCCACTTAAGGTTTTGTCCTTTTTGTTGCAGCTCCATTTTTCAAATCTGACGTGTCATTTTATTTGTTAATATCCTTGGAATACTTGTACTTATTCAAGTGATTCTGAGATTATTTCTATGACACATTCTAGTTTATATTCGGCTGCTTTCACATCTGCATGCAGGACTTTTTTCTCCGCAACAAAAACCTTCACCTGAACAGAAACCTAATGAATCCCATTATAGTCAATGGTGTCCATAGGCTCAATTCGCTTCAATTAAGTGCAGAATCTAGCACTTTTGTTATTTTTGTGCTTCTGCTCCTATAATCATTCTCAGGAAATGTGTTTTCCTGGATCAGGCTTCATTTTGGGCCTACTTAACAGGCACTCATACATGCATGTGTTGCTTCTAGCTGTGATAACATTCTCCACAAACCAAGAGGTGGGACCAGCCCATTACCCTTGGGAACTAAGGCCGAGACTGCCAATGTTAACTCTTTGCTGTCCATACACAACCATTTGGGATACATGGTTCATAGAGAGATACATACTTTTAACATTAAATCACAACATTAAACTTTGTAGCATGAAATTAACCGTTGCAGTGATCCACTGGGGCACTGCATTTGTAATGACTTGAATACATAAGTAATAACAACAGCGTTAACAGAGAACTGCAACTTCATATCTATTACCTTGGTTTTGCAGTTATTAGAAATATCCTAGCGTGTTCCCTGACTCAAACGCAGGCCTCGGAAATGGAGTACCTTATGGATTTTGATTCCTTGATTTTTAGGATGTTTTTCAGGCACCATTTCAGGTTCGCATAGGCCTTCCGTTTTAGGTGTGTATGCAGCAGAGCCATGTGTTTATGTATATGTCAGCTGTGTAGCAAAGCTGTGTTTGACAGGAATGTATGCAGCAGTACTGTGTGTGCGCATATAAATGTCAGCTGTGTATATACACACACAGAGCACTGCTACATAATGGGGGTCATTTATCAAACTGGTGTAAAGTAGAACTGGCTTAGTTGCCCATAGCAACCAATCAGATTCCTCCTTTCATTTTCCAATGGAGCTGTCCAAAATGAAATGAGGAATCTGATTGGTTGCTATGGGCAACGAAGCCAGTTCTACTTTACACCAGTTTGATAAATGACCCCCAATGTGTTTGTGTGTATGTGTAATGTGTGTTCTGCAGAGCTGTGTGTGTATAATATACATACTACAGAGCTGTGTGTGTAGTTGTATAAAATATATAAAAAACATAAATAAATAAGCTAGTATGGGGGGGATAGGAACTCACCTTATACATTTGAGCGTGAAGAGGCTGCCGCGACCATCTTGTTTGGAGATCCCACGTGAAATCTTGTCCGCGGTGACGTATGAAGTCACCACGTCAGCCAGCGTGATAGTGCCATCACGCACCACGTGACATTTCGTCCAAGATCTTCAATCCAAATGGCTGCAGCGGTCTCTTTGTTCTGAAGGCCCTCACTATAAAGCCTCATTCATGCGTCCATGTCCGTGCTCAAATCTGTGAGCAGGTGGTCACTGATGCATCTGTGAAGATGTCTGTGAAGGATATGTGTTGGGTCCGTGTGTCCGTTTTTGCTGTCCATGTTGCATCCGTGTTTCACTGACACTGAATAGCTAAAAAATCATTTTCAAAGCATCTCTTCTTAATGATCCGTGAAACACGGATGCAACACAGATGACATCTGTGAGGGATCCCTGGTTTTCATGGACTAATTGACTATAATGGTCATGAGGGATCCGGGAACATGGATAAAGATAGGACATGCATCCGTGCTAAAAAAAACGGAACCACAGATTGTGATGTCTGAACACACACATTAAAATGAATGGGGACGTGTGCTGTTCGTGGAGAACACATACAGCACACGTCCATGAAACACTGACGTGTGAATGAAGCTTTATTCTCAGATGCTGCGATCAGCAACGAACATAGCATCTGAGGGGTTTCATGATGGGGGGCAGTGCAATCGCCGTTCCCCGTCGTTGCGCCAGCTAAATACTAAGAAATGTGCTTCATGACTAAGTAATTTTCGATTTTAGGAGATGAGTGGGCAAAAAAATTGAGGTTCACTGTCTGGTATGTACAGTGAACATGTTAATTGTATTCTTTGGGTTAATACAATTATAGCAATACCAAATTATATATTGGTATAATATTTTGTGTCGCCATATTCTAAGAATCATAACATTTTTATTTTTCCTTTGACAGAGCTGTGTGAGGGCTTGCTTTTAGTGGCATAAGTTGTAGTTTATATTGGTACTATTTTGGGACACAGGAGACTTTTAGATCAAATCTTGATTTTTGGGAGGCTAGATGAACAAATAAACTACAGTAAAAGCTATTCTGTCAGTGCTTTTTGTTTTTATTTACTATGTGGTTCACTGTGCAGTATAAATCACATGTTCATTTTGTTTTGTGGGTTAATATGATTATGGTGATACCACATTTTTATAGATTGTTCTATTACGTTTGCATCATAAAATCACATTTATTAAAAATCAATTGTTTTCATCACCATACAGAGCTATATAATATTTTTATTTTTCCATTGGGCTTGTTTTTTTCTGAGACAGGCTGTAATTTTTTTATACAATTCTGAGATACATATAACATTTTTGTTTCTTGGTTTCTTTTTGCTCTACTGATTTTAACATGATTGTTTAATAACTCAAGTCATTACAAATGCAGTGCTTCGTTACGAATTAATTTGTCACAGAGCGCGTTAAATCAGCTATATCCTGGCCTGCAGGGAGAATGTATGTTAGCG
Organism: Rhinella marina; assembly: GCA_900303285.1. Lineage (NCBI taxonomy): Eukaryota > Metazoa > Chordata > Amphibia > Anura > Bufonidae > Rhinella > Rhinella marina. The sequence goes on from ONZH01002933.1 coordinate 20,443, forward strand.
TACATGACTGTGCATTGCAGCAACATGCATAGCTAGTCCTTTCTAGTAGTGAAACAGTTACTGCGCGTCAGTATGTCAGGCAGGTCTTATATATTATATAACGATGTGCACGTTGGCGTGTGTCACTATTAGGCTTATTTCACACTTCTCTTATTTGGTCAGTTATGGATCCAAAACACAGAACCAGGGAGATCGTTTCACGATACCTTATCTGAGAGTAGGATTGTCTCCTATTTTTGGCTCAACATACAGTAACTGCTGGAATTAACTGACCAAATAACTGAAGCGTGAACTCTTACAGGTCAATGTTTGTGTCAGGTATAATGTACTTAACCGTGCAGTGGCCCAAGATTCTACTACAGAGTGGTCTCTTAACATGTCTCCTGTTTCCACTTAGATTGCTAGAGGACCTGGTGTGTTATATGCTGATTCTACCAAATTGTGAAAGAGTGGTATCATCTCACTGTTGTTGGGATGTCCAAATTGATTGATAGATAACCTATTGTGTTACCCACTCAAACTCCACTATAGAGTGAAAGAGCTGTCTTATTTAACAGTGTCTCCTGTTTCCACACAGATTGCCTAGAAGAAGCTAGTGTGTAATACATTGATACAAGTGGTGTCCCCCTGACAGAGTTGAGAGGGTGTCAGCAGTAAGTTTGTGTTGATGTCACTGTTTATTTTTCCCTTCTTCTGATCTGTCATAAGAACAACCTAACCAAAAACGTATCCTGTCTTTTGAGCATCCACCTTCACAAGGTTAGCATTTGATCAGTAATTGATCAGTATCGGTAAGGCCAAAAAACCCAGGAGTGGGTCCAAAACGGAGATGACATGTGAATTAAGTATTTGCATGTCTTCTGTGTTTTGGACCCACTCCTGCTTTTGGCTTCGAAATCATGACCAAATACTGATGCAAAAAAACAACTGTGGGATAGAGGCCTTATGAATGCTCCAAAGACAGGATCCATTTTGGTTTTCAGTTTTTAGTTCTTCTGATGGATCAGGGGAACGGCAAAATAAACTGTGATGTCAACCAGGCCCAACAGAGACACTAGTTGCCTCGTCACAGAGTGGTGAGGGGGGCAACAGCGAGAAGAGTCAACACAGTGGCCCAGTCACAGAGTGGTGAGGGTGGCAAATAACATTTTTGGTGATATATTTCCTTTAAATCCAAATAATGAAACATTTTTAATCAGTTTTTTTCTGATCGCAGATTTTTTAATTTCATTTTCTGTACATGTTTTTTGGTCAGCCATCTTGCCTAACTCACTGTTAACAGGATTAAGAGATATGCTTTACAGAAGTCACATGGATCATAGGACACAAAATAAAAGATGTTTATTGATGTCTATCTAGACATGCTTTATGACCTGTGTGGAGATCACTGAGCTGGGATGGAGAGTAGCTATGCTGTGTACATCACATATTGGCAATAGTAGAGCCTGTGTTGTAGGAATTAGCTCTGTAACTGTAGGCAAAGTGGGATCAGATGCAAGCAGAGACAGTGGCACAGAAGTCCACTTCAAACAGGGTTTTACCTGTTCTTTATTTTGTTGCACAAAACAAACCTATAGCCAGTGATCGGTGGATGTCTAGATACGAGGGGTTTGACCGAACTTCGTTTCAAAGTTCGTTTTGAGTTCCGAACTTGATCCAAACTTGGCCCTCAACAACGAACCCCATTGAAATTAATGGGAAACTGAATTTTGGGGCTGAGAAATGGCTGTAAAAATATAATAGAAAAGGCTAGAGGGCTGCAAAAGTAGGGGTAACAGTAGTACAATTGCCCTGCAAAAAATGTAGATAGGAAAATGAAGTAAAATAACATAAAATACATAAAAATAAAAAATAATAATCTTGAACCAGAAGGCACAGGTCCAAGTGGAATAGGAAGTTGAGGCTGTGGATGTAGCGATGTAGGTGGAAGAGGCAGAGGAGGTAGAGGAAGAAGCCAACACTCTTTCTTTTTTTTGTTTTTTTAAATGTGTCTGTCTATTCTGTGTGTGTTTAGTCATTTTTGGGGGTTAGTTAAGCCAGGTCCTGCATGTAAGCATTTAGCTTAGTGAAGCAGGCACAAGCAGGAGCCTGCTCCGCTAATCGTGGCATAGCACATGGGTCCAGGGTATCCATGTGCTATGCCAGCATTTAGTAAACCTCAGGGGGGCACGGGCGTGAGCAGCAATATGCGCTCCTGCCCGTATTCCCTGCACAAGCAGGAGCCTGCTCCGCTAATCGTGGCATAGCACATGGGTCCAGGGTATCCATGTGCTATGCCAGCATTTAGTAAACCTCAGGGGGGCACGGGCGTGAGCAGCAATATGCGCTCCTGCCCGTATTCCCTGCACTGCGGCCCCATTGATAAAGTGTAGAGTCTGTATCCCGTACACCGCTGAGAAGTTAGCCATGTGAAGAATAGTGAAGTTAAAACATACAGGAAATCTGCGCTTTAGGAAGGGATATCTCCATTAAAAATGCAAAATCCATAAATAAAATACATTACAAATAGTATTATTAAAGGGAACCTGTCACCTAAAAAATACCTCCCAAGCCGCCAGCATTACCTTAAAGTAGCCAGTAGTAGGTTTCTAAAGCTCCTTTTCTTCCTCCGGTCAGCTGTGCCAAAATCTTGAAAAATAAACTTTAATCCTCTGAATTCGCTATGTCACAGCAGAGTTTGAAGTCAAGGGGGCAGCAGCCTCCTCGCTTCAAGTCAGGATAACCGCGCCCCCTTTCCCTGCCCCTAAGCCTCTGATTGACAGCAAAGCTGCCTGAAGACTAGTACATCGCTATCTCTATTCCCGCGCCTGCGCATCGGCTCAATGCTCAGCGCACATCGAGGGAATAGAGACGTCGGCGCATGCGCGAGACTTCAGACGGCTTTGGTGAACAACTGCCTGTCAATCAGAGGCTTAGGGGCAGGGAAAGGGGGCGCGGTTATCCTGACTTGAAGCGAGGAGGCCGCTGCCCCCTTGACTTCAAACTCTGCTGTGACATAGCGAATTCAGAGGATTAAAGTTTATTTTTCAATATTTTGGCACAGCTGACCGGAGGAAGAAAAGGAGCTTTAGAAACCTACTACTAGCTACTTTAAGGTAATGCTGGCGGCTTGGGAGGTATTTTTTAGGTGACAGGTTCCCTTTAAGGACATTTAAAAAAAACCTTAAAAGTTAAGTTACTCTTTAACTCCTCAATGCAAGAGAAATAGGGGGCTCTGGACCTCCATACTATGGATTGCTGGGGGTTCCAGGGGTGGTGAAACCCCTTTAAATCTGACAGCCCAGATGTATAAAATAAGAACCTTATAGGTGAATTATTAATTTTAAGTAGAGTTCGTTATGGTTTTAACTTAAGGAATGAAATGTGCATGCTGAATGTTTCTGAAAGACAGAACAGACAGAAATCAGTAAAATATGGATTAGTGAGTGAAGTTAGCTTTGGTTTGCAGTAAGAAAACTGAAGAGAATATAGAACTGAATATTTTCATAAGCAATTTTCAATTACACAGCTGCTGGTGCACAGAAGTTTGAGTTAAAATAAACCGAACAGGATGAGCATTTACAGTAAATGAAAGTACAAATATATATACATATGTAAAATACCTGTAGGAATGTCACCTGGGGCTTTACTGCGTTCTGGACGGGCGGTGGCTTTTTAGTCTCATGTTCTGTTGCCTTTTTGGTAAATTCTCAGAGCAACGTTGGATCAACTGACTTGTTCCACATAACTCCAACCACAAAAACACCACCAAAGGTGTTGAACACAACAAGCCTTTCAAATCACTGGGAGGCGTTGCTTTCTAAGGGGCCACATAGTCAGGTTTCTTCGAGTACTGTAGTTTTGGAAGCCAAAATCAGTTGTGGAGCATAAAGGGACAGAAAATATTAAGGACAGATACGACTTTACACTTTTTTAAATTCACAGAACTGCATCCAGGAGCCTTACTGTGTGGCTATACCCTAAGGTCCCGTAGTTTTAAAGTCTTTGAATAATTTTTGTGTAATACATAATCAAGTTAGAGCCACCGAGACAGACTAGTGATAGACATGGAGTATTAAAACAAATTACAAATTTTGCATTGGGTCTCAGAAACTTATGAAAGTTGATTCCTATCTACAGAACTGGAGGTGTAACAACTAACTATAGAAAAAAACTCCACTATGCCCATGTTCAGCAGCAAGTAAATTAGGATTACAGAGGTGAACAGTATAGAAATAATGTATAGAAATAATGCTTGCAGTGATGTCATAATACTGGGATAATGCACACAGTAATGTCATAATAGCATGACAAAGAACAGGGTTATTACAGTGATGTCACAGTACATCGATATTAAAAAAAAGTGATGTCACAATACAGGGATAATAAACAGTGATGTTACAGTAGAGGGATAATAAACACAGTGATGTCACAGTACAGAGATAATAAACCCAGTGATGTCACAGTACAGGGATAATAAACAGTGATGTCACAGTACAGGGATAATAAACAGTGATGTTACAATAGAGGGATAATAAACACAGTGATGTCACAGTACAGAGATAATAAACACAGTGATGTCACAGTACAAGGATAATAAACACAGTGACGTCACAGTATAGGGATAATAAACACTGTGATGTCACAGTACAGGGATAATAAACACTGTGATGTCACAGTACAGGGATAATAAACACAATGATGTCACAGTACAGAGATAATAAACACAGTGATGTCACAGTACAGAGATCATAAACACAGTGATGTCACAGTACAGGGATAATAAACACAGTGATGTCACAGTACAGGAATGATAAACACAGTGATGTCACAGTACATGGATAATAAACACAGTGATGTCACAGTACAGGAATGATAAACACAGTGATGTCACAGTACAGAGATAATAAACACAGTGATGTCACAGTACAAGGATAATAAACACTGTGATGTCACAGTATACGGATAATAAACACAGCGATGTCACAGTACAGAGATAATAAACAGTGATGCCACAGTACAGGGATAATAAACACAGTGATGTCACAGTACAGGCATAATAAACACAGTGATGTTACAGTAGAGGGATAATAAACACAGTGATGTCACAGTACAGAGATAATAAACACAGTGATGTCATAGTACAGAGATAATAAACACAGATATGTCACAGTACAGGGATAATAAACACAGTGATGTCACAGTACATCGATATTAAAAAAAAAGTGATGTCACAATACAGGGATAATAAACAGTGATGTTACAGTAGAGGGATAATAAACACAGTGATGTCACAGTACAGCGATAATAAACACAGTGATGTCACAGTACAGGGATAATAAACACAGTGATGTCACAGTATAGGGATAATAAACACAGCGATGTCACAGTACAGAGATAATAAACAGTGATGCCACAGTACAGGGATAATAAACACAGTGATGTCACAGTACAGGGATAATAAACACAGTGATGTTACAGTAGAGGGATAATAAACACAGTGATGTCACAGTACAGGGATAATAAACACAGTGATGTCACAGTACAGAGATAATAAACACAGTGATGTCACAGTACAGGGATGATAACCACAGTGAGGTCACAGTACAGAGATAATAAACAGAGAGATGTCACAGTACAGGGATAATAAACACAGTGATGTCACAGTACACGGATAATAAACACAGTGATGTCACAGTACAGGGATAATAAACACGGTCATGTCACAGTACAGGGATAATAAACACGGTCATGTCATAGTACAAGGATAATAAACACAGTGATGTCACAGTACAGATATAATAAACACAGTGATGTCACCGTACAGGGAAAATACATACGGTGATATCAAGGCACAAGAAAAAACCATGTACATGTACAGCATAGGAAGCAACAATTCACGCAACAGAGAAATCTATGGGGCTCCACAGGAGAACCTAACAAAGAGGCTGCATTGAATTTTCTATTGTCCATAGTCATCATTTGCAATGTCCACTATTCTGATAGTTACACCCAAAACAATCCTAATAATTCCCTGACTGTCAGGCTGAGAGCTGCAATTCTATGCAGCTACAGTGATAGCTTGTCCCCATACAGTTTTAATAGTGGATCCCTGTTTACACAGGCCAATCTGCTACATAGAAACAATGATTTTAAGTCCCGGAAAAAAGACATGATCATCTGATAAATGAGTATTCTAGAGATGAGCACATTTCTTGAAATTCACTTTAGGTCCGATTCGTACAAATCAGTTGTCCAATTTGATTTGGGTCTAAATCGAAGTGTCACAATTGCCCTGACAATTTGTGTGTGACACTCTGGGGTCTCCAACACTATCCAACCCCTTTCAAGCAACAGCAAGGCAGCATAAATAATGTGAAATTTATGACACGTATGACTACGGGTAACCAGATGATAGCCAGTGGTAACAAGCAGCCTAATAGCACACTGTACTGTCAGATTTTTGTTTAGTTAATTTTAAAAAAAAAGTCTAAAAATCATACCTTTTGTTGGCAGAGGTCTTTGCCTCTGTCTTTGTGAGAATCTGAATTTTTGGGGCAATTTGTAACAAATTCAGTTTGTTTAGAATCAATTGGCTCATCTCCAACCATAACTCTTTTTTGATCAACTTTTTAATTAGGTAACTTAGGTTATTAATTATTAGGTTATTTTAGACGACATTCATGTACATTTTTCAATTTTATCACTAGAATATCACTAGAATATACAATTTTTTAGATCCCGTAATATGAAAAACTCCCAGCAGCATTTCTAAGATTCTTCAAAGGTTTTTATTTCATTTTTCAAAAAATTTACAAACAGGACGCGTTTTGCCCAACCTAGGCTAGGACGGGCCGAAATGCGCCCCGTTTGTATGTTTTTTGAAACATGAAATAAAATGTCAGAATTTGTTGTATTTTTCTAATTTACCACTACTGGCCCACTGTTTCACTCACTCTGAACTATTGTGTTGTATTTCCACCACTGGAGGTGCTGTGTTTGTCCTAGGATTTTCCCTTAGCAAAGATGGCAGATGTGTGCTGATTGCAAGCCATCTTGTTTCCTGTTTTGGCCTACTTATACCCATGAGGCAATTTAATCATTGTTCGAGCATTGTGACTTGTTCCAGTCTCCTGCTCCTCTGAAACGTCTTTCCCAGACCGTTTCTACTCTTCGCTGAATTATCCTTGCGACTACTTACTACGGACTACTACTCTACAGTTCATAACTGCGTCTGGCTTATTCCATCTGGCTTATTCCATCTATTTCAGCCTTGTCTACCAGTATCTAACATAAAAACATTTGAAGAATCTAAGAAACGTTGCTAGGAGTTTTCCATATTATGTGATTCAAGTGTCCCGTAGCAGCGGAGCCAGGACCAAGTGTTGTGCCGTTTCTACCTTTGAACTTTATAGATCCATCTGTAAATTTTGTATTCTAACAGTAATCTCCGTTTTCTAACTCCGGTAGTCTGTTCTGGCAGAGGAACAGACTACGGTGGTTACTGTATCCGGCATAGCCGGACACCACCAGGCACCACAGGATCCCTATTCACTATTATTTCTTTCTTCCAGAGAAATACCTCTTTGGCATCCGGCTATGCTGGATATGGTAACTCTGGTAGTTTGTTCCTCTGCCGGAATGGACTACTGACGTGAATGAACCCTTAGGCCTTATTCACACACCATTGTTTGGTCAGTAATTTCTATCAGTGATTTTGAACCAAAATCAGGAGTTGAACCTACACAGAAATAAGGTATAATGAAGGGATTTGCACCTGTTTTGTGTTTTAGACCTGCAACTGGTTTTGGCACACAATAACTAATGCAAATCAGTTACCGAACACTGACTGTATGAAATAGGCCTTAGTTAGAATCCTGTGGTGTCAATAAGCCAACATTTTTTTATAATAACAAGTCCCTACAAATTCTGAAAGCAAACAGATATGATTTCCTGAAACTTAGGCAACATTTCATCTTACAGGCCACCTCTTTGATTTCATATTCCCACTCATGTGCTCCTAAAAATATATTCTTCTCCCCACCTACAATTTTTGTTAGCGACATAGTTGTGGTTGACTGGAGCTTGAGGGTATGAAAACAAAATCTTAATTATCTGTGTTTTTATTTCATTTAAGTAAGTTGTGTCCATACCACACAGAACTGAGGGCTATTTAGCGATAAAAGGGTTTCAGTTAACAGGCCCTATGAAGACTCACATATGGGGTTGAAGCGAAACACGGAGCTCAGAGTTATCACCTGAGCATAATAAACGGTAAGCGAAGAAATTACCATGTCTAACCCTTAGAATAGTAAACCTTCAACATACCGGCACGGTTTCTCAAATAAATCTGAAAATTCTAAAATATTAGTTAAATTTGTAGTAAAAAAACAAAACAAAAATCACATTTCACTTATGTAAGGTTGTAACTTTCTTATATTTAATGAAAGAGAACCCTTCACCTCCTCCTCGATCTTTCTCATTTCTATTTTAGTAAATCATTGCTTTCTGTATGAACTAACAAATTCTACTTTGTGCCATTCCTATGTTATTCCTCCTTGAAGTGTAATAAATGGGTTGTCCCACAAAAAATATTCTACAGTTTTCAAACCAGCACCTGGATCTAAATACTTTTGTAATTGCATGTAATTAAAAATTTTGCATAACCACTAAGTTATTCAATAAAATGTATCTGTATAGCGCCACCTGCTGCTTGTTTTTTTCTTATTTCTTTGACCTGCTCACTGAGAAGGCCGCACATGCTCAGTTTCATCCTTCAACTGCCTCCTGAGCTGTGATAGGGAGAGCTGAGGCATGCCCCCTTAGCTGCAGCAGAAAGGACACTCCCCTTGAGCTATCAGCTTGATATCAATCCAGGGGAACAATGAACGAGGAGATCTCTGGATCCATGTGAGGCACACGGCTGGCTCTAGCTTGTCATGTACCATAAGATGTGTGCGTGTGTCGCTGCCGATCATGATGCTAAGCCAATCATTTGTGTACAAAATTCTGGTTGAATCTAATTAGTTTAGAATTGATTTGCTCATCAATTTAATCAGCGTATCTACAGGAGTCACAGGGAAGATATACCACCAATGGCACAATAGGACTGCAGCAAGAGTTGGCCAATGCCAGAGGTGTGGCTTACCAGTATCTGGTCATGTCTTGGTTTAATGGGGTTATTGAAGTGGAATTAGAAGGGTATAAATGTGTGAGTGGTCCGAGTGCAACATGTGACCGGAGTGTGAGTTCGTGCATAATCGAAGCCAACACACTATTTGTATAGGGGTCCTTTACAGTATCCACCCCTGACCAGTCAGAAATTCCTGTTTAAATAAAGGAACTATCACAAATGAGTAAAAAAAAATTCTAATAATTTAAAATATTTCATTATTTTGAAATCATATTAAAAGGCAAAGTATTTTCCATGATGTCACCTGCTATTTAATGTGCATAAATTTTGGTGCTTTTGCCTATTTCCCACAAATCCAAGCTACAACTTCTTTGGATGGTCCAATAGATAGATCTTAAAGCGATGAAGTATCTAGAATACAACAAGCCGGCTCTCTGCTTCACAAAGTAGATACCAGACCATGTCTAATGCGTGCAAACTAGGAAGAACAATTTATAGAGAACGTAAGACGTTCTACACCTCCGTGTTTACAAGGACTGGACACTGTGTTTTGCCTATGGATGACCATGTCTTCTTTGGATGGTCCGATAGATGAATATTAAAGCAATGAAGTATCTATAATACAACAAGCCGGCTCTCCACTTCACAAAGTAGATACCAGACTATGTCTAATGCGTGCAAACTAAGAAGAACAATTTATAGAGAACGTGAGACATTCTACACCGCCGTGTTTACAAGGACCGGACACTGTGTTTTGCCTATGGCAAGCATTCCTGTTACATGACATAAATCACATAGAAACTACAGTGGAAGCATAATGTTGGCTCAACAATGACATCGTTATTGAAAGACGTAGAACAAATGGTGACCACCATCCTCCAAACGTCTTGCTCGCCTGTTTAGAAGCTTCCCTGGCTTGCAACCTAAGAGCAGTGAAGCATAGTCGGGATAGGGAAATAATTGCCCCTTTCTTTGGCTTTTGGCCTCCGATGAAAATAGAAGGGAAGAATTTCTCCTCTCTTTACTGTTCCATTTAACAATCTAATTAAAAGTGTTTAGCTATTTCCCATTATAAAAAACAAAGACAGTGTAGACCAATTAGACAGCTGTAGTTTACATATCAAGATTACCCCGGGGCGAGCCTCTAATGAGCACCCCCAGAAGATAGGTCTTATCTATAAACAAGAATTAAACCAGTCCCAAGTTCTAGTAACAGGTGGCAATAAATCAGATTCTTCGCTTCAACTTTTATGTTCCTCACTTTCAGCTCAGTGGGGAATTGCTTTAACATAAAACAGATAGGAGGCCATACATTAGATTGGATGCTTTTGTTGTTTTTGCTAAGTATGTCTTAAATTATCCAAGACAGCGAGTGCTCGGGCTCTTCAAAGAGAAGGGCCTCTGTGCAGATTTTCTTTCCCACAAAACTCTTGTGGTTATTCGCAAGTCTATTAATTAAAGTGTAAAACTAGTAAAGGAACTACTCAACTGACTAATCAAGCATGCAACGACATTTTGGAAAATGAACCGGCTTCATGTCTTTAAATAAAGGAATTCAACTTTTGACATTCAATGTTTCTGAATTTTTTTTTCTGCTTTATTTCCAGGATCTCACTAACCCGGGTCAGATCACAGCTGTTCCTGGGTGGTGGTTTTCTTTTATGGGGGGTACTGCTAATGATGATTTTTTTTTTGTTTTTTTTTTGCAGTGGAAAATGGTTACTTTTGTCAGTTGTGTTAAACGAGTTTTATGTATACAGTAACGCCATGTAACAGATGTCTACAGGGGAAGAGGGCTTTTTATTAAAGCATTCATTTATTTTAATTATCTGTGAACTCAGAAGTGCAAATAAAGAGCTAGGTTTGGCCTTTAAAGGGGTTGTCTCACTTCAGCAAATGGCGTTTATCATGTAGAGAAAGTTACTTATGTATTCTGATTCTCCATATTGCCTCCTTTGCTGGCTTGATTCATTTTTCCATCACGTTATACACACTTGTTTCCTGTGGTTATGACCACTCTGAAATCCACCAGCGGTGGTCATACTTGCACACTACAGAAAAAGGCTCCGACCTTACTTCACACGCCTTTTTCTTATAGTGTGCCAGGGCTGATTTTATAATGCTGTATAGCTCTGAATCTGAATGTTAATGTTTCATAAGTACTGTATAAATTATTCTATTGCTGCATTGCAGATCTACAGCATAGAAAAAAAATTATACTAAGAAAATATATGGTTGGTCCCTTGGCAATTTTACCAACACAAAAAGCTATTTCCATCTGTGGCAGTAAACCAAGTGTTGTTCACTAGTAGTATGTATCTCCAAAACCTGTGTACCATGTTGAGAAATACAGGGCATGCTACACTGTTGTTTTAGACTGGCATACAGCTTTATGGTATACCATGATCAATCTTCCTCATTTTATACAAACTAAACTAGCGGTTCCCAATTTTGGTGCCTGCAAGCCTTTTTGACCTATGTAATACTATTTCACCTCAGTGTTAACTACCTTTGAAGTATTTACAAGTGCATCTCAATAAATTAGAATATCATGAAAAAGTTTTTTTTTTTCAGTAATTCAGTTCAAAAAGTGAAACATATATATTACATAGAGTCATTACAAACCGAGTGAACTTTTTCAACTGTTTATTTCTGTTAATGTTGATGATTATGGCTTACAGCCAAGGAAAACCCAAAAGTCATTATCTCAGAAAATTAGAATAATTAACCCAAAACACCTGCAAAGGCTTCCTAAGCCTTTAAAAAGGTCCCTTAGTCTGGTTCAGTAGGCGACACAATCATGGGGAAGACTGCTAACTTGACAGATGTCCAGAAGGCTGTCATTGACACACTCCACAAGGAGGGTAAGCCACAAAAGGTCATTGCCAAAGAAGCTGGCTGTTCACAGAGTGCTGTATCAAAGCATATTAATGGAAATTGAGTGGAAGGAAAACGGGTGGTAGAAGAAGGCGCACAAGCAAGAGGGAGAACCGCAGCCTTGAGAGGATTATTAAGAAAAGGCCTTTCCTAAATTTGAGGGAGATTCACAAGAGGTGGACTGCTGCTGTCAGTCAGTGTTTCAAGAGCCACCACACACAGACATATCCAGGACATGGGCTACAAGTGTCGCATTCCATGTGTCAAGCCGCTCATAACTAGAGATGAGTGAATCATTCAAATTTTTATTCGCCGAATATTCACCGAATATCTGACAAGATTCGTATTCGCACGGACTTATTCGGTCGAATCTACGTAAAAAAAACACAATCGTCGTTTTGCGAACATTCATGCGTAAATTACGTATGTACAGTCAGCGTATGTAAAAGTACGCAACACGTAAGCATTAATGTACAACAGTGAGTACGAATCCTTAACGTACAAATGAAGCGCAAATTCGTCATATCCACGAGGCTAGGCCGCGGGGTACAATCTTTAGAGGCAGTCCATATGAACTAGAAAAATAAGGTGCTCACTGCTGTTAGCTTTCAATAAGTTAATAATTTACTAAAAACACTGTACAATAAGTGCATTAATAAGACACATTGCAGTACCAGAAAAAGAATACACACAATGGGCTAAAGTGCTATACCATTAAAAACAGTGTAGCTAAAATACAGCAAAGACATAAGTATGCAAACATTTTAGTGCAATCAATTTCACATTTGCAAGCATAAAAGGCTCAGATAAACGTTTGAGTCTCTCCTTATGGCTACTAGTTGGCTTGGCAATGATAAAACAGTCTGTCTGGAACAAATATTCCAAAATTCAATTGTAATCCACATGAGGTAAAATTGTAATCCAAACAGGTAATGTCATGTGCAATCCACACAGATAAATAGCAGCAAATAGAGAACCCTTTTTGCAAATGTGGTTCCCAAATAACCTGAGAAGGGGGTAAAAAGGAAAATAGGCGCACTTTGGCGCAACAGGGGAGTCTGAAGAATAGGGTAGTCCTGACAGCCATCTAGGTGAGAGTCAAACGGGGGCAACACAAACTAAACAAAAACAACTGCCAACTAGAATCTCGCCCGTCAGGTGCAGTCCATGGTGTGGCTCCCATAGGTCCTCCTGACTCCTCCAGCAGTGTCCTGGACAGCAGCCAACCAGTAGTTGGTTCCTCAGATGAGGGACTTGAAATCCTCCTCACTCGAGCTGCTGCTAAAAGTCATAAGAGAACGCTCCTGCCTCTTGTAGGCCACGCTCGTTGCGGTGGTGGAGCTCCACTGCCCTCTTGTTTCGGAATTCGGACTTGACCGGGTCCGGGTGGTGGTCACACTGGCGAGTGCTGCAGACACTTCAGCTTTTCCGGATCCTCCTGCCGGGACAGCTGGGGAAAGAACTTCCAGCTGCAGCGGTTCCGGAAAGGTTCCACGGCAGCTTATAGTATTAGTTGATGATCGTTGACTGAAAGGTGAAGGATGACGTAGTCAGCTGACCCAGCTGTAAGGACTGTCGTGGTGGTGGTGGTGGTGCTGGCAATCCTGGAATCAGAGGCTCTGGCTGAGGCTGAGGTTTTCACAGAACCAGAGGACGCCATCTGGGAATTCCTGTAGGCAGCGCAAGCATCCTGGACCTGGTGGTTTATCCGGCCACACTTCTGCATCACTTGAAGGCACCAGGGGCTTGGAAAGAAGGGGAACCCCGGTTGCAAATGGTCCTTTCACGGACTCCATGGGGGTGTACTCCACCTGATCCCTCACGTACAGTCTGTGATGAGCTTGCGGCAGGTACGGCCGTTTCACCAACCGGCGGCCCACGAAATACTCCTTCCCAGAGTCGTCATCCTGCAGGAAGCCAGACCCTCGCCCTACTGAAAACCACAGCACAGTTCCATTCCTTCGTTCTAGTGAAGGATCTCCCGGACTAGGGTGGTCAAGAACTTCTATGACCTAGTCCTCCACCGCGGTTTTATACTCCCAGGGGCTCTGTGCACAGGCCGTCACAGATGCCGGAACAATGGGGTTCTGGCTTGAATTCCTCCTGGGCGGCGAAGTGGACGCTCCAGCCACTTCCACTGAACAAGACAGAGGGGACCCTCCAGTCGCGCGAACACCAGCAGATGCTCCAGCCGCCTCACTAGTCGCAGCTTCAGTTGACAATGGCCAGGCAGGCACTGAAGCTGGGTTTCTCCGGCACAGTTTAACCTGTGATGCCCTGATGTCTGTAGCGGGCGGTGGTTCTGGAAACTCGTCCTCAAAACACATCTCATTCCAGTTGGGCCACAGCAGGTCACGCTTCTTTTTTGGAGCCAGGCTTGCTTCCTTGCTTGCTTCCAGGTCAGCAGTCAGCACTGGTCTAAACTGGTTCAGACTGCGTGACTCAGAGGAGGGTGAAGTACTGAGGGAGGAGTCTTCACTCCCTATACGTGCAAATAGTTAGATCCCCGTTGGGCTGTTTTTTTCCAGTTCGGAGGGGGGCGTATCTTTACTTTCCCGCTCTCGCGAACTTGTCCTGCTCACTCATAATGCGTACGTTTCGTACGGTTCATACGTATTGTACGTATAGTTAGCGTGTAAAATTTTGCGTACGTTTATGAATAATATGAAGTGAATCCAAGGAAATTCAGATTCGCTTCGCAGCTGAAAAATCCCAAGATTTGATACGAATCAACGAATCGATTAATAGATTAGCTCATTTCTACTCATGACCAATAGACAATGCCAGAAGCGTCTTACCTGGGCCAAGGAGAAAAAGAACCAGACTGTTTCTCAGTGGTCAAAGGTGTTCTCAGATTAAAGTAAATTTTACATTTCATTTGGAAATCAAGTTCACAGAGTCTGGAGGAAGAGTGCAGATGCACTCAATCCAAGCTGCTTGAGGTCTAGTCTCAAGTTTCCACAATCAGTGATGGTTTGGGGAGCCATGTCATCTGCTGGTGTAGGTCCACTGTGTTTTATCAAGACCAAAGTCAGTGCAGTCGTTTACCAGGAAATCTTTGAGCACTTCATGCTTCCCTCTGCCGACAAGCTTTTTAGAGATGGAATTTTTATTTTCCATTAGGACTTGGTACCTGTCCACACTGCCAAAAGTACCAATATCTGGTTTAATAAGCACAGTATCACTGTGCTTGATTGGCCAGCAAACTCGCCTGACCTTAACCCCATAGAGAATCTATGGGGTATTGTCAAGAGGAAGATGAGAGACACCAGACCCACCAATGCAGATGAGCTGAAGGCTGCTATCAAAGCAACCTGGGCTTCCATAACACCTCTGCAGTGCCACAGGCTGATCGCCTCCATGCCACGCCGCATTGATGCAGTCATTCATGCAAAAGGAGCCCAACCAAGTTTTGAGTGCATTTACTGTACATACTTTTCATTTGGACAACATTTCTGTGTTTAAAAAAAATTTACAGTTGGTCTAATTTAATATTCTAATTTTCTGAGATAATGACATTTGGGTTTTCCTTGGCTGTAAGCCATAATCATCAACATTAACAGAAATAAACACTTGAAAAAGTTCACTCTGTTTGTAATGACTCTATATAATATATGTGTTTCACTTTTTGAATTGAATTACTGAAAAAAACCTTTTTGATGATATTCTAATTTATTGAGATGCACTTGTATGACCCTGGAATCAAGTTCTATAAAATGATTGGTGCCACCGGTGCACAGTAGATATACGTGATCACAAGATATCAAATTAAAACAAAGAACTTGATTTGGGCTGTATTTACTCCAAGTCCAACCACCTTCAGCCTTACCTACTTACTTGATCTTTAAATTGTTGAATATGGCACTGTGAAAAACCAATGAGTAAAAATTAGTGAATTGATCCTAAACAAATCAAATTCATTTGGCCGTGTCTCTCCTCCCTTTGTGAGGCAGCTTGTGCATGTCCTCTATCTTTCCCTGCCTATAGCTGGTCTGCAGGAGGTATTTAAAGGCACCTTCTACAGGAAGACGCCTGAGCAACTTAGGTTCCTAGCTAGTCTAATTTCCTGTTTGTGCTAAGGTGTTCTGTTGGTTCTTGTCATTCTGTGTACCTGACTTTGGATTATGTATTACAGACTTTGCCTGATTGCCCTGCCCCTGATCTACATTTATGGAGTTTGCCTGACTGCTGCCTGCCCTGACTTCTGCCTTCGTACCCTGACTACACCTCTGTCTGATCAGCCTCTGGCTTCCCAGCATCCACTGGGTGTATTGTGTCACCTGGTGGTTAGTCCAGTGGGTTCACACTCTGGTCCCGATTACCTTGTGTTCCAATTCCCCTCTGAGGTAGCACCTGCTACTCCCCTCGGGAAAGTCTCTCCCCACCATCAGAGGTATTGTGTGAAGAGCAAGGGGGTGTGCTCAGACATTGTCCTCAGAGGGAGTTGGTTACATAGGGCAGTGAGTTCCCACCTGCTTGTCATAACAGTAACAAAGCCAAATATTTGCCAATATGATTTGGAAGAATCACACAAAACTGCACCATCCATTCTACACATCAAATTCAGTTCAGTCAGGGAAGCAGGGCAGGTGGCTCTGGGCAGGACCCTGGCAAGCGGGCTTGCCCATAATGCCTTGCAGGAGGGACAATATTGACTTGTCTATTAGGCACTATGTAAAGTCCCAAGCAGAAATGAGCTCAGCCAGATCAGTGATCGGACATTTTGGTCACAGACATAACAATTAGGCACACAAGACAGCCACTTAAAGGTCTTACAGGGACAGGGTTAGGGAATTGGTAAGATCTATTTAGTTAAGTAGATTGAATTCATACAGACACAAGTTTTAGCACGAGGGACAAGATTTATTGTGTGTGTTACTGGGCCTGAGCTGTTCACATATATACAGACTCTGATGTAATGCACATCAGTTTTTAAAGAGACAATAATCTTTACATGCAGGAGCCAACTAGCTGCCCAATTAATATAAAAACAAACTACATCTACTAGCTGATGATATTGTAAGCATCATAGATTCACTGGACACTGTGCAACTGCACCTTTTTTCTCCAAATTGTTGGAAATTTTCTACAGTTGATGTACAAGTGTATTCTCCCGTGTCACCGGCAGCATATATTTTTGGCCGGCTTGTTGGCATTGTTTTTTTTTTTTACACAACTGTGTGTATAAACATGGGTAGGCATCTGCTTCCATTTAGTGATATTTTTTATATAACTTGTTCAGCAAAAGCCTCTGCCACTAAAAAATCAGATGGCAAAGTGAGTTTTTAAAAAGGTTGTTTGTAGAGATGAGCGAGCATACTCGTCCGAGCTTGGTGCTCGTTCGAGTATTACGGTACTCGTAAGTGCTCGCTGCTCGGACGAGTATCTCGCCATGCTCGAGGAAATGGCAACTTCTGCATTGTGCATTTTTGGCGCCTAAAAACTCAGCCAATCACAAGCCAGGAGACTCTGCGGTACACCCAGCATCATGTGTGGCCCTTACATGTCGATAGCAGGGGTTGGCTGGCCTGATCAGGTGACCCTGGAATATACTAGTGACTGGCCGCGGTGCTCAGCTCAGATACTGTCTGGATGTCGTTAGGGATAGAGCTGCTGCGTTTCAGGGAGAGTGTTAGGGCCTGCATTTAGTTCTTTGTTAGGCAGGAGTGATCTCCCAAGAACCCAACAGCCCTTCTAAGGGCTACAAGAAATTTTTTTTTTGTCTCCTGGCTTGGCTGGCTGGCTGGCACTAGTAGTGCAGCTATCGACATATATAACCCATATATAACGACATATATATTTTTTTTAATGTTATATCTCAGTGATACAAATCCATTTCACACAGCAGTGTGGAACCATTCTGTGTGTCACAGTTCAGTACACTCACTACAATCCGTATTTTCTGTCCAGGTGACACTTTCTGTACGTCACTTAATCCAACCGGGTCTTTTGCTCTCACGTATATAGCTTGATCCCAAAAATCTCTGTGCGACATTTGTCTGGGTCGCAGTCAAAATAGCCATCGTCAGCAGGGTGTGAGTTAGCTCTACGATAGTTTCTGCACGTCACGTTTCAAAAAAAACAAAACTAAAAAAAATATATATAAAAAAATATATAAAAAAAATAGTATTTTTGTTGTTTTAGCTCAGTGATACAAATCGGTTTCACACAGCAGCGTGGAACCATTCTGTGTGTCACAGTTCAGTACACTCACTACAATCCGTATTTTCTGTCCAGGTGACACTTTCTGTACGTCACTTAATTAAACCAGACTGAACAAGTTTGTGGGTTTCAGTACAGAAGGCCCATTTATTTTTTATTTTTTATATAATACACTTATATACAGAAAATGTTGAACCCCAGGGCTAAGGGTCGAGGACGAGGGCGTGGGCGTGGGCATTCAATTACTGCAGGGGGCAGAGGCCGTGGTCCTGGGCAGGGTGAGACAGTACCTGCTGATGAGGGAGCAGGGGAACGCCGCAGAGCTACACTCCCTAGCTTCATGTCTCAACTTACAGGGACACGTGGTAGAGGACTGTTCAAACCATAACAGTGCGAACAGCTGATGTCGTGGATTGCGGACAATGCTTCAAGTAATTTGTCCACCAGTCTTCCACGCAGTCCACCCACGTTACCCAAGGGAGCACTCCTCTGGCTCCTCCACCTCAACCTCCTTCCCCCCAGTCTGCCCCCTCCCAGGAAAATTTGGAATGCGATCCGGCATACTCTCAGGAACTGTTTTCTGGACCCTTCCCAGAGTCACAAACCACTTCTCAGGTTGCTGCTGACCTAGTTCCCGATGCCCAAGTTTTCCAACTGTCGCAGTCTGTGGGTGATGATTATGATGATGACAATGTTGACTTAGTGGAAGAAGTTTGTAAAGAGGTGTCGGACGATGAGGAGACACGGTTGTCAGACAGTGGTGAAGTTGTTGTCAGGGCAGGAAGTCCGAGGGGGGAGCAGACTGAGGAATCGGAGGATGACGAGGTGACTGACCCAAGCTGGGTTGATAAGCCGAGTGAAGACAGTGCTTCTGAGGCGGAGGCGAGTGCTGCACCAGAACAGGTTGGAAGAGGCAGTGGTGTGGCCAGAGGGAGAAGCAGGGCCAGAGCTGGTGCATCAGCAGCAACTGTTTCACGTAGTGAAGCTCCCCTGGCGAGGCCTAGATGTTCGCAACTCTGGAGGTTCTTTAAAGAAAGTGAGGATGACCGACGGACTGTGGTGTGCAACCTGTGCCACACCAGGATCAGCAGGGGTGCCACCACTACTAGCGTAGGCATATGAGTGCTAAACACCCCACTCAATGGAACCAAGGCCGTTCACCACCTCCTGCGGGTCACACCACTGCTCCTTCCCCTGTGTCACTTGCTGCCTCTGCTAGTCAACCCCCTGCCCAGGACCCCGGCACGAGCGCCTCCCACCGGAAAACCACACCTTCGCCTCCAAGATCCTCCACAGTGTCCACCAATGTGTCCCAGCGCAGCGTTCAGCTGTCTTTACAGCAGACGCTGGAGCGCAAGAGGAAATACAGTTCCACCCACCCACATGCCCAAGCCCTCAACGTCCACATCTCCAAATTGCTGAGCCTGGAGATGCTGCCCTATAGGCTGGTAGAGACCGAGGCCTTTCGCAATCTCATGGCGGTGGCTGCCCCTCGGTATTCGGTCCCCAGTCGCCACTATTTTTCCCGATGTGCCGTCCCAGCCCTACACAAGCACGTGTCAGAGAACATCATCCGTGCCCTGACCAACGCTGTTTCTGAGAAGGTCCACCTAACCACGGACACGTGGACAAGTGCTGCCGGGCAGGGACACTATATCTCACTGACGGCACATTGGGTTAACTTGGTGGAGGCTGGGACCGAGACTGACCCTGGGGCCGCTCATGTACTGCCCACACCAAGGATTGCGGGGCCTACCTTGGTCACGGTCTCTCAGACGTACTATGCCTCCTCCTCCTCCGACCCCTCCTCCTCCTCCACCTCCTCCTCCGAATTACCATCCGTGGGCACGGCGCCTTCAGTCGGTACCTCTAGGCGCAGCAGCAGTGCCGTGGGTAAGCGCCAGCAGGCGGTGCTCAAACTGCTGAGCTTAGGTGACAAAAGACACACCGCCCAAGAGCTGTTACAGGGCATCACGGCGCAGACCGATGTGTGGCTGGCACCGCTGAACCTCAAGCCAGGCATGGTTGTGTGTGACAACGGGCGTAACCTGGTGGCAGCTCTGCAACTCGGCAGACTGACACATGTGCCATGCCTGGCCCACGTGTTCAATCTAATAGTTCAGCGGTTCCTCAAGACATACCCCAATCTGTCTGATTTGCTCACCAAGGTGCGCCGCATCTGTGCGCATTTCCGCAAGTCGACCACAGATGCTGCCACTCTCAGGGCAGCGCAGCGCCGCCTACAACTGCCCGCTCACCGACTGTTGTGCGACGTGCCCACGAGATGGAATTCGACATTAAACATGTTATCCAGAGTTTACCAGCAGCGCAGAGCGATTGTAGACTGCCAGATGTCAACTTCCACCAGAAGTAGTCAGGTCAGTCAGATTCCTCAAGTCTACAATGAGGAGTGGACGTGGATGTCTGATATCTGCCAGGTGTTGAGCAACTTTGAGGAGTCAACACAGATGGTCAGCGGCGATGCCGCCATTATCAGCCTCACCATCCCGCTGCTTTGGTTAGAATTTCCCAAAAAATTGTCTTCCAAATGAAGCCGAAGATTTTGAGATTTAATTTGTATGAATTACTGAAAATAGTGTCTGGCGTTTTACATATCAGAGTACAATAGTGAGCACAGCAGGGCAGAGAAAATGAAGTAGGAGGATCACTTTACTCAGGTGGGACCCTGGTCAACGGGCTTACCCATAATGCCTTACAGTCAGCCTCAGCCAAACAGGAGGGATGATATGATATTAGACATACAGTATGTCATAGGCACTGTGATCCCAAACAAGGAAATTATTTCATTCTAAGCTTGATATTGATGAGACAGGGCATCTCTGCCACACATAAAGTAAAGAAGGTTATCTTTAGACATGAAACCAATATATTGAGTGCAAGGTCTTATAGGAAAAGATACAGGGATTTAGTTAGATAGACTGATTTACTTAATTGAGCGAGGTTTTAGCTAGAAATAGGACAAGACTCATTCAGTGTACTGTGTGTTGCTTTGTTACAGCCAGCCATTGAAAATTCTGTACTAGCTTGAGCTTGATATTTAAAGCTACAATACTCTTTTTTTTCTAATGTGCTGGAGCCAGTTGGCAGCCCAATATATATATATATATATATATATATATATATATATATATATATATATATACAGTATATGTACTTGCTGCAGTTTTTTTAAGCATCATTGTTGCAGTGGACAATATTCAACTGCACATTTTTGGTTTCCAAAAAAGCTGTTGCAAAGTTTCTTCAACTAAAAATAAATGTATTAAACCTGACCAGACATATCATGCAGCATCAAGGTCAACCTATATTTTGCTGCAGACTGTGTCCAACTGTCCATTTCAAAAATTATATTTACATATTACAGACTAGAGTACATTACATTTGTGAAAATTAATCAGGCATGGATCCATAAAGATTTTTACAGACCTCCAATTGATGCCAATGCATAGATTTGCCATTGCTGGACTGGCTATTTTTCACTGGCCAAATGTTGCCACTGTTACTGTCTGTCTATTTATCATGTTCCATACTTTACTGTTGG
This sequence comes from Rhinella marina, assembly GCA_900303285.1. NCBI lineage: Eukaryota > Metazoa > Chordata > Amphibia > Anura > Bufonidae > Rhinella > Rhinella marina. The sequence continues at coordinate 42,156 of ONZH01002933.1, forward strand.
TTCAACTACTACTGCCAGTACTGCTACAGCTACACAGCTGCACATCTTCTGTCAGGTTACATACTGTACTGCCGCTTCAGCCACTACTGTCACCAGTGCTACCCCTACATAGCCACATATCTCCTGTCTTATTTATAAGGTTCCGTATTGTACTGCTGTAGCTAATGAAAAAGGCATCATTTTGGACTGCTTTTCAGAACAAGCCATTGTTGTTCCAGTACTAGCTGGTATATACAAACATGGGCAGGCATCTTTCCTCATGATAGGATACTTTTAGGACTGCTTGTTCAGAACAAGCCAAAGCATTAAAAAAACTCACAGGGTATTGTGTTTTTAAGCAGGATTTTTGTTATCACCAGCAAACTTAAACGTACCCATGGCAATATACCGTATATAACTTTTACTTTGATATTACCAATGCAGTCTTTGCATTAAAGAAAGTGAAAGAGTTTGATGTGGTTGGAAACAGTTCGAGGAGACCCTAGAGCTTTATACTAAACTTTTCAGGGCAGTACTCAGTCTCAGACCTGAGACCAATTTCTAAAAATTTACTCATCTCAACTCTTTTCTATATGTCATGTTCCCTTTATGCTGGGTGGCTAGTAACAAATGGTTAGAGGAACTATTTTCATTTTTCAAAAATTAGAAAATCCACTGATGCTACTCCAAATAAAATTTGTAATATACTTAACTTCTCAGTATTTATGTCTCCCCCACCACCACCACTGGGCTCCATTATATACACATGATGAAATAATGGCATCTTACTATTGTCAGCAGTAATTGGCCACTGTGATCACAATGTATCACCCCCTATACCAAGCGCTCCGACCAATACATAAAGTCTGACAAAAGATGACAGTATGCAATGCACCGAAAACTAACTGAAATCTACACCTAATCCTCTAAGGAGTTTGGTCAATCGACCCCACTCCTGTAGGAATTTGGGTTATTTGAAAGTAAAACTCCCGATATGCCCTGATAGCCACATGCAATTTTATCTAATAAGTCAATCAGTAATAGACATAGAAGTGAAGGAGCACCAATGCAAAGATCAAAATAAAATCCCCATTTTCTTGCCAAGTTTTGTCACCCAGCTCAAAAGGACCTGGTCTTTATTTCCAAAGTCACACCCTTTTGATGACTCTGGGGTCGAGAAATTGATTCGACAATAGAGAGAGAAAGACTTTTCCAGGCAAATTGGTCAATTTTGATTCAAATTTAATTTATCCAGACCTGAATTGAATCGGAAGGCCAGTTTGGCCATATTGGACCCAAATTGAATTAGCGTCTCTACTCTTGGGCCAGTTTCCAATCCCTTGCTTCCTCTAGGGAATTCTGCACAAGTTCTCACCCAGAAACAATAATGAGACTAACTATGCCTGCACCTCCTCTCTCCAACAGCCCCATAGAAGATAGATGGACTGATTATATAGTATATATGCCCATGATGCTATCTACAGGCATGATTGATGGTTGATGCCTGATTCTTGATGCTAATGTTTACTGATACTTTCAGTCACCATGTTATTATCAAACAGAAAAGTGACGGGCTTCATCTGATATAATGTGGTGCCATCTGGTGGCTCGTTGCCAGAATGTTGCTGGCACCTTCTATGTCTACTGTGATGACTGAGAGCCTTAGGCCCCTTTCACACGAGCAGGAGACTCGGACGTCTCCTGCATCGTGTGCCGTGTACTCAACTGCCGGCACTGAACGGGGATTACATAGCATTATACTGATTTATGATGCAATGTAACCCTTACAGTTCTGGAATGTGTTGGATAATGCTGACAATGTTATCCAACACATCCCAGAACTGTAAGGGTTACATAGCATCATAAATCAGTATATTGCTATGTAACTCCCGTTCAGTGCTGGCAGTTCAGTACACGGCACACGATGCGGGAGACGTCTGAGTCTCCCGCTCGTGTGAAAGGGGCCTAAGGGATCCTTCTGAACTGCATTAATAAAGGCAAGTAATAATTTATTAAAAGTAGATATTTTATGAACTAGTGATTGAAAATATAATAATGCAAAAAAAAAGAAAGAAAATTCTGCAAGCAACAAGCAAACAGGTATTACAAAATGGAAGTTGCTTACTCATAAAACAAAAACTGTAAGTTAGAAATGATGTAAATCACAGACAGAACACGCAGCTGTATGGCACTCTCAAAATGTTGCCAAAAAACTCAGACAACTAGACCCGACTTGTACAATGATGCATTCATATATATCCTACAATTGCAATTATGGTGAATACTTCATTTTGGAACTATTGTCTGTCTGTAGACGTTACTGACGCTCATGAATAGTGTCACATTTAAAAGAAAATTAGCCACTGTTCAGCAGAGATGGCAGCAGCGCTGTGCGAATGACTAAGACATCGCGCAACAGGAATATCAGAACTTCAGACAGTGGTATATGCAAACACCCGCCTAGAACAAGCGTGTGATTAGCAAGTGATTTCAAAGGCTGGAGATGTATGCTTATCCAGGGCTATCGTATGGATGTACTTTACAGACACCAACAGATGTTTATAGCTGATTCACATAGATTATCTAGGAGGGGACACTAAGCTCACAGCTGTCAACCCCACGAAAAAGAAACTGCAAACTCTTTACTGTTATTTTATTGTCTTGCTCCTTGTACTCGAATTTTGTGATCATTTGCATTTTCCCCGTTACCAATACTGCTCTTTATATAATCAGATATTACTTCTAATTAATCAATGTCATATTAATTATTAAATGTGCTCTCCACTTTAGAGGGGTTTCCCAGGATTTGACAGTAACTAGTGATGAGCGAAGTATTGGAAAAATCATTTTGCGAATTTTACAGAAAAAATAGTTTTTTGACATGTCGTAGTTTTAATCCAGCCACCTCTCGGCATGTTTGCCGTGCTGTGGCCAAAACTCTAGCCAGTCCCCATTATAGTGAATGGGGCCGGAGTGGAGTTCTGGCGGCACGCGTACATTAGCGGCAGCACAGATCCGGCAGGCTGTTCACCCACTGGAACAGCCTGCCGGAGAAGGCTGCCACTAATGTGAAAGTAGCCTTAGTCACAAAGTGCATTTTTTTGTACATAGTGGGTGAAAATTTTACCCCTCAACTGCTGTGTTCATAGCTGATCACGGCATCTGATTACTAAATATTATAGTGTAAAATAAAAAAAATAATAATAAAATCATACTTACCTCATCCATTTGATCGTGAAGAGCCGGCTGCCACTATCTTGATTGTAGATCCAGCACGAAATCTCAGACGGCATCACGTTGGCCGGTGTGGTGACGTCATACGCCACCGCGTGCATGTTCAATCAACATGGTGGCCACCGACTCTTCACCCCTCAAACGGATGAGGTAAGTATAATTTTTTTATTTTTTACCACCATTCAGGGAAAATCGATTTGTTACCACGAAGCAGGAGGAAATTCAGCTTCATTGCAAATTGAATTTTCCCTGAAATTCGGATCAAATTCCACTTTGTCAGGTTCGATTTGCTCAACACTAACAGTAATCTTTCCCTGGGATCCGACTCCTGGCACCCCCTCCGATCGGTTCAAGAGTAGCTCTGGTCCCGGAAATAAATGCTGAAACCACCCAGATCTGTCGATTATGCAGTGGACTGAGTTAGTAACTGCAGTGCTGCCCTTTATGTAGATGCTCAGTAGTGAAGCTCCTCCGCTACAGATCAGAGGAAAAAGGCACTGGGAAGGAATGGCTACAGTCATCTCAGATCTGCTAGAGAAAACAGGGTTAAAGGGGTTTTCTTACTAGTTACAAAGATTAGCTTTCAACATAAAGGGACAGATAAAAGAAGACATTTTCTAAATATATTGGTCAGTAGATTTTACTTTAGTTATGAACTATAGACAGTTCAGCAGGTCTCTCACTGCACACAGGTTTCTATGGTAACCTGCAGAGCAGAAAGACTGTTATCTGATTGGCTGAGAGCAGTGAAGAATGATGGGACTGAGCTTTGAGTGACTACTTGCAGTAAGCAAAAGGTCCAAGTGTTGTGAGAACTGAGAAGCATGGCTTTACTTGTAATTGTGTTAGAGATCACAATCTCCTGCTCTGTCAGAGTAAGTTAATATATGCTAATAACTGCTGGAGACCCACCCACAGCATGAGGAGACAGAGCAGGATAATAATAAATATAATAAATATATTTTTTGTTCTACCTAAATAGCTTGATTATTTTATCATAAGGGTGATAAAAAGCTTAAATTAAGTTATCGCTTAAACATGCGCCATGTATGAGGGAGTGGGAATTGGAGTCGGAAGTCGGAGTTAGGGAAATTGAGGAGTCAGAGTCGGGGCTTTAGCTTACCGACTCCACAGCCCTGGAAGCAGCACTGCAGTTACCAGTTTGGCTTACCGACTCCACAGCCCTGGAAGCAGCACTGCATAACCATCAGTTATGCATGGGATTGCATAGGATCAGTGTTTTTTACAGGATCCAGTAAAAAAAAAAAAAAAAAAAACAGATTCTGTTGCATCAGTTGTCATGCGTTTCAGCCATTTCCGTCTGAGATCCGTTTTTTAAGACGGACAAAAAAGTACTACAGGCAGGACTTTTTTTTCCTGTCTAAAAAAACGAATCTCAGATGGAAATGGCTCAAACGGATGACAACTGATGCAACAGGATCCATTTTTTTTTTACAGGATCCTGTTTTTTTTTTTCTCTGTCTTCGGCCTCTTTCACACGAACGTTGTTTTTGCGGGCTCCAATCCGCATTTTTCACATGAAAAATGCGGACCCATTCATTTCTATGGGCCCGCAAAAAATGCGGACAGCACACCGTGTGCTGTCCGCATCCGTTGCTCCGTTCCGTGGCCCGCAAAAAAAAATAGAGCATGTCCTATTCTTGTCCGTTTTGCGGACAAGGATAGGCAATGTTACAGTGGATCCGCAAAAAATACGGATGCCATACGGACGCCATCCGTTTTTTTTGCGGATCCGCAATTTGCGGACCGCAAAACACAACGTTCGTGTGAAAGAGGCCTTCTTCTGATGGATCAGAAGAACGGAAAGCTAAACGGTGATGTGAATGCACCCTTAGCTGTCCTGGATCCAGCGCCGGGCACTTCTTCACTTCCCTGGTCTAGCCAGCTCAGTCCATTCTGATGATGTCATGTCACCAGATTATTTAAATCAGACTCAGGCATTTGGATAATGCCTAATTATTCAGGTTTGTCACTGGTGTCCCTGCTACCAGCCACTCAACTCTGTTGCTCTGGCATGTGGCTCCGCTATTTTGACCATTAGTTTTACTCTACTGCAACTCTGCTACAGTGGCCATCACTTCCACTCTGCTACAACTTTGCTACATCAACTATCATTTCTGCTCTGCTACAGATTTACTACACTGACCAGTAGTTCTACTCTGCTATAACTCTGCTACACCTGCCATCAGTTCTACACTGTTGGAACTCTGCTACACCAGCCATCAGTTCTACGGGCCCGCTGCACTCCCATGTAATGCGAGCGCTCTGACGGGGCCGGCATGAAGTATAGTGACAATGCCGGGCTCCGGCAGAGAGCTCTTCAAACTTGTATGACACAGAGACAAGAGGGGGCAACGCGCAGAGGCGGGGGGAGAGGGCCCGTGCACTCACCCGTCAGTGACAAGAACTGTCAAGCCGTTTTCATCGTGAAGCACGGATATTCTTCTGAGGCAAGAGGCCTCTAGCACAGCCAGCAGCGCGATGTGAGTGTGGGAGTGTGTCCTCAGGGAAGCAGTTAAGTATGTTTGGTTTTTTTTCATAAAGCTACAGACTAGAAGCGAAAGGGGGCCACAAAAGTGGGCATCTTCACTGTGGGGGCACCTAATCTGGAATACTGTGAGGGGGCACCTAATGTAGCATAACTACTTTGAGTGAAGGGGCAGATAATAATGTGGCATAACTAATGTGAGGGGGCAGATATGTGGGCATAACTACTGTGAGGGGGCACATAATCTGGCATAACTACTGTGAGGGGGCACATATGTGGGCATAACGACTGTGAGGGGGCATATATCTGGAATAACTACTGTGAGGGGGCACATAATTTGGCATAACTACTGTGAGGGGGCGCAAAAGTGTGCATAACTACTGTGACAGGAACAAAGGTGGGCATAACTGCTGTGGGGGGCCACAACGAGGACATAACTATTTTGAAGGGGCCACAAGGTGGGCTTTATTACAGTGAGGGGCCACAATGTAGGTATTAGTACTGTGTGGTAGCACTTAGCGGAATTGTCTTAGATTACCCTGCTATACATTGGTATGGCTCAGTCTTACAGGCCAGCACTGCGCCCCTTGCTGGTGATTTCACAAGGGCAGTCACCATCCCTTCCTTAAGTGACCTTGTTCTGAATCCAGTGGACATCACATCGACGCTAGCGATACCCTGGATGAGGTGAGTGTAGCCATGCATTGGATACCCAGCTTTGCTGCCCACTTGGCTGGAATGGTTCTGAAACTCTGCTACACTGGTTCTTCAGCTCTGCCCACCAGCTCTCCAGCTCTGCTACACCTGTCTTCGTGCAAGATCTACTCTACCAGACAAATGGCTTAGCTTATCCACCTCACTAGGTCAGAACTTAACAATAAGGCATTTAGAATGGAAGATTTTCAACAATTACCACACATCAAGCTGACAGTCTGTTCTACTGAACTTTCAAGTGTCTGGTCGAGGACTCACCTGACACCCCTGCTCTGTGCGGATGCTTTAATGCATTTATATGATTAGACATTGACCCTAGCTATCATCAGCTATCATTTGGTCTTGTGTGACTTGTAGAGAGGTCCTCATCTCTCCTTATTTAAACCAATGACTTATCCAGTTCTAATCTGCTTTATGTAAGAAAACACTTCATAATGTCAATTTTATGCAGGTCTAAATATGATATAAATTAAGACCTGGATAAAAGCGCTGTTTGATTTACTTCTGTTTATTGGCTAAATGGAAATCTGTGATAAAGCCCCACATTCCTAACGTCCAACAAAGCTTTAAAGCAATAAGAGTGAAGACCTTATGTCATTTATAATACTGGCTTAGGTAATGTGTAACAGTTGAAAATTTAATGAAGAGGTCAAGAATGTTAATTTGAAAGGAGTTCTCTAAGCTTTTTTTTTACTGATGACCTATCGTCTGGACCTCCATTGATCAGCTGTTTGAGGAGGCAGCAGTAGCACCATGGCCTTCTCCAGCTTTTTCTAGGCCGTGTGATGTACAGCTATACAATTTATGGCCCTGTGCTTATAAAGCAGAGAGAAGGCCACGGCAGTACTGCAAGCTCTGATGCCTTCTCAAACAGCTGATCAGCGGGGGTCCCAGGAGTTGGACCACCACCAATCAGATACTAATGACCTATTCTGTGGATAGGTCATGATTAAAAAACACTTGGAAAATCCCTTTAAGGTATCATGAGCAAGTGGCGTAGTTATTGGAGAGCCAACATATTTACATAGTGCTAAACATCTAAGGGGGGGCATGACTGACCTATACAAATATATAAATGGGCCATACAAAAAATTTGGTTAAAAACTGTTCCATGTAAAATGCCCTCAAAAGACAAGGGGGCACTGCCTCCGACTGGAAAAAAATTGATTTTTTTTAAAGTAGCAGGTGCAATGACAGGAAGCTGCGATAGCGCCACCCCCGTCATTGTACCCCTCAGATGCCTCGTTTATACATGATTGTGGCATCTAAGTGTAAAAACAGTGTAAAATTAACATAAAAAAAATTAAATCAAACTTACCGCCTCCATTTGCTCGCAACGGGTCGGCCGCCACGATCTTGTTTGAAGATCTGGTGCCGCGATATGATGTCATCACCCGGCCACAGGATTTCAGCCAAGATCTTCAATCAAGATGGCGGCTGGCGGTCCGTCCTGAGCAAATGGAGGAGGCAAGTATGATTTTTTTGTTTTTTTACACTATTTCGGGTTAAATCGATTCGCTACCACAAAGCACAAGGAAATTCAAAGCGAATTGAATTTATCCTGAAATCCGCTCGTCTCTTATGGTCACAGCAGGAACAGTGGCCAATTTTAAAAAGGGTTTAGATGAATTCTTAAAAGTAAATAACATTAATGCTTATGAACATGTGTAGAAATCTGAGTCTCACTTCCTTCTGGGATTGCCGTCCCCACCTATCCCTTGGGTGAACTTGATGGACTTATGTCTTTTTTCAACTGTATTAACTATGTAACTATGTAACAGTTTGTCACCATTAACATCACTCCCTTTCCACAAGGTGGTTCTTAAAGAGGTTGGCTCATTTCAGACATTGATGGCATATTGCTAGGATATGCTACTAGGGTATTAACAGGTAACAGCAACACACCACTGAGATATTGCAGGCATACTATCACTAATCTCAAAACTATCCTGTAGAAATGTGCAGTGCAGTACATTGCAGAAAATTGGTAAAATGGAGAAAGTTGGGAAGAGGAAAATTTTATGTCTCAATTTTAGACACCAACCCACTTGGAAACCACACATTAAATTGGAAGGTAGGAAGACTTTTCAGTGAAAATTTTAACTAAATAGAAGAAAATATATGCTAAATTTGAGCCACACACCGAATACATAAAAAACTTTAGACTCGCTGAATTAAGAATAAGGTTCCCTGTATTGGTCATATGTGGAGAAAGAGGATGAGATAGTGGTTTGGATGGCTCACTTCACCTCTCAGTCGCAGCAGGATGACATGGAGATGATTTCAGAGTCTGACACCATGCTGTGGAGCCAGGGGTCACAGTGTTGCTCCTGCTCCTCCTCCTTGCAGCCCCAAAGGCTTTCAGTGGAGTCCTCCCAGTCTTCACTGACCCCTTCCTAGAAGGACGCTTTCCTTTTTCCTAAGAAGTGGCAAGAAAACCCTTACGGCAGATAATCAAGAGAGTCTCCCTGTTGATGATGTGTGTGAGAGCCCTCACCATTTGGGCTACCCTGAGGAGGAGGAGGTTGGGAGGGAGGCTGGTCACCCCATGCATACCTGTGTTGATGGTGGTGGTAGTAGCCACCTGTCACCTGTTGCCAAGGCATTGCCGGTGGGGGCAGCAACAGTGGCAGTCGGAGAAAACTGCCATTGTATTAATGCAGAAATTTTCTCACAGTCCAGGCAGGCTGAATGCGATCAATAGACCTCTCCTTGCTGCCGGTGCCCCATCTTGCCACTGTTGCTGGCTGTCTGCTTACCTACATCATGTTCGGTACGGCTGCTACTGATGCCTGCATCATGCCACTAATGCCACTTGCCAACCATCACATTCCCTCCATGCACTTTTTTTATGCCATAGCACCGTGTGTGTTTAAACATGTCTTTTTAAGCAAACTGTATGTTAACATTGTGAAATGTGCATTTTCCCATAGCTATGTATGGCAGTGTCATTCAGACATAATTTACTATTGCTGTCATTGTGCGTCATTGCGTTGGAAGGGGGAGAGGAAAAAATCATAAAAACAAACCAAAAAGAGATAAAAAGTTTTCCTAAAAACAATGAGTCGTAGGAGGTAAGAGGTATACCAACTTTCAGGGCAATTGGAGCAACTTTGGTATAACCTGAACTAATTCAGGTCCGAACCAAGCTTTTTCAAAAATTTGGAGAACCAGACCCGAAGCGAATCTCGACTGATTTGCTCATTTCTAATCTGTACACAATAATGGGAAAAGGGGTCAAACCGGTTATCAGACGACTTAGTTCTCCCCTGAACTACACATTTATAAACGTTACAAGTGGCTTTGGTCTCTGAAACATCCAAGGTGGATAATTAGTAGACAATTTGGTCAATTATTCCATGTTTCACATTAAACAAGCAAAGACAGAGGCATAGATCATGCACATTAAAGGACTGACGACTGCGGGAGGGACGGTGAGTTTTTTGGTGATGTGGTAAATTGCTACATGAGATATAATATGGCTTTCAGGAAGAAATTAAATTTAAGGAAACATTTGTAGTAACATATTAACATAGTAACATAGTTTATAAGGCCGAAAAAAGACATCCATCCATCCATCCATCCAGTTCAGCCTGTTATCCTGCAAGTTGATCCAGAGAAAGAGAAAAAACCCTGTGAAGTAGAGGCCAATTTTCCCCACTTTAGGGGAAAAATTCCATCCTGACTCCAATCAGTCAGAATAACTTCCTGGATTAACGACCCCTCTCTATTAACTACAGTATAACCTGTAATATTATTACACTCCAGAAATACATCCATCCTTGAACTCTTTTAGTGAACTTACCATCACCACCTCCTCAGGCAGAGAGTTCCATAGTCTCACTGCTCTTACAGTAAAGAATCCTCTTCTATGTTTGTGTACAAACCTTCTTTCCTCCAGACACAGAGGATGTCCCCTTGTCACAGTCAAGATCTCTGTACAGATCTCTGTACTGACCCCTGACATATTTATACATAGTTATTAGATCTCCCCTCAGTCTTCTTTTTTCTAAAGTGAATAACCATAATTTTGATAATCTTTCTGCTTAGTATAAGCTTAGTTTGCTGTTCAGTAAAATCCTAAGTCCTTTTCCATGTCAGTGTTACCCAGTGTTTTACCATATGTACTGGTGACTTGCATTATTCCTTCCCATATGCATAACCTTACTACTGTACAAAGAGCTAATGTTCAAATAGAAGTGCCAATCACTACCGCCTATTAGATTTTGGTGGCACAATGGAATCACCATTTCGATGGTAATGAGAACTATTAATAAATGCTTGAGCATTCCTATGTTTGTCTGTTTCTTCCATAAGATGTATCTTCCAGGAGTAATGATTAGGGACATGTGAGTTACACTGGAAGTCAAGACATTCCTGACATTAAGTTGATTTCTAATTTGTATATGGAGCAGTTTTCTCATTTAAGGGTTTTTTTTTTGCTCTTCGTTTAGGTCCAAATTGAAGAAACACAACGGTAATCAGTGGTGTTTTCCTGGAATTATTCCAAAGGATATTTATGACTTTAATACATCTATGTCTTTTCCATGCAAAATTTTTTCCATTACTTATATCCATCTGGAATCCATTGTCACAACATCCTGGTACCTACGAGGTGCTTAATAATGTAGAGAATAGAGATGCTTCTCATCAGTCAAAGACCATCAGGCTGGGACAGAACATTTTATCCAGTCAGACACCCAAGCTCTTCTCAAGGACTGTCAAAAAGCTCACTTCTCCATCACAGTTTGAGTCATCTCTGAGATCTTCTCCATATGCACCAATTTTCGGTATGATATAGTCCCTAACCAGTTTTCATATGGTCTACGAGGAGATTGAATTCTCCATTTCCTCACAATGGAAATCTCATCATCTCTCTTGGTTTGCTGCCATGTACAGAGTAAATTGAATTTGTTTGATGAGAGCACTGCATGGGTAGCAACACAGGTCTAATTTTTAGAACTGAACAGAGGTTAGATATCCATTAATGGTTGCCAAGGAAATGTAAAATATCCCAGTAAAATATCCATGTGGTTAAACATATGGTTAGAAAACAGCTGGTTTATGCATAGAACTTAACTTTTTAAGATTAATTTTATTTTCAGGTTATTGCTTCCAATGAGTATTAGGAGATAATACCACCCAGACTTGAGAACATGTTGGATGCTCTTAATCCGGCCTTACTATGGGTGGTAAGACACACATATTCAAGAAGTTACACTTTCTAATTTTAGTCTAAATGGATTTTTATTTTCATGCTTGTGGGTAAATGGTTTGTGAAAACTGGAAATGCTGTATATAGTATTAGATTTGCCCCAGGAGCCAGCATTCACTATGTCCACTCACCAGTGTAGGCATTACCATGAGAATGTGCGTAGTTAAAAATCTGGAACTATGTGCATATTCAACAATATTTTGCATTAATGATAATACAACATTTATAGAGAAATAAGGTACCGTTCTATACTTGTATTTTTTGTAACATTGACATTTTAGGTTAAAAAGTATAAAAAAGAAATGAAAAATGAGGAGGTGGTGATGGTAAGTTCACTAAAAGAGTTCAAGAGGGGCCTGGATGTATTTCTGGAGGGTAACAATATTACAGGTTATAGTTACTAGAGAGGGGTCGTTGATCCAGGGAGTTATTCTGATTGCCTGATTGGAGTCGGGAAGGAATTTTTTTCCCCTAAAGTGGGGAAAATTGGCTTCTACCTCACAGGGTTTTTTTTGCCTTCCTCTGAATCAACTTGTAGGAAAACAGGCCGAACTGGATGGACAGATGTCTTTTTTCGGCCTTATAAACTATGTTACTAAATGTAAACACTAGAGATGAGTAAAATTTCTTAAAATTCGTTTTGGGTCCAACTTGGTCAAATCAGCCAGCAGTTTCAATTGGGCTGAAAAAATTCGGTTCATATTGAAAGTGCCCCAAATGCCCTGAAAAATCAAACATGACCCATCAAAGTATTCTAGCACTGTATCCAACCTTTTCAATCTCTTTAACACCAAGTCTGCATTAGGAATGTCAGTGGTGAGGGGCCAGCCAGGAAGGAAAAGGAGGGGAGCCTCGGATTCAGCGAGGTGTAACAGTACTGCCCTTGCGACACCCAGGGGCTAAGTAGCATAAAATAAAAAGCCTAATTTCTCCATAATGGTTTCACTGATGGAAATAGGACCAATACCATTAGAATGTGTTGCCAAGCAGGCATCTGGCATGTAAGATAGATTCATAGTAAGCTATGTGGTGACAGATTCCCTTTAAACAATAAAATGTTTCGGCCACCACTAAGGAGAGCTCCTTGCACACTGTTTTATTATTGAGAGCTCTATAATTCTTTATGCAGTGAGCTCCCTCTAGTGGTAACTACAAGCAAACAGGATTTCTTTTTTTCATGTAACTCAGCTGCCCATGGCCACCTCTGACAGGCTCGCCCCTGTAGGCACGGACACCGCACTACTCACTATGTTGCTGCCTTCATGCTTCTGCCTAGTACTTCAGCCTCTGTCCCCTTAGGGTGCCCACTCTCACCTCCAGCTTCTTAAAGGGCTAGTGGTTGCACTTTCAACTCCTTCCCCAGCCAATGGGGTATTTAAGGCACCTGTCCAAGGAGAGGTTAAAAGGTTTAAGGTTCCCTGATGACCAGCAAAAGCCTAGTGCTTCTACATTTCTCCTGCATTTTGCCTGAATTTATCCTGTGTTTGTGCCTCTCTGTGCCCCAGCCCTGTACCTGCCCTGCCTGTGTGTTCCTGTACTTACAGTTTCAGTTCTGTTCATGTTTAAGTTAACCCAGCCCCTCTGCCTTCTCTGTGTTCCTGTTGAGTACCCAGACTGCCTGACCTGCCTGTGTCATCACAACCACCCAGCCTACAAGGTTAGCCTGTGTCTCCATTTATCTAAATTACTAGCATGTAACCTATGTAATCGCATTAATTGATTAGATTCAGATTGTTCAGACTGCTCCTGTGGTTTGCCTGCTGTTCTTATGCTTTTCCTGTATCCTGAGCTCCCGGTACCTGCACCGAAGTCCCTGATCCCAGTGGGCCTACTATGCCGGAACTATCCCAAGAGGTAGAGATCTGGTTGCTTTCCTGCAGCAAAGGCCAGATCCCTGTACAAGGGTTAAAGGGCGAATACTAGGAGAGTGCCACTGGTTAGTTGGCAGAGTGGGTCCACACTCACTTATCCATAACATGAAGCTTTATAAAAGAAAAACAAATTTAAAGGTTTCTGCCCTAAACCACCTCCATCATCACCACCAATAATATTAGGTGTTGACCACGACAATCTTTAGAAAGGAGTAAAGAGCATTTTGCCTTCACAGTTGTGGGCACCAACACATGATAACCCCTTTTTACAAAGCCTGTTTTTGCCCCTGTTCTTTCACTCGAAAAAAGGCATAATATATAAGAACAGCAAAATAAATCAACAATTCAAATGTAATAATCCATGTATAGTTTACTTGAATTATGACTTTCCACAGATGGGTTCTAAAGGTTAAAAAAATCAGGAAGCAAGGCTGTGAACTATGGGATTCAAAAGAAACATTTTGATTCCTTCATTCTAGCATCAAGGGCTCTGCACTGAGAACGTCTTTGAAGTTTGAAGTTGTTGAAACTAAATTACTTTTAAAGGAAAAATGCTATAAATCAAACTGTCCACTTAGGAAGCGATCACCTCATACAGCCATGCTTCCTGCCACTGCGAGGTGAATGATTGGATGATGTCAACACCATATAATGAACTCTAGTTTTCATGGTCTTTCAGTCTCAATTGACAACAGTTACACATAAAAGTCCCGAAACCACATTTATAAAGATATTTGATGTGACATACTAATGCAGAACTGGACCTTTAATTGCTAAAAGACATATTGGCCACCAAAAGGAACATAAAATATGTATTAATGTCTCACAGAACTCAAAGAAACTCTTAGGTAATGGTATTTTGTCAGTTAATTTTTTTTACCTTTATGCATTTTAGCAGCCATAACTTTAATTCATCAGGTTAGGATAGTCCTCTGGGTAACCTACAAAGTGTCGTTTTTTAATGTAATTTTTGTAAATAAGAAAAATGTTCTTTCTGTTTTATTTCCAGACACTTTTATTTATTATTTTTTATTACTTTTTTTTAAACCAATTAAGGAGTTACAATTAACACCGTTACTTTATTTATTTGATTATGTATTAGTATACTCCTATATGCTGATATATTATGCTGTGTCACTATGCCACAGGCTGCTGTTAGAGCAACACTTAGTGCACCTCAGCAGGAGAGTTAGTGTATAGAAGGCCCTGGGCTTCTTTATAGGTTCCCAGGTCAGAATGCACAGGGTCCTCCAGCCACCGATGCTGTCAATGGGAAACCTGGTGACCTGAGTGACCTTTGATCATATAACAGTTGTCAAAAGGTTAAACAGCAGTTAAAATAGAAACTCATCTGTCCCCAGACAGCCAACTACCCCACTGCAGGGCAGAATGGGATGCCCATGCAGGGCTTACTCAGGACTATAAAAACACACTGAAAATTCAAGCCATCTTGAAAACATTGAATAATATGGATTATACATCTTAATAATGCTATATTCACTATATCTAATATATAAAGCTGAGTGTATGTATGTGTGTATGTATGTATGTCCACTAAAGAAATCCGCACCATCGCAGCTACGATCACAAAATTTGGCACACAGGTACATCAGTTGTCTGGTTTTAGAATGGGTCTCAGCTCTCCAGGACGCACCGTTCCTGAGATATTCCCCAAAAAAATGCATTAGAAGCCTGCTCACATGTCCCTGATCAGCCAATAGTCTCCGCACAGGGTTTCACACCAGGTTTCTATAACAACCCAGCCATTTTCCTTCACCGCTGTAGGTCTGCATTAAAGGGGCAGAGCTTTGTGAATGACACTGTTAAAGGGGTATTCCGGTTACTATAACTATAACTTATGTTTTAGACTAACTCATCATCAATCATTACCTCATATAATGTAAATTTCACATATTTACCGTTCAGCAGTAATAAAATATGTTTTTTCCACTGCTACCCACTGTGTTTCCTCATAAATTACCCTGGCATCGACCTGTAATTCAGGCCACCCTCAAAAGAAGGACTTAAAAGCCCCACCTCCAGATGCCACTAAGCCAAAACCCCGACTCTGCCAGGTCATGCCCCCTTCCACGCCGCAGCCCACGGGGATTGAATAAATGAAGGTAAAAATCAACTTCTGTCAGCTGCAAGGGAGGGATGGAGGGTGACTTTCTCCCTGCAGCTCATGATCAGACTGCACGGTTCTGCTGTCTGAGAGTGAGCTGTTCAAAAGGACATTCCTGTGTCCGTCCAGGCCCTGGACATGACAGAGGACAGGGAGTCTGTAATTCGGACTGTCCAGCCTAAAACCGGACCTCTGGCCGCCCTAGGGGCAGGCTGTTTTTATGGTGGCCAGGCGTCTGGTCTTAGCCTAGACAGTCCAGATGCAGGGATGTCCACCCTTTCAGTAGCTCACGCTCAGACAGCTTCTCCTCTGTGTCTTTATGGAGCCAGGGGGCATGGCTTCATGTTTAGGGGTGTGGCTTCACGGGGACCGGGGGCTTGGCTTCATGTTTGGGGGCGTGGCGGTGAGGTCCAGCTTTCTGGGGTGAAGACCCAGGCCACCCTAGCTGCTGTGGAGGTCACAGTTAAAGGGGAGGGTGCTGTGGATGTTACTGTTAAGGGGCAGGCTGCTGTGCACTGTAGAGGTCACTCTCAATATCTTTTAATGATACACACACAAACATTAAATGAAATAGATTAAATATACCCGGGCGAAGCTGGGTCCTTCTAGTTCACTATATAAATCAATGTGAGATACTTAGCAAATATATTTTGATCAAAATCATGTGTGCCCATCCGCCACGGCAAAGTGACCTCTTTTAGATGGGACCCTACACTATAATGACTCCTCTCCTTGTGCCAATAGGCCTCAAATAAATTCAGAGGAAGTATGAGCCAGCTGTATTTTACTTTGACTAAGCAGCCTTGGGAGAGATGGATGGTTTGGGTTTTTAGGATGTGCTAATTTTTTTAATTTTTTAATTTATTTATTTATTTTTGCATTCTGCATATGGCAGTCTTGCTGCTGTGGATATTTAACCACTTCATAACCAGAGTGTTAACCCCCATTTCCTTACCAGAGCAATTTTTCCTTTCTTTTTCCTTTCTTTCCTTTCATTTTTTATGTTACAAAAGATTTCAAGAGAAAACATTTCTAAGCCATTACCTTAGGTTTGTACTGTAAAATGGATGCTATTTGTGCAATTTATCAACTGGCTGGGTCCACCACGAGACCTGAAATATGTGGAGCGTATTATAGATTCTGGAGGCCTATTTTTTGATTGCTGGTCTTACGGCACCATACTGCCAGAACGGATGTTGTACAGTGCCAAACCTTCAAAGTGTTGACCCCCTACTGTAAATTCATCCAAGGGAAATTTGGACACTTTAGCTTTTAGATAACTAACTGGAAATAGGTAGTGAAAAAAATTTTTCCAAAATTTCCACATTCACCATGTATCCTTAAAAACAAACTTTACTGTACCACACATTCATGTACTTCTGCAATTTGCAATCATACTTTATATGTGATTTTTACATCTTGTTTGGGCTCAACGCAAGACGTCAAGAGACTAGAGCGCATTTTGGAGGACTATTTTTCTGTTGCTGGTTCTATGAAACCATATTGCAAGAACAGTTGTTGTGAACTGCCAAAACACTTGAAAATAAGGTGAAAGTAAACCCTCTCCTCAGCCAGATTTATTGTGATTGTGTTTAGGTACAGTAAGAAAAAAGTACCATCACAACATAATAAATATGACAGAACAGAATGTTTTGGGTCAAATATAGGGAATGATTTATTTGTGTTTTATGGCAATGTATTAAAATTTCCAGAATCTTTTTTACACCACATAGGAATTGTATACTGCTAACTACTGCAAATACAGAGACATATTTTTGAACTGTGCTTGGATTTCCATAGCACTAGTTATGGTTTCATCATTTGGTAGTTCAAATCTAGACACAGACAACTAAGGATTGCGCTGAGTAAGAAAACATTTTACTTATCTCTGAATTTCACAGCCAGCATTTCTGAGCTGGAGAGAGAGACCAACTCTTCTCTCTTTACATTTTTATTCACTAGTGTCTCTAGGAACACCCTCTTGTTTTTTCTAATTGTCCCACAGGACACAGTCCCCCTCTCATATAAGCATTTGAACAGTGGAATACTTGTATAGTAGCAGATTAATTCGATCCAGAACAATTTTCCCATTCGTGCTCATTTAGGATGGGCAATCATGGAAATCCAACTTTTTGTCTTTTCCTTCGGACACCATAAATGTATAAGTGTAGACAGTACCATTTTCACAAACTGTAACTCTTTTGTCTTAACAACGTATCTAGAACATTTAGGGCTTGTTCACATCACCGTTATGGATTCCGTTATGGCTTTTCGTTATAACATGGTTATAACATGGTTATAACGGAAAATAAAGGAATCCATAAGCCGGAAATCAAAACGGACACCTTTAGAGGCATTCCGTTTTGATCCGTCATAATAGAAGCCTATGGGAAAGCATAACACATATGTCTGATTTCCGATATGCTGGACGGAAAACAAAGTCCTGTCAACTGGACTTTTTTTTTATTTAAAAAATGTGCCTGCGTTTGTATATTTTATGCCCACAAAAGATGCTCATACTTAGTATAGCTAAAACTGGTAACTATATATTTTTTAATTAGACTGTCCATGTTTGCATAGGTTATGTACACAGTCCACTATACTGTCGCTAAAACTAAAGCTGGATTTAGGTGGGCCAACTGAGCAGGCGATTGTTGGGAAGGAAACATTACTTCCTGACAGTCGGCTGCTCATTCAGTGAAGGAGTCTGCTGTATTTACATTCAGCAATCTCCTTCACTGTACGAGGATAAGGGATTGCCATTGTGATCCCTCGTCCTCATACAGAATCATGACTTCTGGGTAGCAGATTACTGTTTAGACCACATGATCTGCAGCTCAAAAGCCATGATCGGTGGTGTCTGCATGAACGTCAGGATCGCCCAATGAACGAACGTTTAGCTCATTCAGCGGCACATTTAGGCGGCCAGATGATCGTGAATGACCATTCGCAGGAACAGTCATTTTCAATAATCTGGGTGATTATTGGAGCATCTAAGTGCACCTTTCCTATAGCTACAGTACGTTTTTTTGTGAAAGGAAAAAAAAGTGTTTATTTTACAAATGCAGACAGTCAGGGCATAATAGGGGGTTATTTCCTTAAAAAGCAGAAACACTGTTCCTGCTATGTGCCCTGAGGGAAATTTGTAGCCAGCAGGGTCTCTCACACCAAGAAGTAAAACAACCTTAGAAGAGAGTGGCCCTGCTGGCTTTTTATAAACGTCTTTTATACATTTTTTTTTCATGATCGATCACTGTGAAGGGCTGTCACGGTGATTAAATACCCAGAAACTGCTTTGATTGGTCCCCAGGGTCTTCACTGTGACTACAGCGGTCTAGTGCCACAAGGCACCAGCAGTTCATAACATAACCCATTGCTTTTATATGGTGGGTTAGAGTTAACAGCCTACCGCCATGACATACAGTATATAGTCATGCAGCGGTAGGCAAGTGGTTAACAACCCCTTCTCTACTGATGATTAAGTGAACATTAGGTTTATTAGTTTCTGTAATGCTTGGAGTCATTTAGATTATTTTTAACTATGAACATTTAATGCTTTCCTTTCATCTTGTCTGTTTGGATTATTGTATTGCATGAATTCTGCCTGCCCTGACCTTTTGCTTGTTTCAGTCTCCTGATTTTGCTAACGCAAACTAGTTTCTACTCGTCAGCTATTAACCCACAGATTCTACACTAGAGGTACTGACCACCATCTGTAGCAGCCCAGATGATCCACTATCCTGGTAGGTCTTGTGTCACTAAAGAGTAAGATATTCTCCACATGCACATTCTGCAGTACTTTTCACAATCACTAATAAGTGGTGTGGGGCCTGATACAGATCCCTGGAGTCTGCTGAAGTTTGGGTTGCCAGGGTCTGGTATATTATTTTTGTGCCATACATAAAGACACAATTATCTACAGAAACCTCAAGATATAAAGCAACCAAAAGAGTAGACCTTATTTAAGGTGAACATGACAAAGTAAAATAATATTTTTTAGCTTGTTAATAATTTTGGGGAAAAAGTACATCAAGCCAACATTTCTAACCTGTAGCTGGCTCTCTCTTTATAATGTGGGTTGTAACATTTGCAAACAATGTACTATATTGTGCAGTGTACATAGTGTGTATGCAGTGTGCGAGCTTGTCAACTTCATTACTGCTCTCTGCCCTGGATGCATCATTCCAGCATACAATTAAGTTTAGTAAGCTAGCTATTAACTACCTGACTGTGCAGATCTAAAAGGAAACATCTGCCTAATTTATGTGTATTTTCCACAGTGCTGATAGAAATAGACTGTTACATTCCAGCAGTCAGCCCCTAAGCTTTTCTGTAACGGAGGGTTACTGGTATCAAAGCTCATCAGAGTGAAGGGAGCCTTTGATTAATCTAGTCTTGCAATTAAATTGCAGGAAATTGTGCACAGGTTTACTGAGCGGCGGACTTAAATAAGGTGCAGGAGGTGGAAGCAGAGATAATTAGGCCACTGACACAAGGAAGCCCCAAACGCATGCAATCTTTATGGTTATATACATATATACTGTATAGCATATAATAAATACTACATATCATATATGATATAAGTGCCGATACCAGTATTGGTGGTATCTCTAAAGACAATTCAACAGACGCACATATGGTACCGTACTTGTTCCCTTTTATCTGATAATTTAGAAAATGTTGGGTTGTTACAGAAAAACATCTTGGTTTAGGTATGAGCAGTGGAAATGTCCAATGGATCATCACTAGAGATGAGCGAGTAGTGTTCGATCGAGCTGGTATTCGATCGAATACTACGATATTCGGCGTACTCGATTTAATTCGAGTATAACGGCGATGGCGCACCTAGAATTCGTTTCCCCTCCCACCTTCCCTGGCGCTCTTTTTCCACCAATCACCATGCAGGGGGGGTATGACAGGCACGCTGAGCACGCTGGCAGCGCGAAAACGGCGTCTACATGCATTGGCTGGAAAAACCATGTGACCTCGAATATTAAAAACTCAGCTCTTCCTGCTCGTACGCATATGCTGCGTGAACTTAGTCAGGGACAGAGGCTGGAGAAGGGAGAGACAGATTTTAGCTGTTGGACAGGCAGGAGCGTGATTAAAAGCCCTTATCAGGGCTACTACAGTGGACTTCAGTGATAGCTTACTACAATATAGACTTTACAGAGAACGGCTGCTGTATTCAGGGATAGCTGCTGGAGTAGGGACAGAGAGAGGCATTAGTGGTGTATTAGGTGCTCTGCTACATACCAAACTATATTTGGCACTACTGCTGTGTACCTTGAAAAATACAATATATAGGCCTTATAACTGGCAACTGTACTGTGCGTTCTCTTGCAAAGTAATTTCTCATAACTGGTGTTCATACACACCGTCTGATCACTTAGTACACGGCTGTGTACCTTGAAAAATACAATATATAGGCCTTATAACTGGCAACTGTACTGTGCGTTCTCTTGCAAAGTAATTTCTCATAACTGTTGTTCATACACACCGTCTGATCACTTAGTACACGGCTGTGTACCTTGAAAAATACAATATATAGGCCTTATAACTGGCAACTGTACTGTGCGTTCTCTTGCAAAGTAATTTCTCATAACTGTTGTTCATACACACCGTCTGATCACTTAGTACACGGCTGTGTACCTTGAAAAATACAATATATAGGCCTTAACTGGCAACTGTACTGTGCGTTCTCTTGCAAAGTAATTTCTCATAACTGTTGTTCATACACACCGTCTGATCACTTAGTACACGGCTGTGTACCTTGAAAAATACAATATATAGGCCTTATAACTGGCAACTGTACTGTGCGTTCTCTTGCAAAGTAATTTCTCATAACTGTTGTTCATACACACCGTCTGATCACTTAGTACACGGCTGTGTACCTTGAAAAATACAATATATAGGCCTTAACTGGCAACTGTACTGTGCGTTCTCTTGCAAAGTAATTTCTCATAACTGGTGTTCATACACACCGTCTGATCACTTAGTACACGGCTGTGTACCTTGAAAATACAATATATAGGCCTTATAACTGGCAACTGTACTGTGCGTTCTCTTGCAAAGTAATTTCTCATAACTGTTGTTCATACACACCGTCTGATCACTTAGTACACGGCTGTGTACCTTGAAAAATACAATATATAGGCCTTAACTGGCAACTGTACTGTGCGTTCTCTTGCAAAGTAATTTCTCATAACTGTTGTTCATACACACCGTCTGATCACTTAGTACACGGCTGTGTACCTTGAAAAATACAATATATAGGCCTTATAACTGGCAACTGTACTGTGCGTTCTCTTGCAAAGTAATTTCTCATAACTGTTGTTCATACACACCGTCTGATCACTTAGTACACGGCTGTGTACCTTGAAAAATACAATATATAGGCCTTAACTGGCAACTGTACTGTGCGTTCTCTTGCAAAGTAATTTCTCATAACTGTTGTTCATACACACCGTCTGATCACTTAGTACACGGCTGTGTACCTTGAAAAATACAATATATAGGCCTTATAACTGGCAACTGTACTGTGCGTTCTCTTGCAAAGTAATTTCTCATAACTGTTGTTCATACACACCGTCTGATCACTTAGTACACGGCTGTGTACCTTGAAAAATACAATATATAGGCCTTAACTGGCAACTGTACTGTGCGTTCTCTTGCAAAGTAATTTCTCATAACTGGTGTTCATACACACCGTCTGATCACTTAGTACACGGCTGTGTACCTTGAAAAATACAATATATAGGCCTTATAACTGGCAACTGTACTGTGCGTTCTCTTGCAAAGTAATTTCTCATAACTGTTGTTCATACACACCGTCTGATCACTTAGTACACGGCTGTGTACCTTGAAAAATACAATATATAGGCCTTAACTGGCAACTGTACTGTGCGTTCTCTTGCAAAGTAATTTCTCATAACTGGTGTTCATACACACCGTCTGATCACTTAGTACACGGCTGTGTACCTTGAAAAATACAATATATAGGCCTTATAACTGGCAACTGTACTGTGCGTTCTCTTGCAAAGTAATTTCTCATAACTGTTGTTCATACACACCGTCTGATCACTTAGTACACGGCTGTGTACCTTGAAAAATACAATATATAGGCCTTATAACTGGCAACTGTACTGTGCGTTCTCTTGCAAAGTAATTTCTCATAACTGTTGTTCATACACACCGTCTGATCACTTAGTACACGGCTGTGTACCTTGAAAAATACAATATATAGGCCTTAACTGGCAACTGTACTGTGCGTTCTCTTGCAAAGTAATTTCTCATAACTGGTGTTCATACACACCGTCTGATCACTTAGTACACGGCTGTGTACCTTGAAAAATACAATATATAGGCCTTATAACTGGCAACTGTACTGTGTGTTCTCTTGCAAAGTAATTTCTCATAACTGTTGTTCATACACACCGTCTGATCACTTAGTACACGGCTGTGTACCTTGAAAAATACAATATATAGGCCTTAACTGGCAACTGTACTGTGCGTTCTCTTGCAAAGTAATTTCTCATAACTGGTGTTCATACACACCGTCTGATCACTTAGTACACGGCTGTGTACCTTGAATAATACAATATATAGGCCTTATAACTGGCAACTGTACTGTGCGTTCTCTTGCAAAGTAATTTCTCATAACTGGTGTTCATACACACCGTCTGATCACTTAGAACACGGCTGTGTACCTTGAAATATACAATATATACAATATATAGGCCTTTCAATTGGCAACTGTACTGTGCGTTCTCTTGCAAACTAATTTCACGGCTGTGAAGGCAAAATATTGTAAAAAAAAAAAAAATGCGGCGGGGGGCTAGCGGAATAGGACGTGGACGAGGACGGGGGCGCGGAAATGCTGTTGGGGGCCTTGTTGAAGCCAGTGGGGATACAATGCGTGCTGGTGAGGGTCAGCCAGGATCCCGCTCATCCAGAATCCCTGCCTTTATGGGACAGTTAAGCAGGGGGCGGGTTACACCGCTGTTGAGGCCTGAGCAGGTTGAACAGGTGGTGCAATGGATAGCCGATAGCGCTTCCACACAGTTGTCCACCAGCCAGTCATCCACACAGTCTCACTCTGACCCTCCTTCCTCCACACCTGGCCAACAGAGTCATCCCACCCTTGACCCCTCCCAGGAGCTCTTTTCGGGTCCTTTTTCAGATGTGCCGGAAGAATCCCAGGAGCTAGGAGAGGAATTTGTTTGTAGTGATGCCCAAACCCTTGAGTTTTCGCCATCTCCTGCTGATGTGGACCCTGAACCAGCATCTGTTATCATGAGCGATGATGATGATGAGACGCAGTTGCCATCAAGGGAGGCTGTTGGAATGTCCAGTGGGCAGGAGGAGGAGCAGAGTGAGGAAGAGGAGGTGGTGGATGACGAAATGACCGACCCCACTTGGCCAGGGGTGATGTCCAGCGGGGAAAGCAGTGGAGAGGTGGTGGTCTGCGCAGCACCGAAAAAGGCAGCAAGAGGCAGAGGGATGTCCAGAGGCAGAGGGATGTCCACAGGCAGAGGGATGTCCACAGGCAGAGGGATGTCCACAGGCAGAGGGATGTCCAGAGGCAGAGGACAGTCCAGACAAAGTAGTGAGGCCACAGCCAGCACGGCCGAAGCTGTTCCCGGCAGCGGGCAGTCGCGCGAAGCTCCCCCATCGAGGCCTCGTACTTCTGTGGTGTGGAGATTTTTTAATGTTTGTGCGGATGACAAACTGAGCGCGGTTTGCACACTCTGCCACTCAAAACTGAGTAGGGGCTCTGAGAAGAGCAATCTGACCACCTCAGGCATGCGGCGTCACTTGGAAGTCAAGCACTGGGCTGAGTGGGAGAGAGCAAACGCAATACAAACTGCGCCCGGTCCTGCTGCCACTGCCTCTTCCCCTTTGTTGTGTGCTGCCACTGCGGTCCAGACCTCCAGCCAGGACACCTCCACATCTGCCTCTGCCTCGGCTACTTTGGGGCCTTCTCCTTCAGCCTCCCCTTCCCCCGCCTCTTCGCCTGCACCCTCACACTCCTCGTCCCAACAACTGTCCATCTCGCAGGCGTTCGACCGCAGGCGGAAGTACGCCTCGAGTCACCCCCAAGCCCAAGCCTTAAACTGCCACATCTCCAAACTGCTGGCCCTGGAGATGTTGCCGTTTAGGCTTGTGGAGACGCAGGCCTTCCGCGACCTGATGGCGGCTGCCGCACCTCGCTATTCCGTCCCCAGCCGCCACTACTTTTCCCGGAGTGCCGTCCCCGCCCTGCACCAGCACGTGTCGCGTAACATCAGGCGGGCCCTGAGGTACGCAGTCAGCGCAAAGGTCCACTTGACCACCGACTCGTGGACAAGCGCTTGCGGCCAGGGACGCTACATCTCTTTGACGGCACACTGGGTGAATGTAGTGGAAGCGGGGACGGGGTCGCAAACAGAGACGGCCTACCTACCACCCCCGCCCAAGATTGCCAGCATGGGTTCTGATAAACCCCCCTCCTCCTCCTCCTCCTCCTCCTGTGCCTTAACATCTCCCTCAGCCGCTAGCTGGAAGCGTTGCAGCACTGGCGCGGGGAGACGTCAGCAGGCGGTGCTAAAGCTCATCAGCTTGGGCGACAGGAAGCACAGCGCCCCAGAGGTGAGGGACGCCATATTGCAGCAGACGGAGATGTGGCTGTCGCCGCTGCAGCTAGGACCAGGCATGGTCGTGTGCGATAACGGCCGTAACCTGGTGGCGGCTCTGGAGCTTGCCGAACTCAATCACGTACCATGCCTGGCCCACGTTTTTAATCTGGTAGTCCAAAAATTTCTGAAGACTTACCCCAACCTGGCAGAGCTACTGGTGAAAGTGCGGCGCTTGTGCGCTCACTTTCGGAAGTCAACTGTAGCTGCTGCTAGCTTAAAAAAACTCCAGCAACGCCTCCATTTGCCTGAACATCGGCTGTTGTGCGACCTGCCCACTCGCTGGAATTCCACCTATTCCATGTTGGCCAGGGTGTGTGAGCAGCAGAGAGCATTGATGGAGTACCAGATTATGAATCCACGCGTGCCTCCAACTCAGCTCCCTCAGTTTGCCAACCACGAGTGGCCATGGATGGCAGACATATGCGATGTACTGCGTATCTTTGAGGAGTCCACCAAGAAGGTCAGCAGCGAGGACGCTATAGTGAGCGTAACCATCCCGCTCCTAGGCGTCCTTAAAGAATCGCTCATCGCAATAAGGGAGAACGCATTGCACGCAGAGGAGACGGGGGTAGGAGGAGACGCAACGGAGCTACACAGTCAGACCACACTTTTGTCTGCTTCACGGTGGCAGTTGCAGGAGGAGGAGGATGAGGAGGAGGACGACGTGGAGGTGGCTGTGGAAGAGGAGGAGGATGCTGGCGGCGAGGGTAGCAGTCAGGCTGTGTGCGTCCCATTGGTTCAGCGCGGATGGGGCGGAGAGGAGGCGGAAGAGGAAGAGGAGGAAATGGCAAGTGATCCTTCTGGTGGGGGCAGTGAGGTCATGCCTATTCAGAGTCTGGCACACATGGCTGACTTCATGCTGGGCTGCTTTTCCCGGGACACACGTGTTGTCCGGATAGTGGAGAACAAACTGTACTGGGTCTTCGCACTCCTGGACCCCCGGTATAAAGATAACGTCTCCTCTTTTATTCCGGTAGAGGAGAGGACGAATCGATTGCTGGAATACCAGAGGGAACTCGTGCAGAACATGATGGAGATTTTCCCACCCACCATCGCTGGCGGCAGAGAGGAGAGGGTCTCCCAGAGTCCCACAACATCCATCAGGCCCACAGCCACCAGGGGAACACTCTCCAAGGTGTGGGACACGTTCATGGCACCCCCTCGTGCAACTTCCATCACTGCGGGGCCCGCTATCAGCAGGAGGGACAAGTATCGGCGGATGTTGCGGGAGTACCTGGCAGACCGTACCCCTGTCCTCCCCGATCCCTCGGCGTCCTACACTTACTGGGTCTCCAAGTTGGACACGTGGCTGGAACTGTCCCTGTACGCCTTGGAGGTGCTTGCCTGCCCTGCCGCCAGCGTGCTATCAGAAAGGGTGTTCAGCGCAGCCGGGGGCATTATAACCGATAAGCGCAGCCGCCTGTCAACCGACAGTGCCGACAGGCTGACGCTAATCAAAATGAACAGCAAGTGGATTGACCCGGACTTTGCTTCTCCAACCGTGGAAAGCAGCCAAAAGTGAAGTGCCATCTGTATGAAGTGCCATTTCCTCCTCCACCTCCTCCTCCTCCTCCTCCTTAACCGCCGTAGAATTGCTCCGTAAATAAGAAAAATTTATATGTTTATGGCTCACCTCTTGGGCCTCCACAAAATGTTTAAGAGGTCTCACCTCTTGGGCCTCCTCATAATTTTTAACCGGTCTCACCTCTTGGGCCTCCACATAATTTTTAACCGGTCTCACCTCTTGGGCCTGCACAAAATGTTTAAGAGGTTTCAACCTCTTGGGCCCCCACAAAATGTTTAAGAGGTCTCACCTCTTGGGCCTCCTCATAATTTTTAACAGGTCTCACCTCTTGGGCCTCCACATAATTTTTAAGAGGTCTCACCTCTTGGGCCTCCTCATAATTTTTAACAGGTCTCACCTCTTGGGCCTCCACATAATTTTTAACCGGTCTCACCTCTTGGGCCTCCACAAAATGTTTAAGAGGTGTCACCTCTTGGGCCTCCACATAATTTTAAGTCCTTGCCAATTTAACAGGTCTCACCTCTTGGGCCTCCACAAAATGTTTAACAGGTCTCACCTCTTGGGCCTCCACAAAATGTTTAAGAGGTCTCACCTCTTGGGCCTCCACAAAATGTTTAACAGGTCTCACCTCTTGGGCCTCCACATAATTTTTAATACGTCTCACCTCTTGGGCCTCCACAAAATGTTTAACAGGTCTCACCTCTTGGGCCTCCACAAAATGTTTAACAGGTCTCACCTCTTGGGCCTCCACAAAATGTTTAACAGGTCTCACCTCTTGGGCCTCCACAAAATGTTTAACAGGTCTCACCTCTTGGGCCTCCACATAATTTTTAACAGGTCTCACCTCTTGGGCCTCCACAAAATGTTTAACAGGTCTCACCTCTTGGGCCTCCACAAAATGTTTAAGAGGTCTCACCTCTTGGGCCTCCACAAAATGTTTAACAGGTCTCACCTCTTGGGCCTCCACATAATTTTTAACACGTCTCACCTCTTGGGCCTGCACAAAATGTTTAAGAGGTCTCACCTATTGGGCCTCCACATAATTTTTAACGGGTCTCACCTCTTGGGCCTCCACAAAATGTTTAACAGGTCTCACCTCTTGGGCCTCCACAAAATGTTTAACAGGTCTCACCTCTTGGGCCTCCACAAAATGTTTAACAGGTCTCACCTCTTGGGCCTCCACAAAATGTTTAACAGGTCTCACCTCTTGGGCCTCCACATAATTTTTAACAGGTCTCACCTTTTGGGCCTCCACAAAAGGTTTAAGAGGTTAACAGTGGAAAGCAGCCAAAAGTGAAGTGCCATCTGTATGAAGTGCCATTTCCTCCTCCACCTCCTCCTCCTCCTCCTCCTTAACCGCCGTAGAATTGCTCCGTAAATAAGAAAAATGTATATATTTATGGCTCACCTCTTGGGCCTCCACATAATTTTTAACAGGTCTCACCTCTTGGGCCTCCACAAAATGTTTAAGAGGTCTCACCTCTTGGGCCTCCACATAATTTTTAACAGGTCTCACCTCTTGGGCCTCCACAAAATGTTTAACAGGTCTCACCTCTTGGGCCTCCACAAAATGTTTAAGAGGTCTCACCTCTTGGGCCTCCACAAAATGTTTAACAGGTCTCACCTCTTGGGCCTCCACATAATTTTTAACACGTCTCACCTCTTGGGCCTGCACAAAATGTTTAAGAGGTCTCACCTATTGGGCCTCCACATAATTTTTAACGGGTCTCACCTCTTGGGCCTCCACAAAATGTTTAACAGGTCTCACCTCTTGGGCCTCCACAAAATGTTTAACAGGTCTCACCTCTTGGGCCTCCACAAAATGTTTAACAGGTCTCACCTCTTGGGCCTCCACAAAATGTTTAACAGGTCTCACCTCTTGGGCCTCCACATAATTTTTAACAGGTCTCACCTTTTGGGCCTCCACAAAAGGTTTAAGAGGTTAACAGTGGAAAGCAGCCAAAAGTGAAGTGCCATCTGTATGAAGTGCCATTTCCTCCTCCACCTCCTCCTCCTCCTCCTCCTTAACCGCCGTAGAATTGCTCCGTAAATAAGAAAAATGTATATATTTATGGCTCACCTCTTGGGCCTCCACATAATTTTTAACAGGTCTCACCTCTTGGGCCTCCACAAAATGTTTAAGAGGTCTCACCTCTTGGGCCTCCACATAATTTTTAACAGGTCTCACCTCTTGGGCCTCCACAAAATGTTTAACAGGTCTCACCTCTTGGGCCTCCACAAAATGTTTAAGAGGTCTCACCTCTTGGGCCTCCACAAAATGTTTAACAGGTCTCACCTCTTGGGCCTCCACATAATTTTTAACACGTCTCACCTCTTGGGCCTGCACAAAATGTTTAAGAGGTCTCACCTATTGGGCCTCCACATAATTTTTAACAGGTCTCACCTCTTGGGCCTCCACAAAATGTTTAACAGGTCTCACCTCTTGGGCCTCCACAAAATGTTTAACAGGTCTCACCTCTTGGGCCTCCACAAAATGTTTAACAGGTCTCACCTCTTGGGCCTCCACATTATTTTTAACAGGTCTCAACTTTTGGGCCTCCACAAAAGGTTTAAGAGGTTAACAGTGGAAAGCAGCCAAAAGTGAAGTGCCATCTGTATGAAGTGCCATTTCCTCCTCCACCTCCTCCTCCTCCTCCTTAACCGCCGTAGAATTGCTCCGTAAATAAGAAAAATGTATATATTTATGGCTCACCTCTTGGGCCTCCACATAATTTTTAACAGGTCTCACCTCTTGGGCCTCCACAAAAGGTTTAAGAGGTTAACAGTGGAAAGCAGCCAAAAGTGAAGTGCCATCTGTATGAAGTGCCATTTCCTCCTCCACCTCCTCCTCCTCCTCCTTAACCGCCGTAGAATTGCTCCGTAAATAAGAAAAATGTATATATTTATTGCTCACCTCTTGGGCCTCCACATAACTTTTTAACAGGTCTCACCTCTTGGGCCTCCACAAAAGGTTTAACAGGTCTCACCTCTTGGGCCTCCACATAATTTTTAACAGGTCTCACCTCTTGGGCCTCCACATAATTTTTAACACGTCTCTCCTCTTGGGCCTCCACATAATTTTTAATACGTCTCACCTCTTGGGCCTCCACATAATTTTTAAGAGGTCTCACCTCTTGGGCCTACACAAAATGTTTAAGAGGTGTCACCTCTTGGGCCTCCACATAATTTTTAAGAGGTCTCACCTCTTGGGCCTCCACATAATTTTTAAGAGGTCTCACCTCTTGGGCCTCCACATAATTTTTAAGAGGTCTCACCTCTTGGGCCTGTACAAAATGTTTAAGAGGTCTCACCTCTTGGGCCTCCACAAAATGTTTAAGCGGTCTCACCTCTTGGGCCTCCACATAATTTTTAAGAGGTCTCACCTCTTGGGCCTCCACATAATTTTTAAGAGGTCTCACCTCTTGGGGCTCTACAAAATGTTTAAGAGGTCTCACCTCTTTAGCCTCCACACAATTTTTAAGACGTCTCACCTCTTGGGCCTCCACAAAATTTTCCATGAGCCTCTGGCCAGCCCACGGCCTCTTCCTGCCTTTTGCGGTCCTATGCATCCCTCAACATCCCCACTGCTTTACCTGCTAGACATGACACTGGGCCAGGTCGGGTCACTGACATCTCAAGCGCCAACAATTTGGGCATTTTAAGGCTTCTGCATGTGTTTTTGAGTTGTTTTTACATTTTAAAGAAGACATGTCTGACCACATCTCACACACACACACAATGACAATTAGGGGTGGGGTCTATTTGCTTTCCCCCTTGCCTATGCCATCTGTGGTTGTCATAGGCAACGTGATTTTAAGGGGTGCAGAATTTCATCTTCTTTTTTGTCTAGTTTGGCTTGGGGTCCATGGCAATGTAGAGGAAAGAAGGTTTCCTTGTATGGTCTCACTTTACAGAGAGGTTATATTGTGTTTGGAGTGTATTGTTGAGAGGCTGTGATAGTGGCGTAATAGTGCGACTTGGGCGCGTTATATGCACCCAGACATGCTTCCCCTGCTGTCCTAGTTGCATTCCAGCAGTGTTGGCATCCTTTTCTGAGGTTCCAGGGTGGACTTGGTGACCTCCAAGTGGTCGAATTGAGATTTCCAAGTGGCGAGCATTTTTTCCCCATAGACTTTAATGGGATTCGATATCTGGTCGAATAGTCGAATTTCGCGGTCTATTCGAATCGAATTTCGAAATTTCGAATATTTCACTACTCGCTCATCTCTAATCATCACCACACTTCATTTTCTTACCACTGACCCTTTAAATCTAAGGTTGCTGGCATATATGTCTATGACTATAGTGGGCCATAAGCAGTAAGAGTGACAGGAGGAGTTAAGGTAAGGAGGACTGCTAAGCTACAAATAAGCAACGGATGGACCTAGACATTTAATTTTAGCTGACCATAGACAAGGTTAACCAAGGAGGAACTTTAATTCTGATCACCAGACAAGTTTGAAGGGGGTGTCATATCTGGACATTTATGGTATATTGATAGGATATAGGTGTGGGTCCTATTTCCTGGACCCACTTCTGTCTCAAGGACGTGGACCCACCATGAATGAAGAGCACACCGCATATGCACAGCCTCCTCTCAATTCACTGCTATGGGCCTTCCAAAAATAGCTATAGGAGAACACTTGGCTATTTTTGGAAGTCCCATAGCAATGAATGGAGAGGACCCCTCACATGGGCGACCACCTCTTCACTTACCGCTATGAGACTTTTGAAAGTAGACGAGCTCCTGCCACATTTTTGTCATCTGCTTAGCAGATCCATTTAAGAAATATCAAAATAATGGATATAAATGTATGCCAACGAAAGAGCATCAGTTTGCATTGCTTGACTCCATGATTTAAAAATTTTTTTTGCTGGACACAAAAGTATGATAGAACCGACCTTTGATGATAACGGTTCTTGAACATG
Source organism: Rhinella marina (assembly GCA_900303285.1). NCBI lineage: Eukaryota > Metazoa > Chordata > Amphibia > Anura > Bufonidae > Rhinella > Rhinella marina. Next base: position 73,934 of record ONZH01002933.1, read on the forward strand.
GAAGTCTATGGAAAATGGATACAAGGTTTTTTTTGTTTAATTAATGTAAATGAGCCTTAAAGGGAACCTGTCATCAACTTTATGCTGACCTCACTGAGGGCAGCATAAATTAGTGACCGACATGTTGATTTCAGCGGTGTATCATTCATGAGCTAAAAGTAAGAGGTTGCTGAGAACCAGCATTATAATTATTGCAGCCCAGGCCTTGAAAAGAGTCAGATCTACTTGAGAAGAGTCATGATTATTCATAATCTTCTGATCTCCCCGCCCACCTTCTGATAATTGGCCGTTCTCTCTTAGAAAGAAAGGGAGAAAACTAGGTAAAAGACTGTCAATCATCAGCAGGTGGGCAGGGAGAACAGAAATTCCTGAATTACCATGACTCTTCTCAGGTGTCCGTGACTCTTTTCCAGGCCAAGTCTGCAATGATTGTGATGTTGGTTCTCGGCAACCACTTACTTTTAACTTATAAATGACAGACCGCTGAAATCAACTCACCTGTCTCTGCTTTATTCTGTCGTTAGTATGGGCTGCATAAAGTTGATGACAGGTTCCCTTTAAGGGGCAATAGGGGCGCTTTCCATTTCTCCTAGAGGCTCTGCTCTACAACTGCCGCTCCCTGCGTACTTTGATTGACAGGGCCAGGCAGCGTAAACATCATCACATCTGGCCCTGTCAATCAAAGTGGAAACGGTGCAGCAGTTGTAGAGAGAGCAGAGCCTCTAGGTGTAACGGCAATGGCCCTGTTGCTCCTAGAGGCTCATTTGCATATATTAAAACATAATTTTTCTCAGTAATGTGGGCACATATGAACATGGGACCAACACAGATGCCTTCAGCTGCCAAGTGCACATGTAACAGGTCAGCCAGTGTCATAGGTACAAATCTGCTGACAGATGCCCTTTAATAAAAAAAAGTATAAAGTATTTAGAATTTATAACAGTTCATATTTTTACTTTAATGCAAGAATTGCATACATTTCTACCAACTCCAACTCTAGCCAATACTGATTCTTACTTGAATAGTTATGGTGTAATTTACCATAAGGAAGGGACTCATTCAGTCCCAAAACAACAGATGGGGAAATAAAAAGCTTGTATTTACTTGAAGTGTTATGTGAAACATATCAGCAGCTTCTCCAAAAAAAAACAAAAAAACAAACAGTGTTGCCTGCAGGTACGGCCAGGGCAGCCAGGGTAAAAGTGATGGCAGCAACTGACTTCAGCTATATCTATGGGGGTGTTGTGTCCTGAGCACGTAAGAAATGATTTATGTATTGTATGGTGGCATTATTTCAGCTCCGTACAGTGATATTATTCATGCTCGGAGCCACAGGCTTCTGGACGTAACACCTTGGAAGGGTTCAATAATAGCTCAGCCGTCAGACTTCTGAGAAAAAAAAAAAGCTGTTAAATGTCAAAATCACCTTTTCTGGCTTTTGATCCCTTTGGCTGATGCTAACATACATACTGTACTTCTTATCGTATTTCAACCTCAGCGATAAGAGTTCAAACAAGTTAGAAAAATGTTGCACATAAACATGAGAGCACATGTGCACAAAAAAAATAAAACATCTATATACATATATTCATTCAGAGTAATATTTATGTCAAGCAAATCTAGGCAGCTCTATTTGGTGGTGTATGGTATTCCTATGACACTTCTTTTCTTTGGCACGTGTGTTTTTACTATCAGAGATCCGGAACAGAGTCGGTTCCTAACAGCTTGTTGTTTAAATTGTTGTTGAAGTGTCATTTAGATGTTAAATTTACTGCAGTTTCCACCTGTTCCGTGCCTGTATTTTTAGGATACAAAATTAATGTATAAGAAAAAGAAAATTGTAAAAGTGAATAATTTTAAGAAATAAAATAGCAAAGAAAAAAAGTGACCCGAACACAGTAACTAATGTACAATCACCATCAGGAGTTAATGCAAGTCATTTATAACTTTATAGTTTGAAGATTACAAAATATGAAACACACTTCAAAAGGCGCCCTGCCCTTCACATACAAATACAAATGTGCTTTTCAGACATTAGCATCAAGCTGTCCCAAATGGGGCTCACAATTTAATTTCCCTGCAAGGCACCAGTGCTAACCACTGAGCTACCATGCTAAGGGCTCGTTCACATCACCGTTAGGGATTCCGTTCTCCTGCTCCGTTATAGGAGCAGGAGAACGGAAAGGACGGATTCGGGACATAACTGAGCCCAACGGAGCCTAAGGGACCCCATAGACTATAATGTTTATGTCTATTTCCGCTCAGAAGATGATTTTTGAAGCGGAGACAAAAGTCCTGCGTGCACAACTTTTGTCTCCGCTTCAAAAATCATCTTCTGAGCGGAAACCTAACGGACCCCATTATAGTCTATGGGGTCCCTTAGGCTTCGTTATCGGCTCCTATAACGGAGCAGGAGAACGGAAGCCCTAACGGTGATGTGAACGAGGCCTAACCCATACCTACCCTTAATATCTTCTCACATTTTATGATCCACTCTTGGTTTTGGCTTCCAAACCACATGCAGAAACCAGACTGTTTGTTCCTACCCTTAATGTTGGAAGTTCGGCTGATGCTTTTCCATTTTTTTCATTTCCGTTTTTTTACTCCCAGCTTTGACAAAGCCATAACTTTTTTAGTTTTCCAATTATATTGACATTTCAGAGCTTGTTTATTGCAGAACAAGTTGTACTTTCTAATGGCACCATTTATGGTTGCATACAACATGGTGGAAAGTGCTAAAAAATTTGAAATGGGGTGGAATTATAAAAAAGAAAAACTCAATTCTGCTGCAGTTTTATGAGTTTTGTTTTCACAGCATTTCTTATACGTTAATACTATTGCTTTTATTCTCCGGGTCAGTACGATACCACATTTTCTTGCGTTTTAATACTGGAAAAAAATAAAAAAACTTTGGAAAAAACTCATTTTTTCTTTGCATTGTCATATTCCAACCCCCATTACTGTCTTTATTTTTATGTCTACAAAGCTATATGAGGTGTGTATGACTTTTTGATCACTTTTTATTCAATTTTTTTGGGAGATGAAGTGACCAAAAAAACAGCGAATCGTCCATTCTGACTTTTTTTCCCCGTTTTTCTGTTTTTGCATATGGCAATGCCCATGATGTTTATTTTTATTTAATTGTTAAAGGGCATCTGTCAGCAGATTTGTACCTATGACACTGGCTCACCATGTGTGCTTGGGAGCTGAAGGCATCTGTGTTGGTCCCATGTTCATATGTGCCCGCATTGCTGAAAAAAAAAAAAGTTTTAGTATATGCAAATGAGCTTCTAGGAGCAACAGGGGCATTGCCGTTACACGTAGAGGCTCTGCTCTCTCTGCAACTGTCACGTCCTCTGAACTTTGATTCACAAGACAGGCAGGGTAAAAGTGATCACACCTGGCCCTCTCAATCAAAGGCAGAGGGTACACTAGTTGCAGAGAGAGCAGAGCCTCTAAGTGTAAGGGCAACTCCCCTGTTGCTCCTAGAAGCTCATTTGCATATATTAGAACATCATTTTTCTCAGCAATACGGGCACATATGAACATGGGACCAACACAGATGCCTTCAGCTGCGAAGAGCACATGGTGAGCCAGTGTCATAGGTACAAATCTGCTGACAGATGTCCTTTAACCACTTCACGTCCGCCCATAGTATATAAACGTCCGTGAAGTGGTTGTCTATTTCTGAATGGACGTTTCTGAACGTCCATTCAGAAATAGCAGCTGCACACTAATCGTGCAGCTACACAGTGGGGTACCTGCTGTCAGTGACAGCAGGGTACCCCAAAGAGAAGGCAGGGACCGTTCCGCTGTGTATCAGAGCAGGAAGCACTATTGCCCTTCCTGTTCCGGCCCGGCGATCACGTGATCGCCGGGGCCGGGAGCGTGCAGGAGCTGCAGGGTCTCTCATAGACCCGATCAGCCCTGCACTGAGGCTGTACAGCATAGTATTATGCTGTACAGCCTCTCTGGGGATGTATTTCCCCTGTAACTGAGGCTATTATGTCAGCCCTAGTTACAGGAGAAATCAAGTGTAAAAAAAAATAAATAAATAAGTGAAGTTAAATGTCCCCCTAAGGTCTTGTATGACCTTATGGGGGACACAAAGTGTAAAATAAAAAATAAAAAAATAATAAAAAAAATAGAGTATTATATAAAAAAAATCACATATAAAAAATAATAATTTTCCCCCAAATATGTCATTAAAAAAATGTTACAAATAAAAATAAATAAAATAGACATATTTGGTATCACCGCGTCCGAAACGACAGGCTCTATAAAAATATCACATGATCTTCCCAATCAAGTTAACTGCGTAACAAAAATCTAATAAAATTTATGCCAAAACAGCTTTTTTTGTCGCCTCACCTACCAAAAAACATATCAAACAATCAAAAAGTCGTATGCATCCCAAAATGATATCAAGAAAAACGTCACCTCATCCCGCAAAAAATGAGCCCCCACACAAGATCATAGCCAGAAAAATGAAAAAGAAATGGCTCTTAAAAAATTGCAACACAAAAACATGATTTTTTTCTAAAAATGCTCTTATTTTGTAAAACGCAAAAAAAGAAATAAATAAAAAATAGACATATTTGGTATTGTTGCGTCCGTAACAACTGGCTCTACAAAAATATCACATGATCTACCCCATAAAGTGAACGGTGTAAAAAAAAATATAGAAAAATGCCCCTAAGCTGCTTTTTTTTTGTTAACCTCCCAAAAATTAGATTAAAAAGTGATCAGAAAGCCAGATGTAACCCAAAATGGTGCCAATAAAAAGCACAGCTTGTCCCACAAAAAATAAGACCTCACGCAGCTCAGTCCACAAAAAATTAAAAAGTTATCGCTCCTAAAAACCATGACAAAAAATTCCATGTTAGAAAATGCAGATGCTGCTCCTCCCCTTCTGAGCCCTGGCGTATCCCCAAATAACAGTTTACGACCACATGTGGGGTGTTTCTGCAAACTGCAGAATCGGGATAATAAATATTGAGTTTTGTTTTGTTGTTAACCCTTGATGGAAAATCTGCAAAAAAAGTGAAATTTTGAAATTTCACATCTATTTTGCTTTAATTCCTGTGGAATACTTATTCCTAATTCCTGTAACGAGCACTGTACCGCTCGGCTCCCCTGCGCTCGCATGGGCGCAGGCAGCCGCTTCCATCCTCCTGAGGAGGACGGAAGCTGAATAGTTTGAGGGGTGTAGTTTTTAAAATGGGGTAATTTATGGGTGGTTTTTATTATGTAAGCCTCACAAACTGACTTCAGAACTGAACTGGTCCTTAAAAAAGTTGATTTTGCAAATTTGCAAAAATTGCGTCTAAAATTCTAAACCTTCTACTGTCCTAAAAAAATAAAATGACACTACCAAAATGATGCCAACATAAAGTAGACATATGGGGAATGTAAATTAAATAGGATTTTATGGGGTATCACTGTCTTAAAAGCAGAGATATTCAAATTTAGAAAACAGTGAATTTTTTTCAAATTTTCGTTAAGTTTTAATTTTATTTATAAAAAAACCCAAAAGTTATCAACTCAAATTTACCATTAACTTGAAGTACAATGTGTCACGAGAAAACAATCTCAGAATCGCTTGGATAAGTAAAAGCGTTCCAAAGTTATTACCACATGAAGTCACAAATGTCAGATTTGCAAAATTAGGCCTGGTCAGGAAGGGGGTAAATGGCCCGGATGGGAAGTGGTTAATGTTTTTTCTTTTTAATTTTGGGGAACAGGGGATGATTTGAATTTTTAATTTCTTTTTTATATGTTTAGAAACTTTTTTTCTTTTTTAAAAAAACAACTTTTTAATAGTTCCCCTAAGAAACTTTAACGAGCAATCGTCAGGCATTCTCTCCATAGGAACCTATGTGCGGCAGCCTCGGATCATTCAGGAGGACCAAGGCTGCTGCACACACTATTCAGCTCCCCTGTTCCTCGCTCGGTGGAGCTGGCACACTATCCACCTGCCCCGTTCCTCGCTCGGAGGAGCTGGCAGCAGGGCGGGAGTGCGTGCTCCCGGTTTTTGACCGGCCAGATGCCATGGTCATATTTAAAGGGAACCTGTCATCTCCGAAATACCCCCTGGACTAGATTAAGCGGTGTATAGTGTAAGTGATGCTGAATCCGAATATGTAAGTTTTATCTTCATACTCCCTTCTATTCTGACTCTGTGCTCCAACAAACCTGCAGTAAAATGCACTCAGTGGACTCCAGTGCTCACTCACATAATGGAGAGGACTCAAAGAAGAGTCCTCTCAATGCATTTTACTGCTGGTTTGTGGGAACACAGCGTCGGAATGGAAGTGAGTATGAAGATAAAACTTACATATTCGGATTCAGCATCACTTACACTATACAACGCTTACTCTAGTTCAGGGGGTGTTTCGGAGATGACAGGTTCCCTTTAAACATTATCTTTGATTACATACATTAGTCCCAGGTGCTTGCTGTTTAAAACTTTAATATTTAAAACCCCTTAACTGACGTCAGTTCTGGAAAAAATGGCTATGACAAGAAAATGAAATAAATTAATAAAAGAACAATTACTGTGCCTGACAAATCACCCAGCAATGCAGCATCACCTCTCTGGGGATCCCCGGTGATGTTTCTATGTGGTTTGCCAAGTAGAGCACTGGAATGGCAATGCTGGAGCGGTAAGTGATTTATCAGGTCAGTAATAGTTTTTTTGTTCTTTTATTTTATATCATAAATAGCTTTTTTCCGGAACTCGAGCGTATTCAGCGCCATAAGTACTCTGTGTTAACGGTATTTTCCATCCTGATTGGTGCCCTATAACATGGACCCACAGCATTATAATGATTTATAATGCTGTGTGTTCCTGCCTGACCTCAACCTTAATGATTCCTGCTGACGGTGTTATATGAGTAGGAATCATTTTAGTTGAGTTCAGGAAGGAACACACAGCATTATAAATTATTATGAGCAGCATTCCCGACACGAAATACCTCTTGACACACGAGAGCATTTCTCGCTCTGAATACGCTCATTTGAAATTGGCCTCTAGGCTTCCTTCACACATAGGGGCCAATGTCACACATTAGGGTTTTGAGACTTTTTAGGCTTATTGGTGCAAATTGGTGCATTTTGAGGCATATTGCATTTTTACCACACTCATTCGAGTCTTGAAAAGTGCATGGCAAAGTGTTATTTGGTTTTGCTTCAGATTTACCATTGCGGCTTTTAAAACGTCACACAAAGTACTGCAGGGCAGTATATAAGATAGAGTAACATATTTAGACAAAAGAGTATTGTTTAAAGACACTTAAAGGGGATTTCCTAGATTTTAATACTGATGCCGAATACTCTGGTAAGGTCATCAGTATCTGATTGGTGGGGGTCTGACCCCCAGGACCAGCACCGACCAGCTGTGTGAGAAGACAGTAGTGCCGCGGCCTTCTATCAGCTTTTCTTAGACCGTGTGACATCACGTATATCGATCAAGTGGCATAGGAGCAGTTCAGCCCCATAGAAGTGAATGGGGCTGAGCTGTTATACCAAGCACAGCTGCTATACCATGTGCTGCGCTCTACTTGGTACATACCCTGCCGGTCAGCTGCATGTCCGCTGCACATGTCCGCTGCTGCTGTCTATGGCAAAGACCATAGACTGCAATGGTGAACAGGCCAGACAACCTCTTTAAATCTGGTCTACCCTCATTAACATAGCTAACCACATAAACTTTTCAAAAGTGGCAAGAGTAGTAAAAATTAATTAAAATTTGCACATATTTTTATGAAATAAGCTAAAAATATGTAAACGTTTTGTGACTTTTTGAATTAATAATACTGGAAACCAGGGCATGATAAATTCCCTCCATGTGTTTTACCATATTTTTCATGTTTTTTCACAGTGTTTTTGTAACTTTTTTAAACTGGCAAAATGTAACACAGGTATGTTTACACATACAAAGCCTAGGGGAAAAATGAGAGGAAAACAAACCCACAGCATGCTGTGTTTTAACAAAAATTCCAAAAATGCTACAATCGCACAAAAGCAACACAAAAAAAAAAATCCATGCAAAAATGCTTTGTCTAGTGCATTACATAACATTCTCTTTAGATTATAAAGTAACATCTGGAAGCATAAAACCTTGAAAAATAATAGCTGCAAAAAATGTAGCGCAAAGTCTAAAAAACATTTAAAGCCGAAAAAATACAAAGAAAAACAAGAACAACACACATTAGTTATCAGCCTCAAAAATTCTGAATTCAGTCATGTAATAGAGACACTAAAAGATCTAGAAAGTACTTACCTGGGGGTCGTTTTACCACTGTCTTCTTGCGTTGAGCATAACACTTTGTATGGAAGGGGCATGTCTTCTTCTAATAGTCACCAAATGTAAAAAAATCTAAAAGATCTCTGGTCAGATTGTAGCTTTTTTAGGTCCTCCAAGCTGGCTAATATGCTGTAGTTTGGAGACTATAATGTACATTATAAATACATTGGTTATTCTGAACCAACTCTTAGTATAGACTGAGCAGTGATATGTTTGTGGCACTGTGTCTGGCACTGCTTGGCAGCTTTGTGGGAGCAATAGGGTACTGTACTATATAGTGATTCTCTAGGACTAGGACTAGTTTTAGGACGGGCCTTCCTGTTTTTATAGATTTTTTTTTCTGTAATCAATTATGTGGGCAGTCATCTTACCTGTTCCCCTGTTAAAAGGGTTTTCTGATATCTTTTTTAACTGATGACTTATCCTCTGGATAGGTCAACAGCATCTGATCGTTGGGGGTCTGACTCTGGGGACCACTGCCAATCGGCTGTGCTTGGTATCGCAACTCAGCCCCATTCACTTCTATGGGGCTGAATTTGCGCTTAGGCCATGTGATCGATGAACATGACATCACTGGCCTAGAAAACGCTGAGAGTAGGCCGATTTACTACTGCAAGCGTCACTGCCTTCCCAAACAGCTGATCAGTGGGAGTCCCAGCCCGGTGTCGGACCCCCACCGATAAGATACTGAGGAACTATCCAATCCAGAGGAAATCTCGGAAAACCCCTTTAACAGCCTTTAGAGATACATTTTACAGCAATCATAGATCACAATGGACAGGAGATGTGGGAGAGATTTCACATGCAGGACATATCATCAGTAACTTTTAATAGGATATGAGGCAGAAAAAGACTGCAAAGGGCCCCTCCTTGTGCAATAAAAGCATGTGGGTCCCTTTTTCATAGCAGCTAATTTGTTGAGCATAAGGCTCTAGGAACTAGTTAACAAAGCATTGGGCTTACTTGGTAGGAAGCTGGTTAGGCCCCTTTACATCTAGGCCCCTGTGAGTAGGCTCCACATAAGGTGTGCCCACCCTTGATCTGGTTATTGGTTCCATGATCAGCTCCAAATTATCTTCTGCTAACAGACAAAATAACAGACTTACTACATGTTACCGTATGTGGTTAAATTCTGGGGGGGTGTGCGTAACCTTATTTGCAGGACTGTGCACAGATCTGACAGGGTCCCAGAGCAAAACCATATTATATGGTATGCCACCCCCCCCCTCAACAAGTTTCCTAGTACGTGTGCGTCAAACATTCTGAGGCAATGAGGCAATGTGGAGCATCTTCAGGAGAGGCACATAGGATCTCTGTTCTCAGGATCAATGGGTGTCCCAGCAGTCAGACCCCCACGAACAGTAAGTTATCCCCTAATTCATACTTGACACAATCTGTTTAATTAACAAAATTATAAAAAAAAATTACATTTTTAATTTAATTTATAATTTAATTTAATCCCCCTCACCCACTTTACCCAAATTCTAAATCAAATAAAGGTTGCCTCACAAATATTCTCCTAATTCTTAGCACCACATTTCTCAATATATTTACCATATATATATCAGACAACTGGCATACATACACCGATATTTATCCTCCATACAATGGATTCCCTCACTGTATTATAAAGCAGTCTGTCTGAAGCCACCACTAGGAGGAGCTCATTGCATATGAATTTATGCAGTTACCATTCACTGAATAGAAGCTGTAAAAATATTTATGCCTCCTAGTGTTGGTTGTATGAAAATGCAGTGTTTTCATTTTAGGAACAGAAGAAAGAGGTCAGTGCTGGGTCCCCTCCTACTATTGCTTATTTTTGAGTATATACATGTATTACACTGTATAACTTGATCTTGTTTTATGTAGTCTTGGTTATACATCTGAATTCCCTGTATCATCCTAAGGCTTCTGTATCAGGACTGTAAGTTGTTTGCATTTCTTTGGAAGACCTCTGAATCCCCAACTCTGTAGAATTCATAGCCAAAATTAATGTTCCCCAAAGAATGGAAGAATATGTTTTGAAAAAAACCAGGTAGAAATTTCAGAGTCTATGGTTGGATACCCTCATTCTAGCTCCCTACACACTTTTTCTAGATAGGTTTTTTCAAATGAATGCTCAGATGAGATGATGGAGACTTGGGATATAACTGGCAGGTAGATTTCCTTCAGTTGATGTTTGCTGGAATATTATGGGCTGTGAATAGAATTGATATTTGATAGCAATTGACCGAGCAAACCAGTACGGGTTCACTTTATTCAAACATGTTCTGATGAATACATTCTTAGAGTTGCTTTACTTGTGATTTATATTCAATGTTTGTAAATGATAGGGAATCTAACAGGATACCCATTGAATGCTGTAGTAGACTACTATGTGAGGACACATGCGTGGACTCAGTGGAGTACATAGAGAAGTAAGGGCCCCATAGCAAGGATGAAATCAGGCCCCCCACACAGGACAGAAGGGTTTTTGCCTAAACCCTTGTTCAATGACCCTTGGGCCATTTTTTCCACTGCCTCATTTGCTAAAAGTTTAGAGGGTAGAGTCCTAACCAAGTTTTCACCTCCAGTAGAAGAGGAGATAATCCCAACTGGACCACCCAAGACTGGACCACCTCTTGTCCTGGGCCCCATAGCAGTCGCATGGTCTGCCGCTTTGGTAGTTACGCCCCTGCGTGGACTCGAACTTTGAACAGGCTGGTTTTGCTTATTAAGAATTTATTCAGACTTATGTTCTTAGGAGTCAGTTCCTTACAAACTATATCCAGTTGGAAAGGGTTGGGAGCAGATGGTTAGTTTAGTAAATTTTATATCTCTGTAAAACTGCTTCAACGAAAACTGATCTGATTTTTAAAAAAATCACCAAAAATTCTTTAGAAAATGTGTAACTTGCCTTAAAGCATGATTCTCAAACATGCAGCCAGCAGCCCATATGCTGCCTTTGAGGAAGCAGCAATTTATAGCAGGCATTATAACTAATGAAGCTACTACTGGGGCATAATAAATACTGGGGTCACCATAGGGGGCTGTAGTACTACTGTGGGCTCTCTAGTGGTGCCTTATAGATTGGCCTTATTACTACTGTGGACTCTAAAGGGTTTCTTATAATAGATCCTTGTTACTACTGGGGTTACTATGGTGAGACTTTTGCTTCTACTTGGAGTGCTAAGCTGGTGGTATTTATTTATTTATTTTGGTATACTGAGAGTAGTAATGGGGGTATTCTTGGAGAGCATTTTGGGGGTACTGTAGAGAGTACTATTATTATTGAGAGGAGTCTGGGAGAACTACTACTATGTGGGGACTATCTGTATGGCATTATTGCTTTTGCATTATAGTGTTTGTGGGAACTGGGGAGCACAGCAGGAACAGTATTGGGGGTAACAGGAAGATGACAGAGAGGGAGGAACCTAAGATGTCTGTGTGAGAAACCTAAGTGAAGAACCTAAGATGTCTGTGTGTCAATCTCTGCAGAAACAAGCTGTAGCTGAAGAAGGTCATCAAGGAGGTCTTGTCCAAATGGAGAAGATGAGGAATGAGAATGTCTACATCAGAGGAGACGTCACAGAGTATACAAGGTATGTAGTGCTATATTCTATTAAGAATAGTTTTGCATTGTATCATATTTGATACAATGCAGTCAACTGGAATTTTTTCTTTATGAGGCCCATATAACTGGCCGAGTTTGAGACTACAGCTTTAAACAATAGTTGATTGTCTGGAGATTACGGTAGATGGATAGAATACTTTTTCCAGTATAAGCTCTTTGTTATTGAGTTCTCTCCTACTTCACACATTGTGGTCTTCTTCTCTTCTCACATTGTACGAGCAGTTACATAAGCCAATCATGTAGCATGTGAGAACTATCTCAAACAGAACAAGATCTCTCCAGTCATAACATAGACAACTGGTTATGGAGAGCGTTCTAATGATGAACATACTGTTCGCGGCTGCTGCCCAACCCTGCAGAGAGATACAGAAGGGCTTTGGAGAAAGTCCAGGCTACGAGCGAAAACAAATTCTGTGGTCGAGATGAATGTGCAAAATGAAAGGAAATTCAAGACTTAAAGGGGTTGTCCGGGTTCAGAGAAGAACCCGGACATACCTGCAATTTCACCCAGGCAGCCTGCCTGAAGAGGACATCGGAGCATCTCATGCTCCGATGCCCCCCCCTTGCCCTGCGCTAGATCGCGCAGGGCAAGGTCTCTTGTTTTGAAAATACTCGCTGCCGGGCGGGTACTTCCGCCCGGCAGTGAGTTCGGTGACGTCACCGGCCTTAATGGGCCGGCTTTAGCGCTGCCCTAGCCGTTTTACTGGCTAGGGCAGCGCTGAAGCCTGTCCATCAGCGCCGATGACGTCACCGACTCACTGCCGGGCGGAAGCCTCTGCCCGGCAGGGACCGGTACGTCACCGGAACCCGGCGAAATTCCTTTGCCCTGCGCTAATTAGCGCAGGGCAAAGGAGGGCATCGGAGCATAGGATGCTCCGATGCCCTCTTCAGGCGGGCTGCCTGGGTGAAATTGCAGGTATGTCCGGGTTCTTCTCTGAACCCGGACAACCCCTTTAATTTCGCCACAGCTGTTGACAGATTCCACCAATTGCACATAAGATTCCCAAAATAAATGTTATTGTTCTAATTAGTATCTGCACAATGATATAACCCACTTTGCCTCTTACTAAATGTAGAGTATGGATACTAAGTATCCATGTGTGTTTTAAATACGTTTCTATTTTTACATTGGTTGCAAAAAGTTATTGCTTAACATGCAGAGAATATGTTCTAACAATGTAACAGGCCTTAATTAATAATAATCTGATAAAGTTTTGGCTTGCTATTTTTCATCTGTACGCCTCAATTGTTTGTATTTGTTTTCCTTTAAATGGCTTTCTGGTGAGCCTGTGCTTATACAAATAAACCAATCTGAGAAAGCAGAACTGCAGATTGTTAATAATAGTAAGTTATACCTAAAGGTACACTTTAAAGGGGTTGTCCACTCCTTACCATTGATGGCCTGTCTTGAATGTAGATGTGTAGATCTTGCACTGGAGCAACTCTGAAACAGCTAATTGGTAGGGATGCTGGGTGTTGGGCCCTGATGATCAGTTATTGATGACCCATCCTCAGTGGTAAAGGAATGGGCAAACCGATTAAGTGATAGTTCATGGGAAAACATCATGGGAGAGGTGAAATGGATATTGTCTGTAATACCAAGGTCATGATTTGTAGCTTTATTGAAGAGGGAAACTACTGAGGAGGAAAATATAAATGTGAGTATTGCAATATGCACCCAGGGGTGCACCACCAAATCGCCTCAGGCAGCACCAGGTGGGTGCAAAAGGGGCCATGGGCAATGAGCGCTTTCATTGTGGCTAAGAGGTTAGGCTAAGAAATTGGCATGGGGGGGCAGCAGAAAGGCTAGGAGCACCCCTGTACGCAATGACTGCACACTAGGGCAAAAATGAAAAAAATGAAGATTGTGAGCTGGAGAATGAAAGGATGGTGGAGTTCAGAAACTCAGAAGATGCAGCTTGTCTTCTCTTGACACAATGGGGAGGGTGCAACTGCCCTGGGGGAAAAAATGGTTAGATGGCTGGAGGAGCTTTTAAACTAGGATCTGGGGGGAGGGTAATACTAATAAGGGGGTAGATAGTGTAGATAGAGAGTGGGTCATAGGAGGGAAGAGTGGGGGGTTAGTGGGGGTTGGGATTAGTGAGGAATGTAGGGAGAATATTGGGCAAAACATCAACCAAAGTAACCCAAAAACCCCGGATATTCACTTCACAGTTAATAGTAATTTAAAAAGGGGGGTAAAAAATATACATAGACCTCTTAAGCTTATGTACACTAATGCCAGAAGCCTGACTAATAAAATTGGTGAACTGGAATTAGTGATGTGTGAGGAGGACTATGACATAGTGGGAATAACTGAGACATGGCTGGATGATAGCTATGACTGGGCAGTTAACGTACAGGATTACAGTCTGTTTAGAAAGGATCACCAAAACTGGAGAGGGGGAGGGGTCTGCCTTTATGTAAAGTCCTGTCTAAAGCCCACACTCCGGGAAGATATAAGTGAGGGACATGAACATGTGGAGTCACTGTGGGTAGAAATAAATGGAGCCAAAAACAATAATAAAATACTAATAGGAGTTTATTATAAACCCCCTAGTATACCAGAGTCCACAGAAAATCTACTTCTAAATGAAATAGACGAGGCAGCAAATCATAATGAGGTCGTTATTATGGGGGATTTCAACTACCCAGATATAGACTGGGAAACTGAAACCTGTATATCTCATAAAGGAAACAGGTTCTTGGAAATAACCAAAGACAATTACCTTTCCCAACTGGTTCAGGACCCGACTAGAGGGACGGCCATACTGGACTTAGTATTAACCAATAGACCTGACAGAACAACAGATGTGCAGGTTGGGGGACACCTGGGAAATAGTGACCATATACCTTCCAACTGTCATTCAAAAGAGCGTTTCTTCAGGGAGGAACAAAAATACTAAACTTCAAAAAAGCAAAATTTAGTCAACTAAGAGAGGCCATAGGCCTAACTAACTGGGACAAAGTCCTCAAACATCAAAATGCAGCCACAAAATGGGATATTTTTAAAAGCATCCTAATATCTAATTATGAGAGGTACATACCTTATGGGAATAAAAGGTTAAGGAACAAGAAAAAACCAATGTGAATAAACAGAACTGTAAAGAAAGCAATAAATGACAAACAGAAAGCATTTAAATCACTAAAACAGGAGGGGAGCGAGGAAGCATTGAAAAACTATAAGGAAAAAAATAGAATATGTAAAAGACAAATAAAAACAGCCAAACTAGAGACCGAGAGATTAATCGCCAAAGAGAGTAAAACTAACCCTAAAATGTTCTTTAATTATATAATTGGTAAAAAGTATAAACCTGAAGGTGTTGGCCCCTTACAGAGTAATGAGGGGGGAGTTGCAGAGAGCCATGAGGAGAAAGCAAAGCTACTAAATATCTTTTTCTCCACTGTATTCACTGAGGAAAATAAACTGTCAGATGAAATGCAGAATATAAAAGTAAATTCCCCATTAAAAGTGCCCTGTCTGACCCAGGAAGAAGTAGAGCTGCGTCTTAAAAAGATTAAAATAGACAAATCGCCAGGACCGGATGGCATACATCATACATTACGTATCCTAAGAGAATTAAGTAATGTCATCGCCAGACCCTTATTTCTGATATTTAAGGACTCTATACTGACAGGGAGTGTTCCACAGGATTGGCGCATAGCAAATGTGGTGCCAATTTTTAAAAAGGGTCCAAAAACAGAGCCCGGGAACTATAGGCCGGTAAGTTTAACATCTGTCGTGCGTAAACTGTCTGAGGGTTTTCTAAGAGATGCTATCTTGGAGTACCTCAATGAAAATAAGCAAATTACTCCATATCAGCATGGCTTCATGAGGGATCGGTCATGTCAAACCAATTTAATCAGTTTCTATGAGGAGGTAAGTTCTAGACTGGACCGCAGCGAATCAATGGATGTCGTATATCTGGACTTCTCCAAAGCATTTGACACTGTACCACATAAAAGGTTAGTATATAAAATGAGAATGCTTGGCCTGGGAGAAAATGTCTGTATATGGGTAAGTAACTGGCTCAGTGATAGAAAACAGAGGGTGGTTATTAAGGGTACATACTCAGATTGGGTCACTGTCACTAGTGGGGTACCACAGGGGTCTGTATTGGGCCCTATTCTCTTCAATATATTAATGATCTTGTAGAAGGCTTACACAGTAAAATATCAATTTTTGCAGATGACATTAAACTGTGTAAAGTAATTAACAGAGAAGAGGACAGTACACTGCTACAGATGGATCTGGATAGACTGGAGGCTTGGGCAGAGAAGTGGCAGATGAGGTTTAACACTGACAAATGTAAAGTTATGCATATGGGAAGGAATAATGCAAGTCACCAGTACATACTAAATGGTAAAATATTGGGTAACTCTGACATGGAAAAGGACCTAGGAATTTTAGTGAACAGCAAACTAAGCTGCAGAAACCAGTGTCAGACAGCTGCTGCCAAGGCCAATAAGATAATGGGTTGCATCAAAAAAGGCATAGATGCCCGTGATGAGAACATAGTCCTGCCACTTTACAAATCACTAGTCAGACCACACATGGAGTACTGTGTACAGTTCTGGGCTCCTGTGAACAAGGCAGACAGAGCAGAGCTGGAGAGGGTTCAGAGGAGGGCAACTAAAGTAATAACTGGAATGGGTGGACTACAGTACCCAGAAAGATTATCAAAATTAGGGCTTTCACTTTAGAAAAAAGACGACTGAGGGGAGATCTAATAACTATGTATAAATATATCAGAGTTCAGTACAGAGATCTCTCCCATGATCTATTTATCCCCAGGACTGTGACTGTGACGAGGAAACATCCTCTGCGTCTGGAGGAAAGAAGGTTTGTACATAAACATAGAAGAGGATTCTTTACGGTAAGAGCAGTGAGACTATGGAACTCTCTGCCTGAGGAGGTGGTGATGGTGGTAAGTTCACTAAAAAAGTTCAAGAGGGGCCTGGATGTATTTTTGGAGGGTAATAATATTACAGGTTATAGTTACTAGAGATGGGTCGTTGATCCAGGGAGTAATTCTGATTGCCTGATTGGAGTCGGGAAGGAATTTTTTTCCCTAAAGTGGGGAAAATTGGCTTCTATCTCACAGGGGTTTTTTGCCTTCCTCTGGATCAACTTATAGGAAAAGAGGCCGAACTGGATGGACAGATGTCTTTTTTCGGCCTTATAAACTATGTTACTATGTTACAAAATGTTGACAAGCCAAGGCTGGGTTAACATCACAGTTCTCTCACGTTTAATGCACAGTACTCAAAAAATGGATGCCTGCAACGGATGCCATATAGTGGCATCCGTCACCATAGAGTTCCACTGTAAAAAAATATATACTTTTTTACTGGACTCTGCGGGATGGAAAAGCGCGGTGTACTATGCTTTTGTATAGTTTTTTCTCCAACATGTATTTTAAGTGTAGGGCAAAAATGCTATATGAACCCAGCCTAACAACTGCTGTAAAATATCGGCAATGGTGTAGCTAAAGTGGTCCTTTGGGATTAGGGAAAGATGACTCTTTTCTTTCAGTTGAGCTGGGCTGCAATACCAGACATAACCTATGAATAGTTGTGGTTAGAGATGAGCAAATCAATTGTAAACTGATCGGATTCAACCTGAATTTAGTAAAAACTCGAGATAGATCCAAATACAAATTTAGGATGATTCAACTGCTACATGATGATGTGTTTCCCTCTTTATGCACTGAAGCTGGCACGTTCCCTGAGTTTTTCCAGTAAGATGGTGCACCATCACATTATGGGTGTCAGGTCCGAGCATTCCTAGATGAACAGTTTCCTGGAAAGTGGATTGGTCGTCGTGGGCCACTTGAATGGCCCCCAAGGACTACCGATCTGACTCCCTTAGACTTTTATCTTTGGGGTCATCTGAAGGCAATTGTCTATGCTGTGAAGATACGAGATGTGCAGCACCTGAAACTACGGATACTGGAAGCCTGTGCTAGCATTTCTTCTGTGGTATTGCTATCAGTGTGTGAAGAGTGGGAGAAGAAGGTTGCATTGACAATCCAACACAATGAGCAGCACTTTGAACACATTTTATAAGTGGTTACAAACGTGTAAATAACTCATGAAAGAATAACGTTATGTTAAAACCAATGTTAACACCATTGTTTTTCTTGTGAAATTCTCAATAAGTTTGATGTGTCACATGACCCTCTTCCCATTGAAAAAACTAAAGATGGATCCAAAATGGCAGACTTCAAAATGGCCGCTATGGTCACCACCCATCTTGAAGTTTCCCCCCTCCTATATACTAATGTGCCACAAACAGGAAGTTAATATCACCAACCATTCCCATTTTATTTAGCTGTATCCATATAAATGGCCCACCCTGTACTTTCCATCATCTTTGGATTAATGCTTTACACTCTTGTTGCTAACATTGTCCAGCTTAAAGGGGTTGTCCCACGAAAAATATTCTACAGTTTTCAAACCAGCACCTGGATCTGAAAACTTTTGTAATTGCATGTAATTAAAAATTTTGTATAGCTACTGAGTTATTCAATAACATGTATCTGTATAGGACCACTTAATTTCTTATTTCTTTGACCTGATCACTGAGCAGGCCGCACATGCTCTGTTTCATCTTTCAACTGTCTCCTGAGCTGTGATAGGGAGAGCTGAGACACATCTCCTTAGCTGCAGCAGAAAAGACACTCCCCTTCAGCTGTCAGCTTGTTATAAATCTAGCAGAGCAATGACTGTGGAGATCTCTGGATCCATGTGAGGTACAGGGCTGGTTCTAGCTTTGTTAGAAAGAGGGTGTCATGTACTATATGATGTCTGATTTTCATTTTTTACATTATTCGTGGGATAACCCCTTTAAGAAAAGGGAATTTCGCCACCCACTAA
The DNA here is from genome assembly GCA_900303285.1 of Rhinella marina. Taxonomy (NCBI): domain Eukaryota; kingdom Metazoa; phylum Chordata; class Amphibia; order Anura; family Bufonidae; genus Rhinella; species Rhinella marina. Next base: position 92,734 of record ONZH01002933.1, read on the forward strand.
AATGAGGAACGCAGACAACCTGAGCTAGGCTCCCTCTCTACCGGGACCTGATCTACCTCAGTGGTCCTTGTACAGCAAGCAGATCACAGTAATTTCAGTATGACATAAAATGGGAGTAATAATAGTATTATTATATAGATATATGCATGTGGAAGAGAGGGATCAGATCTATGGAATGCAAAATTGCAACACCACTTTGAGAAGCTTCTGGTTTACAGAGGTCTTCATAAAACACAAGCCAGGAGTCTTTGTCACAGGTTCATAGATGAGTGTGATGAGACAGGTGAGAAGTTGTAGGGTCACAATGTTAATTCTAGACAACATTTAATGGGAGCAATGCTGCAGTGACCAATGTATGGAGCTGTGGTCTTCCATTGTCTGATTCTAGTGCACAGCAGCTCTTCCAGTTAGCTGCTCAGAAGAGGTGACCCCTCCTGATCTGATATTTATGATTTATCCTAAGGATAAGTCATTCATTTTATACTCCCGGAAAGCCCTTTTTAATATTCATAACCTATATTTTGGATTCATCAATATCAGATTAGTGGGGGTCCGATTCTCGTCACCGCCATCGATCAGGAGGTTGGAGCCTCTTTTTTGCCAGGCACAGTGTTGTACAGTCTATAGTGGCTTTCAGGGTATTACGCTTAGGTCAGTCCTACTCACTTGAATGGACAGAGCTGCAGTACCTCGCATAGGCAAATTTGCAACAATAAATAAACGGGGGCACACCTAAATGTGTAAAATAGAGTGCATGTCACAGCCTGGAAACAAAATCTGAATGTAACTATATAGAAAGACAGACCGAAAAAGACCGCACATCTAAAAATTTTTGAATTTTATTGTAAACACATTCCCACATGATTAAAAATTGTATACAATGAAAAAGACCTAAAATGGAGGAGCTATGATAGGCTCAACCATACCTAAGACAGCAAGACAAATGCAACAGCCAACACTAAAATAATTTCGCCAACATGAATTTCATTTCATTTGTATAATCATGTTGGCGAAATTATTTTAGTGTTGGCTGTTGCATTTGTCTTGCTGTCTTAGGTATGGTTGAGCCTATCATAGCTCCTCCATTTTAGGTCTTTTTCATTGTATACAATTTTTAATCATGTGGGAGTGTGTTTACAATAAAATTCAAACATTTTTAGATGTGCGGTCTTTTTCGGTCTGTCTTTCTATATAGTTACACCTCGCATAGGCAATGCACAATGGATGGCGCTGTGCCTGGTATACAGTGAAGAAGTCGCGGTTTTTGCCCGAGCACGATGTATTCTTTATACAGCTGGTCGACACGGTGGTGAGTTGGACCTCTACGAGATGATTTTGATGTCCTATCAAAAAGATATCAATAGTAAAGTCCTGAACAAACCCTTCAAGTGCACTTAGTAAAGTTGCCTCTTTTTTGAAAGGTTACTTAAAGGGGTTATCCCATGATCTCTGGAACCAGCCCTGTACCTCACATGGATCCAGAGATCTCCACATCCATTGCTCCAATGGCTCTGGTAGATTTGTGTCAAGCTGGCAGCTGAGGAGATTAGGCTAAAAACAACACTAGATTGAATGTGACACATTTTTCAAGCAGTTGTCCATGTTTTTAATGAAACGTCTCAAAGATTAAAGAGAAAGTTAATTTAAAAAAAACCTCTATACTCACATGTTCAATCCCCCACCACTCCAGCACTGTCCCTCCTGTGATCACCTCCCATTTCTGTTTCACTGTTCTGTAATAAAGATGTCACTTTCGTTCCCATGACCGCTGTAGCCAGTCTCTGGATTTAGCGGTCGCAAGCTATAACCGTTAGCATCACCTTTAAAGGGGTTATCCGACACTACCAAATGCTCCCCCATACACCCGGGCTCCTCACACTGATTCCACTTACCTGGCTCCCTCTGTCGCTCCTGGTCCTCGCACCGCCGCAGCTGCTTCTCCCTGTGTATGGATGAAAACATCCGGTGTCGAGCGGGAAAGCAGCCAATGGCAGGCGGGGACAGGGACGAGCCTCAATAGCATAGCAGGTGACGTGGGGAGCCAGTTAAGTGTGAGGGGTCGGGCATATGGGGGAGCATTTGTTAGTGTCGGATAACCCCTTTAAGGTCAGTGATTGCCTGCTATTTCCAGCATGTGGAGCCCGAGAGCAGGAAGTAGGGAGGAACTTGGACCAGAGCAGCCACCGACCAGTAGTGGTGGGGGATTAGTAAGTTTTGTACTTGCTGTTTATTATTTTACCCCACTTTGACCTTGTTTATAATTCAAATTCTGCCGCCGGAATACCCCTATAAAAAAACATAATAAAAACTTATATTAATGGCATCTTACACGTGGTCTAGAAGGAGTCAAATTTAACATACACGACTGGATAACTTTATTAGGTCACCCGTATTATATTTGCAAAATATTTAGAGCGTTCCTTTTCTTTATTTTTTATTTTTTTCACTGAGGGATTTATTTTGGAGAATGAGAAGTATTTGAAGCATTAGACAACTACGTCTGACTCGTACGAAAGCACAGATGTTCAGAGATGAAGATTCACATCTTAATATACTCCTGGCAGTCCACGGAATGACATTGTCTGATATGACTCAGAAGGTTCATTCTGGATAACTATTTAGATTATTGGTGATGACTGCGATCCAAGAGACGCTTTAACAGGAATTTCAAATGCACATTTATTAAGACAAATGTGAAGCATTTTTGGGATACATAATGTTTTTTTTTTTTGGAACATATGTCATCTTCGTTCAGTGTGTTGAATATAGTGACTGTGATTTAACCCTTTCAGGACCGGGCTTTTTTCAGTTTTGGTGTCTCCCTTTTTTACTCCCTGCATTCCCGGAGCCATAACTTCTTTATTTTTCGGTTCGCATACCCATATGGGGGTCATGACGGATCCGTCTTGCTCCGCATCCCAGGACGGAAAGCAAAATACAACATGTCGCAGTTTGCTCTCCGGTCTGGGAATGCAACTAAATGGAACGGAATGCATTTTGGAGCACTCCGTTCTGTTTAGTTCAGTTTTGTCCCCATTGAAAATGAATGGGGACAAGACTGAAGCGTTTTTTTCCGGTATTGAGCTCCTATGACGGATCTCAATACCGGAAAACTTAAATGCTAGTGTGAAAGTAGCCTTATGCATAGGGTTGCATAGGATCCATTTTTTTACGGGATCCAATAAAAAACGGACCCTGTTCCATAAGTTGTCATCCGTTTTAGCCATTTCCGTCTGAAATCCGTTTTTTTAGACAGAAACAAAAGTACTGCATGCAGGACTTTTTTCCTAGTCTAAAAAAACGGATCAGAAGAATGGAAAGCTAAACTTACCATGAAATGCGCTTTGTGATTAAGCAAATTATTTTATAAAATTCGGCGAAGCAGCCGAATAGAATTTTCCAATACTTCACACATGTCTAAATACAATGTAGTGAGAAACTGTAAAAAGAATCTGCATCAACTGAATTCCAACATGCCTGATCCTTTTTTCTCTGGTATCTGCTTTTGGTGGAAGAGTCAGGACTACCCAATGGCATTAGAAAGTTCTCTGGCCCCATAAAAACGTGTGAGTTTGCTCATCTTCTCCAGATTTTTAATACATGATTTTAATACCCCATGTTTAAAAATTACAACCTTTCAATTTCACCCATGTTTAACAATGACAAAATTACGACTTTTCAATTTCATCCGGATCTTTTATATGGTGATGCTTCTACTTTAGTGATTGAAATAAAGACATGTTAAATGGGGTCACAAGAATCTCTCCATTACCTCCCACAAATAAATATGTTGGTTTATGAGACAAAAACTGTGACAGTACACAGAAATTCCTCAATATTCCAAGAAACATGTTAAGAAAAGTGTACACAGGCAAATTTGGAGGTGAAGGAAGTTAGTTTGCCAAATAGTGCATTAACAAGATATTTTGGTCAAGAATTCCAGTTGCTTTAAAAAAATAACAGGGGAAGGGGAGATATTTTCTGTAATGCATTGCTCGTTTTCAAATGCATGTTTTGATTGTATTTTGTAGGCAAAAATGTATATATTTAAATTGGTTGTCCACCCTTGTGTGTTGTACCCAGGCTCGGACTGGCCCACAGGGGTACAGGTGAATCCCCCGGTGGGCCACTGAGCAAGGTGGGCCCCTAGTCTCCCACCCCATTGCACAAACGGCACATAACACAGTAGACTTACTGCACGTCATACATATATTCAATGTACAGCACCTCAACCAGCCTATATTCATATAAAAAACCTGATAGATTATTAAAGAAGCTCCTCAGTTTATTATTAAAGACACGATCAGAGCTGAGATGTCTTCTAGGTATAGAGGAAAGCCACCAGTGTCCTCTTCTTCCCAGGATCTACCTTCTCAAAGTTGCTGCAGAGACCTCCATATTCAATCATCTACAGTAGTAGCATTTTGCTGCTGTGTGAGCAGGTAATATTTGAATGTATCCGTACGGTGGGCCCCCAAAATACATTTTACTGGTGGGCCCTAGGAACCCAGTCCGACACTTGTTGTACCTGTTGAAAAACTTGTACTTACCTGCTCCCTACTGCTCCGTTCCAGCTACCTGGCTCCATTTAGCAGTTTTATGGTCCCCATGCTGTAAACTTCCAGATGGATGGGGTAACATGTGTCTCTGTGGCAAAAACTGTCCTAAACCACAAAGCTATGGCAAAGTGTCCTAACAGTGATGCTCTGCTTGGGGACACATCACCACTGAGGCCAGTCACTGGCCACAGTGGCACATGTGATCCCATTCATCTGGAAATCTACAGGATGAGAAGACTGCTGATTGAAGCCAGGTAGCCGGAACAGAGCAGCAGGAAATAGGGGAGTATGAGTTTTTTAATAGGTCAACAAGCTGCTGGCCAAAGCTAAACATTACCTCAAGGCTGGACAACCATTTTACGGCTGCGTTCACTCATCCATATTTGATGGAAACTCTTAACCTCTCAGTTTCTGAATCTTCTGAAATCCCTTCTGCACTCAGAAGTCAGTCAAGTTTCTATTGTTGGGCAGACATATGCTTTAAGATGACTCAGTACTTTAGAAATTTTAGAAATTTTTAGCAGGGCCTCACAAAAGAACAGGCCCTATAGTGGACTGAAAAGGGCCTGTTCCATTCTCCAAAGTAATAATTACTAATACCTTTCTCATAAGACCTTATACTGGTCAGCCAGGACCCTATCAGTAGATCTCCAGTACCAACAGCATATTGAGGCTGGATTTGTGAGGTTTGGTAAGTACATAGAGGTAACGTATTCTTTCTGTGACATTGCGTAACATTAAGGGGATACTGTATGAAAAGCTTTGCACCAAAAAAATGTTGTCTATGGTGTAGGATTTGAGACAAATATGAGAATTGCTTGTGACATTTTCAATGTGGCTTAGGACATGGCTGGCACTGTTTACTAGGGGATGTTTTGTGGGTGGGGTTACTTTTTTTAGTCAGATTTATTAATTGCAATAGTTTTTCAGATATGGCACAAATTAAGCACCTGACATGAGACATCAGCTCTACATGGTTTTCACAACACGCACTTGTTTCCTAAAGCGCAAAAATTAACAACCAGAGTGCAACGTTTGTTCAATTTGGCACAAAGGCTACAAAATAATGACTTAAAAAATGACCATCATAAAACATTACTCCCTTTGACCAGTGGTTCTGAATCTGCGGTACCAAGGATACTTGCCACAGGTTGATAGGGTTCGGGGGACTGCCCTAGCATCCAGCAATGTTTTATTTTTGGTTGCTAGAGCCCCCCGATATTCAACTTTATCTCTGTCCTGAGGATGGTGATACAGTTGAATGTTGTGGCCGGGGGACAGGAGCCAATGGCTCCCTGCTGGCACTAGGCATGAAGCCTATTAGAGGACGGCACATATGTCATTATCATTGTGCCATCTGAGTCCGGCTTCAGGCCTTTGTTCTGCAAGGTAATGATGACAGCGGCAGTACTATTGGCCCACTCACTATGGGGAGGTCATTCCCAGGATCTTAGCAGAAGGAAATTTGTTGTCATGGCACCAATTATGTGTTCTGCCATTGACAGCCAGCCACTGTCATCTTCATTTACAGTTGTGCTTTGAATAAGAAACCTAGATTGGAACCTTAATGTTTTTAGCAACAAATTCAGGTTCTGTTTGGGATCCCACAAAGGTTGGTCTTGAGTATGGAGGCCTATGTACAATTGAAAGGAGGCTCCTGGAATCTCTAGTCTGGATACAAGATGAGATACGGTTGGTCATGGAGGCATATGGGTTCCATATGGTATCCTGTGGCACATTTGTCCACAGGTGTTGCAGTTGGATCTGTAGATCCTGTACACTTGAAGGTTGCTGAAGCTGATGTCCCAGTTGATCCCATAAATGCTTGATTGGCAATAAATCTGGTAACCAGGCGGGCTAAGGAAGTGTTGAAATTTGGCAGAGGCATTCCTGGGAAACCCTTCCTTCGAAACCCTTTAGCATTATTCTGCTTAAAAAAATGCCATTTAGAAGCCCTGCCATCGGGGCACCACATATGGCTGCAGGATGTTCTGCACATATCGCTGAGCTGTTAGTGTTCCTCATATCACTACTAGGAGTGACCGACTAACATATATGATGGCTCCCCAGATGATCACACCAGCAGTTGGGGCAGTTGCACCACAACAAGGGCAGGTTTGAAGTGCTCAGCAACAGGCCTCCATACTCAAACCCATGACTGGATCCTAAACTGAACCTGGATTCCTCTCTAAAGATGATACAGGTCCATTCCATAGCAGTCCATGTTTCTCGCTCATGACACCACTTCAAACAAAGCTACAGTAATTGAACACTGGCTGCCAGGTATCCTTAAAGGGGTATTCTCATCTTAGACAATGGGGGCATATCGCCAGCGGTGGGACCCGCACCTATATCCAGAACGGAACGGGGAGTGCTGCGCCTGGAGGACCCCGGGTTTCCGGGGGTCCGGCCACCGCCAGGCACAGCTCCCCGCTGCGCTCATAGAAATGAATGGGAGCCGGGCCGTGCATGCGCGGTGCGCTCCCATTCATTTCTATGGAGCCGACGGAAGTAGCTGAGCCAGCGCTCGGCTATTTTCGGCGGCCCCATAGAAATTAATGGAGGGCGACTGCGCATGCGCAGTGCGCCCTCATTCAGTTCAGTTGTCTAAGATGAGAATACCCCTTTAAATATCAGTATATCTTGATTTTGAAAGGCCCCTTGTCTTCGAGCTTGAGTTCTTCTTCTGTTGTCATGGAAAGTCATAGATCCAACAGAAGCCTTCTCCTATTCTAAGATGGCCATACACAAAAGGACCAGTTGACCACCTAATGTGTATACGGGTGTCCTGACTCTCCCAGACGGTAGATGTTCGGGAAAAATGTCTGATCCTTTGGTCCCACAGAAGATGGTGGTCTAATCTCATATCCGTTTTGAGAACACGTGCACCCTTTAGCCGAACTGAGCGTGTAGCTATGGGGGTTTAGGAGGAATAGCGGTCCGTCGAACAAGCATTCATACATCAGCTATCTGAAGTGTGTGGCCCTCTTAAATTACAGCTGTCTATGAAGTCTACCTGTGCTCCTTATCTGAGAATTAACTTTAGTAATTTAGATAAGAAACTTTTAATACCCAAGCCCTTCTTTACCATGACTAATCTTAATATGTTATTTGTGAACAATTAAATGTGATAACAAAGTAATGAAATTGGTGATTTGATTCCATTATGTTTTTGATTATATTTTATTAACTCGTGTTGACGTTGGCATTGACGTCAGTTGTGCACAATCATTACGCATTCTACTTTAATTGGAGATTAGTGTTCCTCCATGTGTTGATATTGAAGGCAGTTATGAAACGTAATATTCTGTTACAAAATAATGATCAAAACCTAACAAGGCTATAAAAAGTGTGCTTGTTCCACTTCCATATCAAATTCAATAAATGAATGATAAAATATGATGTAAATCGACAATCATTACCCCTCCCAACATATGTAACTAATTACATATTCCACCAGAAGTCTAAGATGAAGATAACATCATTGAAAACATTACAGAGCCAAACAAATTATTAAGTTTTTCTGCATAAAGGTTGATACCATCCAATATATGATCTTCTGAATTATGCTATCAATGGTGGTATCTATGGAAGAAAGGGGACCCTATGGTAAAGATCAAAATAGAGCCCCCCATTATTTCCACCCAGGACAGAAAGACTTGATGTTTGTTTCCCCCTTCACACCCTTTTAACCCTTAGAGGACCTTGCAATTTTCCATTTTTGCATTTTCATTTTCACCCCCCACCTTCCCAGAGCCATAACTTTTTTAATTTTCTTCATTCACAATAATTTCTAATGGAACTATTTAGTATTGCATATCATGTAATGGGGAGCTGGAAAAAAATCCAAATGGGGTGGAATTGGAACAAAACTGCAATTCTGCCACAGTTTTATGGGTTTGTTTTCTTTTCCAGCATTTCCTATGTGGCGAAATTGACTCGTTACCTTCATTGTACAGGTCAGTACAATTACAATACCACACTTGTAAAATTTTTCTTGCATTTTAATACTGGAAAAAAAACATTTAAAAAAAAATTGTAAAATAATTATTTTTCTTTTCATCACCATTTGGAACTTTTTTGCAGAAATGTTTATAGAGCTGTATGAGGGTTCATTTTTTGCAGCGCAATCTGTACAGTTGAATGGAGGAAGAGGAATGATGTCTCTGGTTACATGACCCTTCATCAGCGGCAATCTTATGAACAGGACCTGTATGCAGACATCACAGAAAATTTGCCCAAGAAGGTGAAATTTTTTGTCAAATCTAGCAAAAGGCACAGGGTATTAAAGGGTTTCTGTCATTCTGTCACCAGAATTAACCCCCTTACACTGGCTGACATTCCAAGCCCCACCGTCCTTGATTGACAGGGCTAGCATTCGTCTTCTTCTGCTACCGGCCCAGTTTGCCAGGTAAATCTTGCGCATGCGCTGTGCAGTTTACCAAGCACGCAGGGCCGGCAGCAGGAGACGAACGCTGGCCTGGCCCTGTCAATCAAGGACAGCGGGGCGTGGAATGAGGTAGGAGAACGAAGCCTCTAGGAGCAGGAGCAACGCCCCCCTGCTCTTAGAGGCTAATTTGCATATTACAACAGTAAGAATTCTGCAGGAAGGGGGCATGAATAAACCTAACAATAGCAGAGTCAGATTCTATGTGTGTATAGTGTATGGGGGTTAATTCTGGAGACAGAAACCATTTAACAAAGACTATATTAGTAAGTGCCATATAGTCATATCACTTATACATTGGTCACAAATAGCCAGAAACTGGCCAACAGATCTAACCACATCCACCTTTCCATCTACTTTTCAAAACTGGAGTGAGTGGTGTGAAAATGCACAAGTGACCCCCAAAAAGTCACAAAACCACTATTTTACAACTTTTTTGCAGACCGAATTCTGGAGTGCGGGGCTTGATAAATTCCTCCAAGATTGCTTCAAGACAAGTAAACTATTCAATATTTCAGTTACTGAACAATTTATGTAGACTTTGCCTAGGTAATGTTGGCATTTTCTTTTATTATATTGTATCTCAACCACAAGGAAGTAACAATTTTATTTTGCAGCCTACTCTTTTATTTTTCCAACCAGTACTTATTGTGTGTTATTTTAGACGAAATGTGGAATTAACAAAAACAGCATTATAAGTGGAAATGAGTGAATTTCCAAAAATTTCAGGTCTGATCCGGGCAAATCAACTGTCACACACTCACCTGTTGTTCCAAAGGCCCCTTTCAGACGGGCGAGTTCCACACTCCAGCCTCGCAGCACTGTGAGTATAAGACAGCTCCTGTCCTGACCTCCCAGCACTGACTGGGTCGCATAGCATTATATTGATTTATAATGCTATGTTACACTTAGAGTTCTGGAATGTATTGAATAACACTGACATCATTCTGTTAGTGTTATTCAGTACATTCCAAAACTCTAAGGGCCCTTGCAGACGAGCGTGAGACTCGAACGTCTCCCGCATCGCGGGCCCTGGCTTGAATTCCCGGCACTGAACGGGGTTACATAGCATTATACTGATTTATGAAGCTATGTAACCTTTACAGTTCTGGAATGTGTTGGATAAGACTAACAGCATTATGTTAGTGTTATCCAACACATTCCAGAACTGTAAGTTCAGTGCCGGGAGTTCAGTACAGGGCACACGATGCGATAAGTCTCACGCTTGTCTGCAAGGGCCCTAAGCGTTACATGGCATCATAAATCAATATAATGCTATGCGAGTCCGGAGTGTGGAACTCGCTTGCCTGAAAGGGGCCACTGGCGAGTCTGGTCACAATATGGCAGCATCACTGTTGTCACTCTGTTGCTACTGCAACCAACCCCACTGACATTGAATCTGCTCAAACTATTAGCGAGCTGGGACACTGGACCAATCAGACTCTATGTCGGCGTCACATGCTTCCTAGGGAGGGGGTACTTAAGCATGCAGCTGCTGACCACAGATGCCTGTGCTTGGTTTTCTAAGCCTCACTAATTAGCTTGTGTTTGCTACTCTGGATTACTGACCTTTGCCTGCTGACTTTGACATTGCCTCTGATTATTGATTTTACCTCTGATGTGACCTCCTGGTATTTGACTCTGCTTGTTGTGACCTCGCCTTTGCCTGTTGACTTTATTTCTGATGTTTTCTCCTGGTGTCTATTTGCTGTGTATTTGTATCTGATTTTGGATCCTGATCCAGTCCTGGTTTTGCCTGTCTTTTTTTCACCTCTTTCTCTCTACATACTGTTTTCCTATTTGGGTTTAGGCCCCTGCACTTAGCTAAGAAGGGACTGCTGCCCAGTTGTGGGCCATCATTTAGGACAGATTGTGTAAGTAGGTAGGGATTGTGGTGTGGGTGGAGCACAGGGCTGCACTGTTCCCTACCCTTTCGTGACATCAGATTTTATTTGGTCCAAAGTGTCCTAAAATTCAACCCAAATCAGCCTGCCTTAAAACTCATGTATGACACTCTTAGGTCTCCTGGGATTGTATACAACCCTTTTCTTTAATGCCAAGACAGCATTAGAAATGTCAGAGCCCTGGGGGGCTTACAATAAAACAGCTATTTTTTTCAACATTGCAGACATCTATGGAGATGTGACCAACAGTATTATGATGGAATAGTGGATAATACCCTCAAAGAGCATCTCCATAATGCCACAATATTGTGAATACTGTAAATATCACCATATCATGACTGAACAACTCTCCATACTCACACAATGGGGGATATTTATTGGTGTTGGTGTAAAGGAAAACTGGCTTAGTTGCCCATAGCAACCAATCAGATTCCACTTTATATTTTCCAAATGAGATCTGAAAAATGAAAGGTGGAAACTGATTGATTGTTACGGGCAACTAAGCCAGTTTGTGTGATACAATAGTGTGAAAAAATAATTCATATGGTGCTTCAAAAATACAATAAAAAATTGACCTGACCAAGTAATACAAGCATATAATGAATAAATTAACCCATATACTGTTATTATCCAATATTCAATTATTATAACTTGCCTCTAAAGCAGATTGGCCATAGACCTTACAGGGAAGTTTCCCAGTGGGCCGATGCCTAGTGAGTCGTCTGAGCCCCCCCTCCCGGCCGACCAGTGGAAGTTTTTCGGGATATATTTTGTGCTGCCGGCAGTATTTTGTGATGGACTGTGGTATTTGGCTCTGCTGGGGTGGTGTAATGTTCCACAATATGGTATTACTGGCCCTGCCTTCCATCAATTTGGACTTGACTACAAAACAGGGCCACTTTTAGTATTTGTTCCAGGGCCACTTTAAGTTCCCAGTCCACCCTGCTCTAAAGAATGCATAGATTTACTAAAAATCCAATCCACTTGCCTATCCCAATGCTGCCATTTTTGAAACATGCTAAGATAATGAATAGAATTACACTCAAGTCAAGCACTCTGAAACTTGTATTTTTGTACTCTTAAAACTTCCATTGATCTCTAAAAGTTAGTAAATACCATGAAGGGACAATTGCCAATGCCTTACTAGAAGAAGAAAAATCTTTCCTGGCTAAAACATTAGATATTACATTTCTTCTGGATCAATGCTCATCCTGTGCTCTAGGTTTTCTTTCTGGAATGTGTGTATTATTTTTTGTCTCTACTAGATGTCCAACTATTTTTAATCACAATCTCCATGGGTAGCAAATTCCAGATTTATACTGTCACAGCCATAAAGAACCCATTCTCCTGGTAATATTCTTATTATAGCAAGAGTCGTTTGCAACATGGTAGCAAAATATGTACACATCCAAGATCAATCTCTCTGTACAGCCAGATGGATGGCCTGTCTCACCAGCAGATAATACAATATATTCTCTGAAGGGTGTTTCCCCTTAGTGCAATGAAATGAATGATTGTCCATCCATTTGAAAATTACATTTCAGGGACCGAGAATGGAGGTGTGTAATTCAAAACTCCAGCCAAGGACACCAAGAAAGCATGTACCACCCCTGAGGAACAGATGTATCTAAACAGGTCTACAGTTTTGTCTAACTCTGAATTTGTAGCTACTTAACTGCTACCCTTGGAGAGTTTGTGCACGAGATTATATTACAATCTGTGCAAAGAACTTGATTTACATAGTAACATAGTTTATAAGGCCAAAAAAATACATCTGTCCATCCAGTTCGGCCTGTTTTCCTACAAGTTGATCCAGCGGAAGGCAAAAAACTCCTGTGAGGTAGAAGCCAATTTTCCCCACTTTAGGGGAAAAAAATCCTTCCCGACTCCAATCAGGCATCAGAATAACTCCCTGGATCAACGACCCATCTCTAGTAACTATAACCTGTAATATTGTTACATTCCAGAAATAGATCCAGGCCCCTCTTGAACTCTTTTAGTGAACTTACCATCACCACCTCCTCAGGCAGAGAGTTCCATATTCTCACTGCTCTTACCGTAAAGAATCCTCTTCTATGTTTGTTTACAAACCTTCTTTCCTCCAGGGGCAGAGGATGTCCCCTCGTCACAGTAACAGTCCTGGGCATAAATGATGATGGTATAGATCTCTGTACTGACCCTTGATATATTTATACATTGTTATTAGATCTCCCCTCAGTCGTCTTTTTTCTAAAGTGAATAACCCTAATTTTGATAATCTTTCTGGGTACTGTAGTCCACCCATTCCAGTTATTACTTTAGCTGCCCTCCTCTGAACCCTCTCCAGCTCTGCTATGTCTGCCTTGTTCACAGGAGCCCAGAACTGTACACAGTACTCCATGTGTGGTCTGACTAGTGATTTGTAAAGTGGCAGGACTATGTTCTCATCACGGCATCTATGCCCCTTTTGATGCAACTCATTATCTTACTGGCCTTGGCAGCAGATATCTGACACTGGTTTCTACAGCTAAGGCCTTGTTCACACTTCAGTTATTTGATCAGTTATTTCCATCAGTTATTGTGAGCCAAACCCAGGTTTGGATAAAAAACACAGAACAGGTGCAGATCTTTTCATTATACCTTATTTCTGTGTAGCCTCCATTCCTGGTTTTGGCTCACAGTAACTGATGGAAATAACTGATCAAATAACTGATGTGTGAACAAGGCCTTAGTTTGCCATTCACTAAAATTCTGAGGTCCTTTTCCGTGTCAGTTACCCAATGTTTTACCATTCAGTATGTACTGGTGACTTGCATTATTCCTTCCCATATGCATAACCGTACATTTGTCAGTGTTAAACCTCATCTGCCGCTTCTCTGCCCAAGCCTCCAGTCTATCCAGATCCATCTGTAGCAGTGTACTGTCCTCTTCTGTGTTAATTACTTTACACAGTTTAGTGTCATCTGCAAAAATTGATATTTTACTGTTCAAGCTTTCTACAAGATCATTAATAAATATATTGAAGAGAATAGGGCCCAATACTGACCCCTGTGGTACCCCACTAGTGACAGTGACCCAATCTGAGTATGTACCATTAATAACCACCCTCTGTTTTCTATCACTGAGCCAGTTACTTACCCACATACAGACATTTTCTCCCAGGCCAAGCATTCTCATTTTATATACTAAGCTTTTATGTGGTACCGTGTCAAATGCTTTGGAGAAGTCCAGATATACGACATCCATTGATTCGCTGCGGTCAAGTCTAGAACTTACCTCCTCATAGAAACTGATTAAATTGGTTTGACATGACCGATCCCTCATGAAGCCATGCTGATATGGAGTTATTTGGTTATTTTCATTGAGGTACTCCAAGATAGCATCTCTTAGAAAACCCTCAAACAGTTTACCCACGACACGGCCTATAGTTCCCAGGCTCTGTTTTTGAACTCTTTTTTAATATTGGCACCACATTTGCTATGCGCCAATCCTGTGGATTGGCGCATCGAGGTACATCGCTGTACTTCTTCCTGGGTCAGACAGGGCACTGGGGAATTTACTTTTATATTCTGTATTGCATCTGACAGTTTTTTTTCCTCAGTGAATACAGTGGAGAAAAAGATATTTAGTAGCTTTGCTTTCTCCTCATCGCTCTCTGCAACTCCCCCCTCATTACTCTGTAAGCGGCCGACACCGGGTTTCTACTTTTTACTATTTATTAAAACATTTTCATTAAAGGTTTATTCACTGCTTTTTCATAAAACTTTTGATAAATCATAGAGATATAACAAAGTTTTGGAGTGCTCAGACTCTCACTGATCGCTAGATGGAGGACAGAGAAGCGCTCACATGTCGCTCTCTCCTCAGTGCAGGTGATGGAATCGAGACAGGCCCATAGACTTTCTATTGAGTCTTTCTCACTTCCTCTCCTGCAGTGAGGAGAGAGAACATGATATGCGAACTCTTGTCTTTCCTTGTTCTAGCAATCCTAGGACCTCCAACTAACAAAACTTTTGATATATCTCTATAACATGTCAACGGGTTTATGAAAATTTGGTGATCTTTTAAAAACTGTACAGGCACTAAAACAAAAGTTCAAGAAATCATATATGATGAGGAAGCAATAACACCAATATCTTAGCCCAAACAAACATTATGGTATATTCATGGCTAGAGATGAGCGAATCTATTCGCCGCTTCGTAGATTCGTATCGAATCTTGGGATTTTTCAGCTGCGAAGCGAATCCGAATATTAGGTGATTCGCTTCGCTTTTGTACGCATTCGCTACGTAGTGTGTCCTATAAATTATACGCTATTCTACGTATAATTTAGTTACTCTATACGCTGTCGCGTACGAATTCAATTAAGTGATGCAGACTTTTCCCTGGTAGTTACTCTATACGCTGTTGCGTACGAATTCAATTCAGCAATGCAGACTCCTCCCTGGTAGTTCCGCCCCTTTCTCCAGCGCGGGAGGATGACGAGGCAACTCAGGAAATTAAGTTGCGCATTCGTGCGCCTCATCCCTTTTTCCCCCTTTTCAGGTTATTTGGGGAGCCCCTTGAAAGAGGGTTTTTAAGGAACCTTTGCTGCTTTTTTTTTTACCCATTTGGATTACAATTTTATCTATGTGGATTACAAATTGCGACTGAGTTTGGGACTCTGCTCCAGTTCTATGACAAGCGTCAGAAGAAAAGAGACTTAAACGTGTCCGTGAGCATACTAGGTAGGTGATATTTAAAATTTTTATATTATACCTATAATAATGTATTTGCACTTTACCATATATATGTCTCGAATATTCGCACTGCCTTTGAGGAGTGCACGCCGCGGCCTCTCCTCGTACGTGCCTGCGTATTACGTAATCGATTAGACAATAGTACGCTGAGATTCGTAAGCTATTTGTACGCTCATGCGTACGTCTTCTAAGAAGTTGCGTACATTTTGTAAATGAACGTTCGTTATTAGTGAGCGAATGTTCGCTAATAGCACATAATAACCTATATTTTGTACGCAAATACAACAAATCTATTCGTCGAATATACGAATTTTAGGAAAAGTTCGGCGAATCTTCGGCGAATAATTTTTTGAATGATTCGCTCATCTCTATTCATGGCCCATGGTGCCTCCTTTGAACCTTTTTGTCCAATGGGGAATACTTTGGAAACTCTGCTCGGCTCAGTAAAAAACATAGATTTGGTCATTTTAGCTGCCTGTAAATTGAAATCCAGAAGAAAGCACAAACTGTGGCCACAGTGATTGTCCTCTATATTTTTCCATTTAATTATATAGAATCAACTATATACTATGTGAATAATAATGAGGGTAGTAGGAGGAATAGTAGGAGAAGAGACTATCCACCCAAACTATGATTTCAAATTAAAGGGGTTTTCTCACAAACATGACCCCATTCAACACAGACATTGTACAAGCAACTATTTGTTTGTAGGGGTTGCCATCTGATCTAGCTATACAAATGCTGACCATAGATGCTGCTAGTAGCCAGCTTTCCTTCTTCTGAATGGACTTTTTCAGCGCATATGCTGTTTCCCAAATCTGGCTCTAGTCCATTGGACAGATCGAGCATACAGCATAAAGCTCAGGGAAGATTGTGGTGGGCACAGAAATGCTGAGCATTTAGAATAAAGCTCAGGCGAGATTATGTCAGACACTCAATGGTTGAACATGTAGAAGAAAGCTCAGCAAGATCGTCTTGGCCCTGGAGTGTGCTCTGCAGACAGAGGACTTCTGGGAGATGAATGTATAGGCAGAACATAATAGCATTCACATGACTGTTTGCTCCATGTCCCCCCCACATAGAACAGATTTGCAGTGATTAGGAGAGGCCTACTGGGGACCGGCCAGAGGGTGAAAAATATTCATTCTGGAAAGTCAAAATTATGATTGTCAGTACATCATAATTTTCTGAGTTTTTCAGGGGAAAACCCCTTTAAGTCAACAGATTCATTTTTACTAGACTGAGACTGTATTAAAGGGGTTGGCTCATCTCAGATATTGGTGATATATCGCTAGGATATGTTATCAATGTCAAACACTCTAGATGCGGGTCGCGCCTCTCTCCAGAACGGGGGCCCCAAAGTAAAGGAGAGCAAACTGTGCATGTGCAATCATTCATCACTATTGGAGCCAAGCAAGAGCCCCGTAGCATAGCATAGCAGTAAATAGTGAGCACACTGCACAAGCATGGCCACTGCTCCATTTACTGCCAGGGGCAGACTGGGACTTAAAGTGTCCCTGGAAAAAAATGAAAAGTGTCCCCATGTTATAGGCAGGTCCAAATTAATAGAAGGAGGGACAACACAAGCAGCAATTCCATAGCGCAATATGCTGTCCAATCAGAACCATATACCACAATGTAGCACAATATACTGCCCCAAAAGTTGTCCCTCTCAGTTGGCCATCAATAGCTGCCATTTTCTGTCCTCCTCCAATTGTCTCTGATAAGGATATGGAGCAGGAGGCTTATGAGGTGAGATGTGGCCACATCAGTTGAATTCAGAAGGGCATATATGCTAGCTGGCCATGTACATGAGTATGTGATTCAAGCAGCTTTAATTATCCCTCAGAGCGATAGAGAGAAAGAATTGGGCTGCCCCCCTGGGCATCAGCCCACCGGGAAACTTCCCTGTAATGTCTATGGCCAATCCACCCCTGTTTACCACTATGGGACTGCCAGAAATAGACAAGCTGGCACTTAGCTATTTTCAGGACTCCCATAGCGGTGGACAGAGAGTGGCTGAGAGGTGGGGGTGGGACCCACACCTATCTGACATTAATGGTATATCCTAACTGTATATGCCATCAATGTCCCAGATGAGTCAACTCCTTTAATTCCAAGAGGAAACTACAGTAACAGACCCAGCCCATTGACAGGAATGTCACTGTTTCTAGAAGGGAAAAAAAAAAAAACTTCTAATTCTGGAGAAACGTTATTGCTGAATTAAAATACCTTTATTGCTGAGTACAGGTCTTCTTTACACACACACACATCCCCAAGAATTGTATCAGGTGGGGGCCAGCATCTGATGATCCTGATGTCAGATCTTTGAAATACTGTAAATAAGAAAATCTGCAGCAATCAAAAATATGCCAAAAAAAAAACTTTTATTCACTCACATGCAAACTGCAACATATCATTCTGAGGACCTTTCTCAAGCAATACAGCACGTACTACCATGGTCAGCTATTACTATGCAATATATACATAGAAGACATTTTTTCCCCCCGACCGGTAGAAAATTCCACTCTGCAATTCTAATCAAGTGTTTTACCAAGCACGGAGTGACTATAAATGTTTACTAGAAGTGCACTGGGCTGCCAAACGCTCCTCATGTCTAGAAATGTTTAATAATCATTCCCACATAATATTTTATATAATTTACACTTGGCAGAAGCAGCACATGGATACCACGGCTTCATTTTAATAGGCAAGAATTATCCATTGCATCTGTCCCGGGGATCCACTGGTGGAAAGAACTGGCTGAGAATACCTCAAGGGCAAATAAAGTCTTCTTTAAAAAAAACTCCCATTGACAAAGATCATTGAAATGTTTATATATGTAATTGATTAGCATAGCTGGCTAAGCTCAGCTGCGTTCCGAAGCCTCTACGTGGTTGGTCTGGCCTTTAGAAGGACGTTTAATTGGAGGTATTGTAGAACAAACAGCTGGACCCTGTCTGTTGACATAAAGCGAATGCTACAAAGTTAATAATGAATTCTCGAAGGTTAAATGCTTTAGTTGACCAAAATATGTGAAGCAGAGCCCTTTTTCCGTGATGTATGACTGAGTAAGCTTTCCCAAATGCTGCATAGCAGTTTACATACCAGACATTGTCATGTAGGTATTGTCTGTTTAGAAAACATGAATTATTCTCATATTTCGTTCATTTCATGCAATTTAGCATCTTTAAGACGAAGAGAAGGGAGATTACGATCTAGCAGGGCATTTAAAGGGGGATGTTTCATGTATTTCAATTTACATAAGGAGGAAGAGAAGAAATATGCTTATTCTTTTTTCAGTGCTGTGAGCGCCATATTGGAGGTACATATGCCACAGTCTGAGAGGAGCAAGGTGGAGGATGAGAGTTGTAGTGTATCTGGCTGCAATGGTTATTCACATAAATGATAGTTACATGCTCCCTAGGGCCAGGGCAGTGTTAAGAGGGAGCACCCTTTCGTCCCCCAGGGCACACCCTGATGTTTGGGCTCCTCCTGCCTGATGGTGGTTGGGTGCCCTTGGTGTTTTGGGCATGGTATAAGTGCAAGGCAGGAGGTGTAGGTGCTATGGCTGGCAGATGGTGCTGGAGTCAGTAACCATGCCAGTTATAGATAATAGAAGTCTCTTTTTACTAAAGAATGGGACTTGTAGTACATCCAACGGTATCAAAGCACAGTTCCCAAAAAATCACATTGCAAATCTTCCCTGATAGCAATGTATGGTAATAGGCAAAGATGGGGGTTGTATCGTATCCAAAGTCTCTCTTTGTAGAATCCAAGGCTGGCAATAAGGCTCTAACAAATGTGTCTGTAATTCCCAGGCTGAGGGGCACACCAAGGTAGCCCCTCTGACATGAGCATCAGAGTATTTCATGCTCCGATGCTCTCCTTTGCCCTTCACCGTATTACGCTGGGCAACGGCTCTTTTTGGAGATCCGTTGACGTACTCCATGGGTAAAGCTAGGAGGAGGCTTCTGCCTAGCAGTGAGCCAGGTGACATCACCGGCACTTCGTTGACCGGCTAGCTCTTGGTACCGTACGACTATTCTTATGTCTATTTGTTTATTCCCTGTTTGTGTATCGCTCCCTCACATATGTAGTATAGGGACCATCGACCAGTTGTGGGGTCACCATATAGGGTGACCATGCAAGTGGACCTAGGAAGTTTTAAGGCTACACTATCCCCGTGTGTGTGTGTGTGTGCTACATTGCCGTCATATCCTGACATAGATCTAAGTCCAACTCCTAGTCTCTGTTAGCCTTGACTCCCTCCCGTTGCTGCACGCTGTGCTGACAGGCACAGGCAGCGGGCTTCTTAGCTGTGGTCTGCATTCCTGCCAACAGCATTTTCCTCCTGGCTCTGAGCAGAGCTTGCACTCTGGCTCATAGTTCCTATTGTGTATCTAGGGTGTGCACGTCTCTCCTCCCTTTGTGAGGCAGCCTGCGCATGTCCTCTATCTTGCCCTGCCTATGGCTGGTCTGCAGGAGGTATTTAAAGGCGTCTCCGTCTACAGGAAGGTGCCTGAGCAACTTAGGTTCCTAGCTAGTCTAGTTTCCTGTTTTGAGCTAAGGTGTTCTGTTGGTTCTTGTCTTTCTGTGTACCGGACTTTGGATTACGTATTGCGGACTTTGCCTGATTGCGGCTGCCCTAACCCTGATCCACATTTATGGACTTTGCCTGACTGCCGCCTGCCCTGACTTCTGCCTTCATACCCTGACTACACCTCCGTCTAATTAGCCTCTGGCCTCCCAGTATCCACTGGGTGTATTGTGTCACCTGGAGGTCAGTCCAGTGGGTTCACACTCTGGTCCCGATTCCCTTGTGTTCCAATTCCCCTCTGAGGTAGCACCTGGTACTCCCCTCTGGAAAGTCTCTCCACACCATCAGAGGTATTGTGTGAAGAACGAGGGATGTGCTCAGACATAGCCCTCAGAGGGAGTTGGTCACATGGGGCAGTGGGTTCCCAACCGCTGGTCATAACAGTCTCCTACGGAGTAGAGTCAGGGTTGTTAACCTTAAAGGGAATCTGTCATCTCCGAATATGTAAGTTTTATCTTCATACTCACTTCCATTCCGACGCTGTGCTCCCACAAACCTGCAGTAAAATGCACTCACTGGACTCCAGTGCTCACTCACATAATGGAGAGGACTCAAAGAAGAGTCCAGTGAGTGCATTTTACTGCAGGTTTGTGGGAACACGGCGTCGGAATGGAAGTGAGTATGAAGATAAAACTTACATATTCAGATTCAGCATCACTTACACTATACAGCACTTACTCTAGTTCAGGGGGTGTTTTGGAGATGACAGGTTCCCTTTAACTTTTCCATACAAAACTATACAAGTAATACAATACATTAGAACATTACATAGAATTTAAATAAAAAGAAACAATTTTGCAAGTACATACCCTATTCTAAGGGTACTAAACATACATTTTTCCTGTATTCTCTGTATGGGTACAGCTTGAGCAGAAGGTACAGTACTGCAGTTACCGCTAATTTCCTTGGCCGCACGTGTATTGCTCCTATCGTTCACATTCCAAGAACAGGTGCAGCTCAGCAATTAGCGGTAATCCACATGTGGATCACACATCTGGACTGCACTGTGTAAGGAGCATCCTAATAAGAGTCCAGCAGAGTGTGTTTGATGACAGCTGCAGTCAATGAAAATTAATAGACAGAAAGGTGTCCCTAGGACAATACATGGTAGCCTCCATGAAGAAATGGAGCACACTCCCGAGGCAGAGCTAAAGAAGGTGCAGAGGTAGCAGACACACTAGAACCTTGGTCCTTTCTGTCACAAAACCCTAGTATTACAAATGGTACATAGTAGGTGCAAGACTCTGCTAAAAAGAAGTTTCATTTTATTTTTGAACAGCCCAAGTTTTATCTACAATATAATGTATAAGAGGGCCCTTTGCTAAGGCTTCCATTAGGACCCTCCATCACAGACTCCATCAAAAATGGTGGACAACATATAGAAGCATGGTGTACAATTGTGTCCGGTAAAATAATGACTACCATAAGGACTAAATTATACTCAGTGGAGTCCACTGGGCACCATTGGTGTCCATCATACAACATATCCAACACCTATCCAACACCTACATTATTTGTTCTTCTGTTCCTATGATGGAGCAGAACAACAGAAATTTCACAGGTGTAAACCCAGCCTAACTTGCCTTACCCAGGCCACCAGCAGTGGCCAGTTTGGCCACTAGACGAACCAGGCAATTGTGTTGGTTCGTAGAGTTCAGGGGAGTCTCTTGCTGCCCCCTGATATCTGGGCCCCTTGGCAGTGCAGCATACTGTAGAGGTGTGTGTGGATGTGTTCAGATGGGAGTAGTATTACTCACATTGGGCCATGCAGGAATAGGAGGTGTGCACCTGCAGATGTTGTCCTTGGTCGGATTTGAACCCAGGAGCTCAGTTCATAAGTGGTTCACACAGGCACTGTACACATCAGATGCAGTCTTTACAACTGACATACGCAGTTCTCAAGACTTTATATGGAGGATGTGCAATAGTCTGCACAATTTTCCCAATTCGACCAAGGAGTGCAATTTACCTCTCACTCTATGTGCTAGTTCTGTAGTGTCCTCAGTGGAATACAGTCTCTGAACAGAGCGCCCTTTCTGTCCTTTGGGTATGATCAGGGGTGCACCACCAATGAGGCCAGGTGAGGCGATTGTCTCAGGCAGCACCAGGTAGGGGCAAGAGGGGGGCAGCAAAAGAGCAATGGGAAATGAGCGCTTTCATTGTGGCAAAGGGGTTAGGTTATGAAATTGGCATGGTTTTTGCTGTTTCAGTTTTTGCCTCAGGCAGCAGAAAGGCTAGGTGCACTCCTGGGTATGATGGGCAGCCGGAAGTTTTCTTCCACCACATACAGAGAAGTCTGTAGACACAATGTAAATGTGTTTACCTATCTCTGACGAAGGCTTTGCAAAATATATGTATGGGATGAGTCGTGGAATGTGATGACACAAAAAAATATATTTTCTGTGTTTTTATTGTGCAAATGAGTAAAATATAGCAAAAAGGTCTTATACAGCTACACTGAATAAAAAATAAAAAAGTAATGGAACACAGAGGTGAAAATTTCTTTTATTGGCCTTGAACCCCTTGATGACTAGTAATGTGCATTATTGATCACAGGAGAAAGTATGTGCCGTGCTCAGAGGCTCGATGTCATGGGCGGATTGGGCATAGACCTTACAGGGAAATTTCCTGGTGGGCCGATGCCCAGGGGGCAGTCTGAATCCTCCTCGCGGCCGGCCAGTGGAAGTTTGGGGGATATATTTTGTGCTGCTGGCAGTATTTTGTGATGGACTGTGGTATTTAGCTCTGTTGGGGTGGTATAATGTGCCGCAATATGGTATTGCTAAGCCCGCATTGCTAAGCCCGCCTAATTGTGTTGGCCATCAATTTTGACCTGACTACAAAATGGGGCCACTTTTTGTATTTTTTCCAGGACCACTTTACGTTCCCAATCTGCCCCTGCATGATGTGATAGGATAGAGCTTACATTTTAATAATTTTAATAATTTACTAATTTACTTTTTAATTATAATAATTTACTTTACTAGTTTAGTTTACTGTTTGAGATTCAGTTGATTGAAAGTCCAAATTGAGACAAAAGCAAATGGAAGAAAGCAAAATAAAGTTTATAAAGTAAAAAAAAAAAATCAAATATAAAGTTACAAAATACTCTTTTCCCATTTAGCATATAAAATATAAACATAATTGGAATTGCTGTTTCCACAAAATCCCAAACTATTAAAAGATCATATTTTTCATGCACAGTAAATGCCATAAGAAACAAAAATACCAAATGCCAAAACTGCTGCTGTTTTGGTCACATTGCCTCCTTAAAAATTTTTGAATAGAAAGGATATAAAGCATACCTAACTTTCAGACAACTTACAGAATATGCTGCTGTATGTGTATACTGTACATGAGTGATAGCACTATATCTAACCGTTATATTGAACAACTTGTATCTGGCATTTTCTTTTTCTTTGCATGCTGCATCTACGTAATATTCCCTTCCTGACACATCGATTTTCCATTTTTTTTAATTTTTTTTCACTAACTGCTTTCCCGGAGCCATAATTTTTTTATTTTTCTGTTCACATAGCTGTATGGGGCTTATTTTTTGTGGGGCAAGTTGTACTTTTTAATGGCACCATATATATTTGCATATAATGTAGTAGGAAGCTGGTGGAATTGAGAAAAAACAAAAACGTCATTTGGCCACAGTTTTATGGATTTCATTTTTACAGCATTCACTATGCAGTAAAACTGACAAGTTACCTTCATTCTCTGGGTCAGTGTTATTTATATAGTTTTCCTTGTGTTTTATATATTAAAACTTTATATGTATTAAAACTTAAAAAATTTTTTTTTTACTTGCATTGCAATATTCTGACCTCCCATAACGTTTTTTTAAATACTTTTTTTGTCTATGGAGTTGTGTGAGGAGAGTTTATTTTTTGCAGGGAGGTCTGTAGTTTTTATTGATATCATTTTGGGGTGTGTGAATTTTTGAACACTTTTTATTACATTTTTGCTTGGAAGGTGAAGCAACTAAAAACCGGCAAATTGGCCATTTTGATTATTTTTTCTGTTACACCTTTCACTGTCGGGGATAAATACATTTAAAGTGAGTCTGTCACCTCATTTTCACCTATATAACTAACAGCAGTGCCCCACAGAACATTGCAGACACATCCCAGACATACCTGTGTGCACTGTGTGTCTGTATTACATGTCACATCCCAGACATACCTGTGTGTACTGTGTGTCTGTATTACATGTCACATCCCAGACATACCTGTGTGTACTGTGTGTCTGTATTACATGTCATATCCCAGACATACCTGTGTGCACTGTGTGTCTGTATTACATGTCACATCCCAGACATACCTGCGTGTAATACAGACACACAGTGCACACAGATATGTCTGGGATGTGACATGTAATATAGACACACAGTGCACACAGGTATGTCTGGGATATGACATGTAATACAGACACACAGTGCACACAGGTATGTCTGGGATGTGACATGTAATACAGACACACAGTACACACAGGTATGTCTGGGATGTGACATGTAATACAGACACACAGTGCACACAGGTATGTCTGGGATGTGACATGTAATACAGACACACAGTGCACACAGGTATGTCTGGGATGTGACATGTAATACAGACACACAGTACACACAGGTATGTCTGGGATGTGACATGTAATACAGACACACACAGTGCACACAGATATGTCTGGGATGTGACATGTAATATAGACACACAGTGCACACAGGTATGTCTGGGA
This sequence comes from Rhinella marina, assembly GCA_900303285.1. Classification (NCBI taxonomy): domain Eukaryota; kingdom Metazoa; phylum Chordata; class Amphibia; order Anura; family Bufonidae; genus Rhinella; species Rhinella marina. The sequence goes on from ONZH01002933.1 coordinate 117,702, forward strand.
TGTGACATGTAATACAGACACACAGTGCACACAGGTATGTCTGGGATGTGACATGTAATACACACACAGTGCACACAGGTATGTCTGGGATATGACATGTAATACAGACACACAGTGCACACAGGTATGTCTGGGATGTGACATGTAATACACACACACAGTGCACACAGGTATGTCTGGGATGTGACATGTAATACAGACACACAGTGCACACAGGTATTTCTGGGATGTGACATGTAATACAGACACACAGTGCACACAGGTATGTCTGGGATGTGACATGTAATACAGACACACAGTGCACACAGATATGTCTGGGATGTGTTTGTAATCTTCTGTGGGGTAGTGCTGTTAGTTACATAGGTGAAAATGAGGTGACAGACTCCCTTTAAATGTTAATAGTTCGAGCATTTTTTGATGCACGATCACAATGATCTTAATTTGTTGTTTATTTTTAAAATCCAGAAAGGGGGATGATTTGATTTAGATTTGTTTGGGTTTTTTATATATTTAAAAACTGAAAAACAATTTTATGCTTATCTTTAGTTCCCCTAGGGGACTTTAACATGAAATCATCTGGATGCTAGTGCACAGAGTTGGTCCTCTGCCGAATATGGAGGGGCTAAGAGGCAGGAAGCACTTCTTTGACTGCAGGAAATCTGCTAATCTGCTAAAGACAAACTTTCCTTAGCAGGTTATGTTGTTTTTACTTGTTTTTCAGGGTGTGGTGACCATTTAAATGATTTAATCTATAATATAAACTGTAATTAAATTTTATTCTGCCTGAATTAAACTTTTCTGCACTAGATAGCATTGAAAAACTATAAGGAAAAAAATAGAATATGTAAAAGACACATAAAAACAGCCAAACTAGAGACCGAGAGATTAATCGCCAAAGAGAGTAAAACTAACCCTAAAATGTTCTTCAATTATATAAATGCTAAAAAGTATAAACCTGAAGGTGTCGGCCCCTTACAGAGTAATGAGGGGGGAGTAGCAGAGAGCGATGAGGAGAAAGCGAAGCTACTAAATAACTTTTTCTCCACTGTATTCACTGAGGAAAATAAAATGTCAGATGAAATGCAGAGTATAAAAGTAAATTCCCCTTTAAAAGTGTCCTCTCTGACCCAGGAAAAGGTGCAGCAACGTCTTAAAAATATTAAAATAAACAAATCACCAGGACCGGATGGCATACACCCCCGTATCCTAAGAGAATTAAGTAATGTCATCGACAGACCCTTATTTCTGATATTTAAGGACTCTATACTGACGGGGAGTGTTCCACAGGATTGGCGCATAGCAAATGTGGTGCCAATATTCAAAAAGGGTCCAAAAACAGAGCCTGGAAACTATAGGCCGGTAATTTTAACGTCTGTTGTGGGTAAACTGTTTGAAGGTTTTCTGAGAGATGCTATCTTGGAGTACCTCAATGAAAATAAGCAAATAACTCCATATCAGCATGGCTTCATGAGGGATCGGTCATGTCAAACCAATTTAATCAGTTTCTATGAGGAGGTAAGTTCTAGACTTGACCGCGGCGACTCAATGGATGTCGTATATTTGGACTTCTCCAAAGCGTTTGACACTGTACCACATAAAAGGTTAGTATACAAAATGAGAATGCTTGGCCTGGGAGAAAATGTCTGTATGTGGGTAAGTAACTGGCTTAGTGATAGAAAACAGAGGGTGGTTATTAACGGTACATACTCAGATTGGGTCACTGTCACTAGTGGGGTACCACAGGGGTCTGTATTGGGTCCTATTCTCTTCAATATATTTATTAATGATCTTGTAGAAAGCTTGCACAGTAAAATATCAATTTTTGCAGATGACACTAAACTGTGTAAAGTAATTAACACAGAAGAGGACAGTGCACTGCTACAGCAGGATCTGGATAGACTGGAGGCTTGGGCAGAAAAGTGGCAAATGAGGTTTAACACTGACAAATGTAAGGTTATGCATATGGGAAGGAATAACGCAAGTCACCAGTACATACTAAATGGTAAAGCATTGGGTAACTCTGACATGGAAAAGGACCTAGGAATTTTAGTGAACAGCAAACTAAGCTGCAGAAACCAGTGTCAGACAGCTGCTGCCAAGGCCAATAAGATAATGGGTTGTATCAAAAGAGGCATAGATGCCCGTGATGAGAACATAGTCCTGCCACTTTACAAATCACTAGTCAGACCACATATGGAGTACTGTGTACAGTTCTGGGCTCCTGTGAACAAGGCAGACATAGCAGAGCTGGAGAGGGTTCAGAGGAGGGCAACTAAAGTAATAACTGGAATGGGTGGACTACAGTACCCAGAAAGATTAACAAAATTAGGGTTATTCACTTTAGAAAAAAGACGACTGAGGGGAGATCTAATAACTATGTATAAATATATCAGAGGTCAGTACAGAGATCTCTCCCATCATCTATTTATCCCGAGGACTGTGACTGTGACGAGGGGACATTCTCTGCGTCTGGAGGAAAGAAGGTTTGTACATAAACATAGAAGAGGATTCTTTACGGTAAGAGCAGTGAGACTATGGAACTCTCTGCCTGAGGAGGTGGTGATGGTAAGTTCACTAAGAGAGTTCAAGAAGGGCCTGGATGTATTTCTGGAGGGTAATAATATTACAGATTATAGTTACTAGAGATGGGTCGTTGATCCAGGGAGGAAAATTGGCTTCTACCTCACAGGGTTTTTTTTGCCTTCCCCTGGATCAACTTGTAGGAAAACAGGCTGAACTGGATGGACAGATGTCTTTTTTCGGCCTTACAAACTATGTTACTATGTTACTATGTTACTATGGATGATATGATGTGGTAGTAGTGGAGTTGTCGCTTTGTTGATTTTAGCTTTGTCGATAGCTTATCCTCAGCATACACCATCAGTATCTTGTTGTGGGAGTCCAACACCCGGCACCCCTGCTGATCAGCTGTTACGTGGCACCCCTTGGTACTGATAACCAGCCCTGAAACTACACATTTCCATCCATTGTGTAGTGGATGGAGAAGGTTATTGCACTGCTGCTCCCATTGAAGTGATCTCCTCCCCTTTTGTATCCTCATTACCCCTACCAGTAGAGGGCACTGGTGACACTGGGAAAATGTTATCTCTGTAGGAGCTGCCTATTCTCTGTCCGTTCCTCCCTTCCCTATGACAGACAGCCCAAAAAAGACAGTATATTCTGCAGTCTAAGGGGTCATTTACATTGGGTCAAACATACAAAAGCTTGTTCTTGATAATTACTTCTTGTAAAGATGCCACAGATCACTGGAAAATGAGAAACTCTACTTTATCAGGTACTCCTACATTTGTGCTGCACATAAAATCATTGTTTGTTGGGAGCACATTGGCCTGTGAAAACAGGATGAATCTGTACGGGGATGAACGATCACAGCTGCAATCATTCATCCCCATACAAAGGGGATGTTTGCAACATGTAAATGCAGGTTTAACCAGGAATGAACGGTTCTTGAACATTGCCCTGAGTATTGGCCAAAGTAGATAGGACCTAAGGGTACCACCACACAATCAGGTTTCTGCATGCAGATTTGGAAGCCAAAATCAGAAGAGGATTATAAAATGAGATAAAGCATAAAGAACAGATATGACTCTTTTTTGGATTCACTCCTGATTTTGGCTTCCAAAAATGCGTGCAGTAACTGGACGGTGTGGCTGCAGACTGCAGCCTGTCCTGGTAGTTCTGCAGAGCATAACAATCTGCCATCCAGACAACCTGCAAGATAAAATCACTAGATTAGTCAACCCATTTAAAGTAATAGATATACAAGAGTTGCAGTCCATTTTCCGCTAAGGTGGAGGCTGTATGAAGGATCTCATAGAATTCAGAGAATAATTTGCATAGTAAACCTACATCTCATAGGATACACTGGAGATTCTGCACAAATCACTCACAGATCAGGGAATTGGGAGGTTTATAATTCTACAGCACATCATTGTAGAGACTCATCTACTATAATATTATTACTTCCAACAGGTATGTAATGCAGCACTAGCAGTTAGGCAACCTCTCTCTCTCTCTCTCTATATATATATATATATATATATATATATATACTGTATACTAGTGACAGATGTGTTAGATAACCTTTATAGCATAGCTGACTTTATACAGTGGCTCCACTCTACTTATGATACTATAGCTTTAATATGTATTCACCAAATGATGGTTAGATACCAGTTCAACACAGTGAAAAGTGATTACACTGGACTTACACCTTGTCTGATTTGAGTTGTCCACTTCCTAATAGTGCCCACAGCATATAAGATATTTGACAGGGAGACGGGCTTCCACACCACAATGTGCTTTTGTACAGTTCTATGCTTGCCCTTGAACAGCCAACTTTAGTCTGCTTGGCTGTATGTCCTGATATGGACCTCGCATTAGTTAGTGGATATCCCTACACACCAACATTACTGTAAGTAGTGGTGAGTGCAGTATAATCACCTATACAGCTCTGGAGACTCTTCTATACAGACGTGTTGTGAACACTGTAACCCTTGCAGCAATGCATCTGCATTCTTCTCCACAGCTTTCCTTCCTTGACTATATGTTGCTACTTTTGCCATTAACAAGTTAATGATCTCCTTTCTGACAGCGGAGGATACACAGCAGTCTGTGCATTCATGAATCTCCATGTCCTGTCTCCACTACTCCAGCCTCTCGGTGCACCTTACAAACTGCAAAATATCAAAGGAGAAGCAGAAAGAAGACCAAAGAATTACAATGAGCCTTAGAGTGCTGAGTGGACTCTGTGGGCCTCCTTGACTTGTGGATCTGGTCACAACTGCAACCACTGTGACCACTATAATTATAGCACTAGAACGTGGCCAAGAATGCCAAAAAGCGAACCAACATATGATGCACATCTAAATGTAAAATGAATCTAGAAAATATTTATTGGACAAACAACGCAGGAATTAAAAATTGTATACAATAAACAACTGCCGGTACGGTATTACTAGCAAACAGGCATGAACCACACAGGTCACAGAATAAGACCAAACACATATAGACCCAGGCTGTGAGTAAACACATATATACATAGGGAACCAGGCAAAAATAGCAATAACCATGCAATTGAATACCCTGAAGGAATAAATGATACCTGATCCCAATATGAAGAGCAATGCAAGAAGTCCTGGGTCAATGTGGTATGCCTGAATAAATGGCGTGTAGAACCCCAGCGTATCGCCGGCAAAGTCCGGCTTCCTCAGGGGTGGCTGTTGTCTAATGTGATTGATATATATATATATACATGTATAATAATGAGATAAATAGAAACACATGTAGCAATCACCTGGAGAGAAGATATGTTCAATGCAGAGCGGTGCACAGCAAAAGCAGGAACAGGAAGGGGAGGGTAAGAGCACGTGACTGACAAGGGGTCGATCTGTGATAAAAAAAAAAGAGATAAACATACATAGGAGGGAGGGCAGGAGCATCCGACCAACAAAGGGTCGATCAGCGCTCCAAACTAGAGCGTAGTGTGCCCGTGAAGTAAAGAAGGTGGTGCGTACCGTTTTTAATTCCTGCGTTGTTTGTCCAATAAAAAAATTTCTATATTCATTTTACATTTGGATGTGCATCATATGTTGGTTCGCTTTTTGGCATTCTTGGCTATGTTCTAGTGTTATAATTGAGGTTTGTACCAATGTTTGCACTCCGTATTATATATTAGTGTGCCCCCCACTCCTTTCTGTGCAACACTATAATTATAGCACTGGTTTCCATGCTCCCCTGAATAGAGTAGAAATACCTATACCACTGAGGTATAGTGCCCATTGCAAGGCTGTGAATATGTAATAGCATCCTAATTAGGTATTTAACCTTTTAATGGTACATCAGTGGGACACAAGAGGTGAATGGAGCCTGGTCATCAGCTGATTCTGTTCCATACGTGGTGGGCATAATACATCTGATACCCTGCCACAATAACCATGATTGAACTCGCAGTCATTTGACCTAATTTGATGATCGCAGTCATTTAACCTAATCAGATGTCTCTGTCAATAGTGACCGCGGCATCTGAGGGGTTAGACAGAAGACGGGGGCTCACTTTGCCATCCCATAGGAGCCACTGTGGGAAAATTGCAGGGCTCCAATCTGTTGCTATGACAGACTAGGGTCTTGTGAAGGCTCCCAGACCTGTCATAGTGAGATGTCTGCAGAGTTGTGCCCGAGGAAGCCAGTGAAAATCCCATAGAGTGCATTAGTATTCTCATGCTGTCTATGGTACAAACAATCAGAAGATTGCATGTTCAAGTACCCTAGTGAGACTTAAAATTACAGTAAAAAAATAGAAAAAAAAAATTAAAAATTCAAATTACCCCAGTTTCACATATAAAAATAAATACTGCTATGTCTGAATTATTAAAATATTAAAATATTTTTACTACACTGTGAACGCTGTAACGGAAAATAAAAGAAAAATGCATTATTCACTGTTTTCACTACAGCTCAGCCCGCAAAAATCAATACAAAAACAAGCCCTCAAAAAGCTCTGTACATCGAAATATTTAAAAAAAAAATAGGAGTCCAAATATGGTGATACAAAGAAAATTATTTTTCCCATTTTTTGTTACAAGTAGTAAAACATAAAAACTGCAGTATATAAACGTGACATCACCATAATTGTACTGAACCACAAAAATAAACTCATCATTTCATTTCATCGTATAATGGCCGCCATGAAAACAAAACAAAACATTTTTTTCTATACCTTTTTTTAATCCAAGATATAGCAAATTAAAATGTGTAATTGAAAAACACAACTTTTCCTTCAAGAAAAAGCTGTTATAAGGCTGTCTTAATGAAAAAAAATAAAAAAAATAAAATGGGTCTTCGAAGGCAGGAAAAAATAAAAATAAAAAAAGCATTTGCAGTGTCTTTAAGGGGTTGATTGGTGGGGTCAGATCCCCGCCAATATGATACTGATGACCTATCCTGAGGATAGGTCATCAATAATAATAACTTGGACAACTCCTTTAAGAACGTCTACTTAAAATGATGATGCAAACAAAATATCTCCTTGCAGCCTGAATATTTTTTTTAAATATTTGCATATTTGGCCTTCATATTCACTTAGCATCACTCAGTATTCTGGCTATGACTCCTCAGCCTGACAGATGTTGTCATTGAAAGGAAGGACTAATCAAGATGGATTTCAAGATGGCCGATCTTTTTTGTTGCGACAGGAGATAAGCTTCCGCCAGGTGTCTGGCAGAAGCTGTCTCTTCTCTTGCATCTGCTCTCTCAAGTGGCCTTGAAATGGGATATCACTGAGAAGTGCTCTCTGCATTCAGCTTCTTCACAGCCCCTCCCCTCTGCTCTGAGTGACAGCTATGGTGGTCTCCTCGTTGGATACTACAGCTGTCACTCAGAGCAGGGGGAGGGGCTGTGAAGCAGCTCAGTGCAGAAGGCACTTCACAGAGAAGCTCCGCCTTTGGTGCATTTTCAGCAGCAGAACCTGCCAAACAGGGGCGTACATAGAAATCGAGGGGCCCCATAGTGAATCTCAGAACTGGGCCCCCCACCCAAATAACAATTATTGTAACTGTATATTGTGTGTGTGTATATGTATATATATATATATATATATATATATATATATACATACATACATACATACACATACACACAGGGATATATTATAGTGTTACCTGCGGTCCTATGTAAAACCACAGATAACAGTAGTGTACATCATGTGGTAGTGTTACCTGCGTCCTTAGTGTGCCTCCCTGTGCCTCTTCCACGGGACTCCATGCTGGCGGCACTGTCTACTTTTCCATCTTCTTGCCCTGCACAGAACGTCCTGATACAGCTGCGTCAAGACATAGGAACACTGTGGGCATTGTGATGGTGACAAACACCCAGGGACACAGGGACAGACAAACATAGAGGGGGACAGACACACACACACAGGGGGACAGACACACACACAGGGGGACAGACACACACAGGGACCGACACACGACAGGGACACACAGGGACAAGGATGGACAGGGACAGGGACACACAGGGACCGACACACGACAGGGACACACAGGGACAGGGACAAGAATGGATAGGGACAGGGACACACAGGGACAGGGACACATGGACAGACTGACACCCAGGGACAGAAAGACACCCAGGGACAGACAGGGACACACACATGGGGACAGACAGACACACTGGGGGACAGACAGACACACAGGGGGACAGACAGACACACAGGGGGACAGACACACACACATAGGACACACACAGGGGGACAGACAGACACACAGGGACAGACAAACACACAGGGGGACAGAAAGACACACAAAGGGACAGACTTACACACACACAGGGACAGACAAACACACAGGGACACACACAGGGGGACAGACACACAGGGACACACACACAGCTAGGACTCACCAAACTCCAGCCTGGCTCCTCTCTGTACAGCATCTCAGCTCTTCTGGCTCCTCCCCCACTGGTCACATCGTCTTCAGGAAGGTCCTTTAGCCCACAGCAGGATCTATCCCTGGACTGCAGGGGTTAGCGGATGTACAGGAGGAGGGAACATCAGAGAGGATGATGTTTCCTTCCTCTGCTGCTGTGTTGGCAATCAGTAACACTAGAAAGTGAGGGGGCGGGGCCATTCAGCCCTGCTGGGCCTTCCAACCTCACGGGCCCCATAGCAATGGCGTGGTCTGCCGCCATTGGCCGTACTCCACTGCTGCCAAAATAAAACTTTATATTCACACTAGTGTGATAAGAAAAGCTCCACAAAAGATGTGTATGTCCTGCTTTACCCAGCCCCTACCTAGTGCTGTCAGCAGTTTAGCATTGTCAAAACTGCTGACAGACTCCCTTTAACTGGTAATGTCAATGCAAATTGTACTTATAGCTTGACTAGGATAAGGGGTCTTTAGTGTTGTCCATTCCGGGCATCTCCAGAAGGAATCCATAGCATACTGTTCCCGGAAAAGCCATGTTGAATAGCAGCTTAGAGTGTAGGCAGAGGAAAGGGGCTCCCTTTATTACCCCATTGGCTTCCTTGACTTGACTTGCTATGGCAAATGGGGACCTCAGGGCTGCCTTTAGCAAGTTTGTATTCAACTGATGAAGCCAGTAAAGGTCCCAAGTGGGACAAAAAATAGTTTGACAAAATGAAAAAAAAAAAAAAAAACCTGTTCCCATAAGAGCACTATTTATCCACTTGCAGACCACCCATTGACTGTGAACATCCAGGTAGTCAGCACTTATCTTCACAAGGCCATTCCTGAATATCCTTGCAGAGTTAGCAGCTGCATGGAAATCCTGCACCTGCAGAAGTTTGGAGGCATTGTCAGTGACAGCTGGGCTCCTCATAGAGAAAGTAGTTATATTTCTTACCGATCCCTGCCTTTCCCATTACAGTGTATACAGATCAGGAAGGGGCAAAGCTGCTTCCTGCTCCAATCCTTGTGATCATTAGGGATCTGGTATCTGCACATACTGCTGGGTCTTAGCAGACCCTGATCAGTTATTCAGCAATGCTTCACTGCCATGTACAACCTCTCAGGGAGCTGTATTTCCCCCTGTAACTAGAACTAATATCTAATCCTCAGTTACAGGGGGAAAAAAATCAGCATTTAAAAAATGTTGTATGACATTATGGGAGGGGGAGTGTCACACAGTGTAAAATAAATAAATAAAATAATTAAAAAAAAAACACCACTTGCCACATCAAGCTTTTAAACTCACCCTTAGCAATCAAACTATATATCGTCCTAATAGAAAAGGACCGTTACGGAAAAGGGCCATAAGAGACACCTCCTCACTCTGAAGCCTAAAGCAGGCATGCAGTGTGAAGGACCGCCCCTCTGTCTTCTGTTTATGATTAGCGGGAGATAGATGAGCCATAGCAACAGTCTTTTAAGGAACCAGTGGAAAGGGACAGGGGACATTAATGAAAGCTGTCATTATAAGGTAATTATAGATCTTTTGACAATAATTGACAGACTAACTCAGGTATACATGCCGAGCTCTAATAAACTAGCAAATAAAATAAAAAATATGACATTTACACTTTAAGCCACTTTCTTATCAGTAAGATAATAACACTCTATAATAAGCATTTATAAGGTCAGAGAGCAGAGATAAGGAGCCCGTCTGCTCCTGGTCTGATGGAAAAGACAGAAAATCAAAAGGGTGTTACTAGAGCATGTCAGCTCTGTACAGAAAAAAGGAAGCCATATTGTTAATAAAGTCCATTTTAAAAAATATATATTTTAGCTCAAAATGAGTACAATGCAATGCTATGCTCACATGAGAAAAGCTTAAAATATATCATGTTAATCTTTACTACACTTGTGTGTTCTGTAAAGAGATAAAGCTGAAAAATACCACTCGTAGCAAAATAAATAAATAAATAAATAAATATAAAACGGTTGTGGTTCTGAGAATGTGTTGGACAACAAACGAAAAATGTAAGCTTCCTTACAGGGTTAGGGCTCAGGCATACAAACTTATTTTTGCTCCACATCCAAGGCTGGAGGCGGACAAAAAAAATTACATTTGCTTCAATGTCCACATCCATATGTCCGTTCTGCGGCCCTGCAAAAAAATAGCACGTCCTATTCATGTCTGTTTTAAATAAAACTATGATATTCATACTGCCCAATGTCTGCTAAACTCACTAATACAGCAAAGTATCCCAGTAGCTGCTCTGAAGTATAGGATTGACCAAGAGATTACTGTGAAGTTCAGTAAAATGGATAGAATTTCAGTTTTTCAAACTTGTTTACCTAGTGCCACCCAGTGGACAAAGTTGGTATTACATCTTCTATACAGCTATGTCCTTCTTTACCTTTCCTCTTGGACATATCCTGATACTATATGTGTGTGGTGAGATGACAAGTCTTTCAGAACAAGATGTTTGCATAATGGTCAATCAGATGATTTCTGTCCTATATTAGTCTATATGTGGCCTCCTAGTGGTTGCATTGTAAATTGCAGCCTGTCAAGGGTTTTACCAACATTTCACAATATTTTATTGATAAAAATCTAGACTAGTGTTAAATTATCTTGGAATTGGAATTGTGAAACAGAATTTAAGCAAAACTTTTATACATTCTGCTATCCCTCGCAATAATAAGGCGCATAAAATAGTATTACACATTAAAATATAGTATAGTTGATAATCCATTAATCATTAATTCTAATTAGATTGTAAGCTCTTGTGAGCAGGGTTCTCATTCCTCTTGTTGTAATTATGGACTTGTTTGTTGCTATGTTATTTATGACTGTTTGTACACGAACTCCTGAACTGTAAAGCGCTGCAGAATATGTTGGTGCTATAGAAATAAAGATTTATTATTATTATTTCATATGTCATATATTGTAGAAATATATTATTATCTCTTAACAAGCTCCTCCTCTGATGCCACCAGATGTAAGGCAGTTATCCTATAGGTCAATGTTCAACCCTTTAAATAAGCCTTGAGACATGACTCAAATATTAAATAAGCCAGCACCTCATCTGCTTTGAGCTGTTTCAGGGTGATTGCCCCTCATCAGTGCAGACCCGAGAGTACTGGCTTAACTGGTTAGAGGCTTAAGTCAGGATTTGGGGAGTACTATCCAGTGCTCCAGACTAAAAAAAAATACCTAGGAGCCGTTGGCTCCTGAACTGAAGAATGTAGGAGCCAAGTTAAATTTTTAGTCGCCAAATTTAAATACATATAATTATAATTACAAAAAAGGCTTGGAGGAGAAGATGGAAAGTCTGGCCCATAATAGAACAGTCCTATCCTATTTTTGGGGGGGACAAGGAGACTAAACAATGGCGAATTGTGCAGGTTTTTTTTTTCTGTTACGTGTTCATAGGAGATATTTTTTATATTAATCTCTTGTCATTGGTGGCACAGTGGCCACAACCCTTCCCCTCCTCCGCCCCCCCCCCCCTCCCTCACTGGTGGCAGCGGCAGCAGCAGCACAGGGGGGAGGGAGAGACTGCTTCCTTCTCCCCTGTGCTGCTACATGGAGCACGCTGAGAGCAGCGCGCACCACGCTCTCTGATACTATGCTGCACAGTAGCGCAGCCTAGTATCTGTAAATCTGTACATACCGGTCTAGGCGCCATTTTTAAATTTTAAGTCGCATTGGCGACCATTTTGGTCACCATCTGGAGCACTGCTATCTCTCCTTGAGGAGAGAGTGCCTCGGTAAGCTTGAGGAGACTTATAGGCCATACATGCTCCTCTGGAATTCTGGGAAGAAAGGGATGCAAATGAGCTCTTAACAAGCTCTTCCTCTGATGCCACCAGATGTAAGGCAGCTATCCTGTAAGTCAATGCTTGACCTTTGAAAAAGGCCTTGAGACATGACTCAGATATTACGCCAGCACCTCTTCGTCAGACAGCTGTTTCGGGGTGATTGCCCCTCATCAGATCAGAGAGTACTTGCTTAACTGGGTGAGAGGCCTAAGCCAGGATTTGGCTTACAGGATAGCTGCCTTACATCTGGTAGCATTAGAGGTGGATCTTGTTAAGAGTTCATTTGCATCCCTTTCTTCCCAGAATTCCAGAGGAGCATGTATGGTCTATAAGTCTTCTCACACCGCTTAAGGAGCTCTCCATAAAGAGATATAACACGCCCATATATTATCATTATTATTATTATTATTACTAACACCAAGAAACTATATAATGCATAACTGCATGTTACACTGCATTTTTTATTAGATTAATTCATGGTACTGTATTCATCTGTTCACTGAAGCAAATGAGTGAATTGATTAAAGGGGCTTGGGATTTTGATAATGATTACTTATCCTCAGGATAGGTCATCAATATCTCATCAGTGGGGGTCCAACGCCGGTGATCGCTGCAGCCTCCTCAGAGTTTATCAAGCACAGTACATTGTATAGCGGCTGTGCTTGTTATTGCAGTCCAGGCCCATTCTCTTAAATGGGACTGAGCTGCACCCATGCCACGTGAATGATGAATAAGATGTCACTGGTCTAGGAAGAGGCAGCAGAACACACCTGAGCACGGTGGTCTGTTCAAACTGCTGATCGATAATCGGATCGTGAATCGGATCCCTGCTAATATGATATTGATGACCTATCCTAAGGATGGAACATTGATATCAAAATTCCGAAGAACCCCTTCATAATGCAGCAAAACCAGCACCTGTTAACATACCTTAAAGGGACACTACCAACAATTTTTTTAATCACATATCAACAGTCTATATGTAAATATTCTGTATATTTTTTTATTTTATTTTTTACCAAAAATGGGGATGGTTTTCTGGATATAATGTTTTGAAGTCACTCCATGATAATTCTACTTCCTGTCCTGGCTCTTTAACTTCCTCTTTGTTTGAATAACAGCTTTCCCGCACAGCAGCAGTAAACTGAACATAGATTAACTATATATATATACACTGACAAGCAAAAGCGTAACAATGTTTTGAACTTTTGACTTTCAGGCTCCATATCTCAACATCCACTACAGCTTTGAATGAGACTACCATCATTTTATAGACAATCATCTTGGCTATCTCATACATAAATTGGACTTGCACCTATATAGCATATCATTATTTCTGTAGATTCTTGTCATGTAACTGCATTGTTACTGTTTTGATCCTGGTGGTGGAACAATCTTGTGTGTGTAATTCTAACTAGGGGAGCTATTAAAAAGTGTTTAAAAAAAGTTTTAAAATATTTAAAAAATCTAAAAATTCAGTCACCCCCTTTACCCAAAATTAAAATAATAATACATAAATAATTTTAAAAATTAACATCAGCATAGCAGCGTGCGAGAACGCCCGTACTATTAAAATATAAAAATATTTATCCCATACGACAAACGGCAAAACAGAAAAAAAGTCAAATGGCCAATTCGCTGTTTTAAGGTCACTTCACTTCCCACAAAAATGTAATAAAAAGTGATCAAAATTCATACACACCCCAATTCGTTTCAATGAAATGTACAAATCTTCCAGAAAAGTCCGTACACAGCTCCGTACACATAATGCAAAGGTAAAATTAGTTTTTGCCAAAGTTTAAATTTTTTCTCAGTATTAAAACGCAAGACAAACTATACATGTGTGGTATCGTTGTAATTGTAATGACCTGGAGAATAAAGCTAATAGGTCAGTTTTACTACATAGAAAACCCATAATACTGTGGCAGAATGGTTTTTTTATTCTAATTTCATCCCATTTGAAATTTTTTTCCCGTTTCCCACTACATTGTATGCAACCGTAAATGGTGTCATTAGAAAGTACATCTTGTCTCGCAAAAAACAAGCTCTCATACAGCTATGTAAATGAAAAAAAATTAAAATGTTATGGCTTTGGCAGTAAAAAATGAAAACGAAAAAACGGAAACTCACCCAGTCTTGAAAGGGTTAAAAACATATGAATTTCATTGGCTTTATTTTTTAGCATTCCAACCCCTGCAGTTCCCTCACAATATACATAATAGTTCCCCCGAGACATCACATGGCTCCCATAGTGCCCCCAGTATGAATAATGACCCCCATAGTGCCCTCCAGTGTGACTAATGGCCCCCATAGTGCCCCACAGTGTGAATAATGGGAGTCATAATGCCCCCGCAGTATAAAGAATGCTCCTATTAGTGGCTTTCAGATCTGCTCATCTCACCTCATCTACTTGATCATGCTGAGACAACCTTTCTTTACTAGATGTTAAAGGACCTGCACCCCCAGTGCGATGACATCATTATGATTATTAGACAGGAGCACTTCTGTCTAAACGGCTGTTAAAAACTATTGGTTTTGAAAATGGCTGTGTGACGGCAGTTAAAAAAATGTCCGTCACATGGGCATTTTTTGCTGGTGTGTGAATGTTGTGTGAATATGCAAGGTGCCTTCCCCCCAGGCTCAATCATGTACCAGGTCTTAGGAATGCTGATTGCTGATGTAGTTTTATTATTTCCGTGTGTCACAGTGCTCCTACCTGGATACCGTCGATCCCCAGAGTTAGGCTCCATAGCAATAAAGGGGAGAGTTAATAGCTAATCCAGTAAGAGTCCAGACTCTAAAAGTTCAACAGCTTTACTTGAATAAACTTGCATCCAGACAATATTTGATATTTCCCTTGGCTCCAGAAGGCTTTAGGGTAAACTGGCAGGCAAACTTGGATACCTTGCTTTCTCTTTCTCTGCTGTGCTAGACTCTGGCTTCAGTCTGGTTATTGGATTTTTTTTAGCAGTTTTGGTATGTTTGAGTGGGGTGCCTTGGTTGTTGAGGTCAGGGCAGGACAGTATTCAGTAACTGTAAGGAGTCATGGTGCTCTAAGAGCTGCTTCCCTTTGGAGACCCCGCTTGCAGGAGGGGGGCCATTCCCCTCACTGCGCCACAACTATCGATTCTAGACTGACCTGGAATACATAGATGACATTATTGGCTAGCCATTATAGACAGTAGCAGGGTGTAGGAATGGTAGTGCCCACTCTGGGTTACTACACATATATAGGAAGGAGCATCAGTGTTATCCAGAGCTGCAGCTCCTCTATCTTGAGAACTGATGAGGGTCTGACAGCCAGGACAACCTTTTTCCAGAATGTTTAGCAATTGTAATATTTATGCAGACAGCCATTATTGTCACACTTTTGGTGTAGCCAGAAGTTGTTAGCTGAATGCTGGTAACACCTACAAAGCAAATCATCAGATGCCCCCATAACAAACTTCTAGCAACAGAAGTCCCACAGCAATGTGTTATCAACAGAAGCCCCTAAAAGTGCAAGCCACAGATTCATCATTACATGTGATTCCCCATAAGACTGACACATGACCCATTGCCCCTTGCCAGTCCACAAGTGTGAGCAGGGGCATACTGGGAACTTAAAGTGGCCCTGGAAAAAAACCAAAAGTGGCCCCAATGTAGTAGGTGGGTACAAATTGACAGAAAGTGGGGCAACACAAGTAGATGGGTACAATACAAGTAGGCAGGGTCAGTAATACCCTAGTGCAGCCAAAATACCATCCCACAGAACCAAATACCACAGTGAAGCACAAAATACCTCCCCAGAAGCTGTCCCTCTGGGGTGGCCATCAATACCTGCAACGTTCTGTCCTCTTCTTCCAATTGTCTCTAACATGGATATGGTGCAAGGGGCTTAGAAGTTGAAATGTAGGCCACAACACCAAGCCAATCCTACCTTCAGCATGCTGCCTGGACTTCCTCTAATAATGATCCCAATAGTATGTACCCATCCAGTGGCAGTGAGGAGGACTAAGGTGGTCAAATGGGCATCAGCCCACTAGGAAAAATCCCTGTAGGGTCTATGGCCAGTCCACCCCTGAGTGAGAGTCATATATGTCTCATACAGGACAGGCACAGATTAAAGGGAACACATCACCTGGTTTGGGACTATCAAATTACCAGCATGCTGTTTCAAAGCTGGGGTTTATCCCTGCTAAGTACAGTCATTACTGATCTAACTTACCTGGAAATAAGTCTGGGTCTCGTCTCTAGTCGCATTACGCCAATGAAGCTGAAGATGGTACAGCTTGCTTCTCTGCACATGTCCTGCACATCAAGTGAATGTTTAGTGAAGCAAGGTGTACCGTCCCCAGTTTTAATATAAATTCGTCTGATGCTGTTGGAGATGAGTCCCGGCAAATTAGAAATTCATTTACTATACTTTAAGGGACAGAGATCTTGACCCTATGGACTCTAAAACCCCAGCTGCATTATGGCATCCTTGTGGCTTGGTGGCCCCAAACCAGGTCACAGGTTCCTTTAAACCTTATAGCACCATTGTGGGACTGAGGCAGATGGGAGACTGGATTTACCAAACATCCAGTGTTTACCAATCCAGTGTTCTTAACTGGAATACCCTTTTAAGTAGGATGACACCTGTTAAGACTGGGAACAAGTTTATCAGATAACATCTCAGGGCAGACCACTAAGGAAAATGTACCATGAACACAGGCTCCCAAGACATGATGATAAAAAATCCACATCTTGCGAGGCATGAAGCAACAAGTCTAGGCAATAAGCAGTCCCACGTCAGGAGCCACCTACCTCTGTCCTTTAATTTCTCAGTATATACCCGGATTACAGGAAGACAAATGCATTTATGTTTAACGAAAGCCCATCTTGTAAGAGTAATTTCCTAATAACTAAGGAAACTAATTACAGTAATTATTTTTACTCAACTGTCACAAGAGGAACCATATGTGTTCTCCCTTCAATTACAGGGAGAATTACCTTTAACTTCATTTATAAGTTATGGCCCAGCTGCAATGGCCTTTTAATCATGAAATGTTATGGTTCCACCTGGTAAAGACTAAATTACATCTGATCTATGGGTCACTGATTAAAGGGCTATCATAGAAGTTCTGCCTGACTAAAGAGTCATCTAAGTAGGGGCTTTACCGAACAAAATGAAATGATCAGTAACTGAAATGATCGTGATGTTATAAGACGCAATTAACAAGATTGATATTAAACGGCATCTAAAATGTAATCAGAGGTCATTAATACAATTAAGAGATAGGTAAAATGTAATGACATGATATGAATATTATCTAAATGTAATGAAACTGTGTGTAGCAGGTTAGATGTAAATATGTATGTTAAAGGGGTATTCCATCTCAGTATTGGTGGCATATTGCTAGGATATGTCTTCACTTCTGGGACCTGCTCCTATCTCCAGAACTGGCCCTCCAAAGTAAAGAAGAGCGCATCATGCATGTGCGGACATCCTCCATTCATCACTATGGGAGTTCCGAAAATACCCTAGCTGAGCACTGACTCACTTAATTCTAACAGTCCCATAACAATGAATGGAGAAGTGGCTGTGCATGCACAGTGCTCTCTCCACTTACCTATATGGGACTTCCGAAAATAGCTGAGTATGCTCACCTGGCTATTTTCTGAACTCCCATAGAAGTGAATGGAGAGCATGCCATACATGTGCAGTGTGGTCTCCTTCATTTTTGGGGGCTCCTTCTGGAGATAGCAGAGTGTCCCAAAAGTGGTGCCTGCACCTGGCTGACATTGGTGGCATATCCTAGAGATGGATATAATCTGAGATGGGTATAACCCATTAAAATGGCTTTCTAGGAATATTTAAAGGAAATCTGTCATCTACATCATGGCAATTGAAGTAAAGCAATTGCCTAATAGCTCATAGTACCTTATTCCCAAGTGTACCTTTGTTTCAAAGATTGGAGTATGCCTCATGTTAGTGCCCAAGCCCGCTTCCTCTCCACTCTGACATGCTGCCACCTTCAGCAATGTGTCCGCCACCCCCTTTCTACGTCACATACAAGCCATAACTCCTCCTGCCTTTTCCCTGCTGTATCACATCTGAAGCAGCCCGTGCCAGAAACATAAGGATAAGAAGGTCTTCAATGTCCTGGGAGCCTGCCCACTTGGAGAGTTGAGACACGCAGTGCACAGGCGCAGGCAGTGTTAGGCAGTGCCGTGCGCAAGATGGAGATGCGATGCAACAAGGAAAGGGCAGGCAGAGTTATGGCTTGTATGTGACATAGCAAGGGGGTGGGCAGGCACACTGCAGGAGAGGGCGTCATGTCAGAGATGAGAGGAGGCGGACTTGGGCACTAACAGGAGGCATACCTGGGCTCCTTCATACATAAATAACGCCCCTTTGGGCACCATACTTGGCTCATTTACACATCAAACAAACAGTTTTTTTCAGAAGATCGAAAACCCCAAACTATGTACTGTTGGCCCCTAGTCTGGATATGCATTGCTATAAATTCCTACTTACTACCTGTTCCCAACTGTTATGGTCCAGCGTGTTGGCTCCCATTTGTCCATCTTCCGGTCCCCTTGCTTGGGGACATGCCACCAGTGAAGCCACTCATTGGCTACAGTGGCGCATGTGACCATATCCATGCCCCAGACAGAAGAAAATAAGCCTGGGACTGGAAGATGTAGGAACGGAAGCAAGTACTGTATTTTTCGCCTTATAAGACACACTTTTTTCCCCCAAAAGTAGGGGGAAAATGGCTGTACGTCTTATAAATCGAATACTAGTGAGCGCTTCCATTATGGAAGCGTTCACTAGTATGTAATAGGTGCCGGGAGCGGGGAAAAATACTTACCCTCCTGCGCTGCAGCTCTGCTCCAGGTCCGGTGCTCCTCTGTCTTTTCCTGGCGGCGCACACTCTGACCTGACGCTGCACGCAGTCAGGTGACAGTTAAGTGCGGGCAGAGAAGACAGAGGAGCGCAGGACCCGGAGTGGAGCCGCGGCGCAGGAGAGGTAGGAGAGTTCTTTATTTTATTCGGATGGGGGTACAGTGGGCTGCTCCGAGGTCTGATAGGGGCACAGTGGTCTGATATGGGGGCACAGTGGGCTGATCTGAGGTCTGATGGGGGCACAATGGGCCGATCTGAGGGCTGATGGGGGCACAGTGGGCTGATATGGTGGCACAGTGGGCTGATCTGAGGTCTGATGGGGGCACAATGGGCTGATATGGGGCACAGTGGGCTGATCTGAGGTAAGAGGGGGCACAGTGGGCTCATCTGAGGTCTGATGGGGGTACAGTGGACTGATCTGAGGTCTGATGGGGGCACAGTGAGCTGATATGGTGGCAAAGTTGGCTGATCTGAGGTCTGATAGGGGCACAGTGGGCTCATATGGGGGCACAGTGGGCTGATCTAAGGTCTGGTGGGGGCACAGTGGGCTGATATGGGGACAGAGTGGGCTGATATGAGGGCTGAATGGGCTGATCTGAGGTCTGATGGGGGTCTGAAAGGGCTGATCTGAGGTCTGATGTGATATCCTGAAATTTTTGGGGGGTCTGATATGAGGTCTGATGCAAAATATTTTTTCTTATTTTCCTACTCTAAAATCTGGGGTGCGTCTTATTATGGGGGGCGTCTTATAAAGCGAAAAATACGGTACAGGTGGAGTGAACAGTATGTAGTTAAATATTCCCAAGAAACCCTTTAAGGGCCACTAGCTACAGTATATAGTCAGCAAGAATCAAATCTAATATCTTTTCTATATGCCTGCCAGTTAGACTGTAGATAAAATATCCTGCTGCTAATTGGAAACTGTCAACAATATGCTGGTGACTGATCAGTTTTCATGCATATTGATGTATTACTTTCTTCATGCATAATGGCGCACTGTTGTGCATAGGCTGTGGGTCTGATTGAATTATTAAATGAACAAATGCAAATTTAAAAATTAAAAATAAAAACTTTGCATCTGATCTTATTTTGTCTGATTAAAATCAAAACTGTAAGAAATATTTACATTTTTTATTACATTTTTCACCCCTCTTAAAAACTTGACCTGGCTGTAAGGCAACTGGCTGCCGCAGAAGCTCTACCCCAGTGCTCTGACTGCTAATCCCCATCTTTTTCACCCATTTGCTACAATACTGCAGGAAGTGGTAAAGGGAAACTCAAAACATCATTCAATTTCTAGAATTAATCCCAGGAATACATGAACAGATTCTTTTGCAACACCAATTGAAAATTCAATAAAAGGCAAAATACCAAAACATATTGGAAAGACTCTGAATTCAATAGAACAAAGAATAGCGGAATGTTCCAAACATTTCTTCCACATTGATATCAAAAGAATATCATGTGGCAGCATACCCTGCAATTCTGTAGCATGCATAATGTATTATGGGTAGCACCTTATTTCAGCAGGACATGACCACTCAGCCCCACTATGACTAGTTTTTAAAGGGGAAATCTATAATGGATCTATTTGTGTAACATAAGTAGATGTCTGAAGTTCACCTCACATCCAAGGCTGTACTGGGTAGATCAAAATGCCGACAAATAAGCCCCGGCGGCTGGACCTGTCAGTGTGACTGGAAACCAAACCAATCAGGTTTCTGTCTCTGTGTCCAATCCTCGAACTAGGTGGAAGATTTAAGTCAGCTGTTCCCATTCAACATTGCCTGTGATTGCATTTGTCTTCCCTAGGTTCTGTACTATGCAACTTACTACAGACTTTGGTTTTTGACTTCTGGTTTATTTTTTGGATTATCCTTTTGGCTGCTGAAGCTCTGTAGACGTATCCTGGGTCCCTAGCAGCCAAGTTCATCCTGCCTCGTAGAGAACTCTGGTAAATACCCAGAGTGGTTTCAGAAGGCTAGTAACAGATTATGGGGTTACTGGTCTTCCTAACAATAGATGTTTTAAAGTAGCTGACCTAAGAGTTACTGTATTTGTTATTGTTTCAGAAAGCGACAAAAAAGAGCCGTCATCCATCAGCCACAACCTCCCTTTATACAACAACACTTCCTAGTTTAGATCTAACCAAATCCAATGGTGACATAGTTGGTACATGCTCCTTAACATGGCACAGCTTCAAACTATTTTCACAAAAGGGTAGAAGATCTCCATGAAATTAGGTACATGGAGGTCCAGTAAAAGTCCACAGATTTCCATGTCTGATGATTTTATTAAAGCAATATATAGGCACATAAAAAACAAAAGCTATGCATTTCTGTGGTGGACCACCACCTTCATCAGGCTACAGACTAACATATACCACCAACCTAATTATTTAAATTAATGTCTGGAGTTCAGAAGAGTATCTATGTACAGTAATCCACCTTTTACATGGATTACTGCTTCAGTGTGAATCTACAATTTTCATAGTCATGAAAATACAGAAAACTCTTTGAATAAGGTGTGTCCAAACTTTTGGTCTGTACTGTACATGTTACTACTCCGCTGTCTGTAGCCACATTATGGGTTTAACATGTATTTATAATACAGCTGTATGCATGAGGTCTAAGAGGCATTGTTCCACCTGTGGCAAGTGGTCAGATGGTAGGTCATGGAAAGGCTTCCTGGGGTTTCACTAGATATCTGTTTTTTTAAATATTTCCTTATATAACATGTTGAATGAAAATAGATTTCATTGCCGTAACCTTACGCCAAATCCTTGCTTGCGCACGGTTCAAAATATCCTAAGCCTCAGGAAACAGATGTTGAAGTTCCATACGTAGACTGGTCTTAATTTCCCACTTTCAGTACCTTGTATATGATTGTTAACACCAGTGGGCTTTGTGTAATAATAACATTTTATGGCCTCAAGGTTTTCACACATAACTTAAAAACTGGCATTGTCTCCATGTCATATTTTCACTCAAAAGCTCCAACGTGATATGTAAAGTGAGGCTAGAAGAAAAATAAAACAAGGGATAAAGTGTTGAGAAAGTGTCACGACTGCCAAGGTCAAATGACATGGAGTGTTATTACTGGCTCCAGTCGAGACATTTCTACCCACTGACAAATGTGATCCCGATGGAACATTATAGGTCGTACAATCAAACCAATGAAGAGAAACGCAGAAGTTATGAGAGATATTGGTACTGACTTGACTATCTGGACCTCATCTTGTTGATTTTGGAGGTCTACATAGAACATGTCTAGCCTTGGTGAGGCACGCTGGATGGTATGCAAGGATCGCAGTAAATTAGTATCCTTTAATTGCCTTGCCTTAAGTCACCAGCTTTACACTTCTTGTACTGGACACAATGGGTATACGAGCAAATTGGCCTCTTGTGACAATGTTCTAGTGCTTGGCAAACAATGTGGCTCCACCAAAAAGGTTACTTGGATGTAGTTATGAGACAAGATTAAGCTACATAACAATTTTGCTTAGTTTGCTAGCCAGGGGTGTAACTTGAAGCTCCCAATATAAAAAAACAGACCACTCCACCTACCATGTGCAATTAACTATTTGGATCTTCTTAAGGGGCAGAGGGACCCAGATGCGGCAGCTACATTATAGTTGGGTTCAATAGATGGAATATCAATCAGTGCATAGAAAGGTATACATTAGGTAACAGGTTACATCATGTTCTCCTGGTGATAGCAGGTACAGGAATATAAGAACTATGAAGACTCCGGCATTTGGTAAACTGTCTAGTGCAGGTATGCTCAACCTTCGGCCCTCCAGCTGTTGCAAAACTACAACTCCCAACATTCCCGGACAGCTTCAAGCTATCAGCCTACAGAAGGGCATGGTGGGAGTTGTAGTTTTACAACAGCTGGAGGGCCGCGGGTTGAGCATCACTGGTCTAGTGTACTGAAAGGACTGGAACTGCAGCTCCGCAATGGAGTCCAAAAAAACCCCAAAAAGTCTGGATCTGTGCACCAAACTGTTGGGACTTCAGATTGATACATTGTAGTACAACTACCAGATGGATATGTGCAGCTGTGACTGATGTTTGTAGCTCGCAGAGCATTGTCTACACTGGATTCAACTATATCTACTTCTCAACCGAAAGCAGGGCAAGATATTTACTCTTTTTTAGCTTGTGAATGTGAACAACAATATTCTCATTTACTGATGGCCATACACTGTGTCCCTGAATATAATACTTCCACACACTGCGACCCTGAATATAATACTGCTGCACTCTGAGCCCCTGAATATAATACTGCCACACAGTGTGCACCGGAATACAACATTGCCACACAATGTTCTCCTGAATGTAATACTGCCACACACTGCAATCCTGAATATAATACTGCCACACACTGTGCCCCCTGAATACAATACTATCATACACTAAGCTCCATGAATAAAATATTGCCACACAGTGTCCCCTAAAGACAACACTGTTGCATACCTTTCCCCTTGAATACAATATTGCCACATACTGTGCCCCCTAAATACCATATTGCTATGCACTCTACCTTCTAAATACAGTACTTCCATACACTGTGTCCTCTGAATACAATACTGCCATGCCACATACTGTCTGCATAAATATAATACTGCCACACACTTCACCCCAATAAAAATAATGATGCTATAAACCAGTGATGCTCAACCTGCGGCCCTCCAGCTGTTGCAAAACTACAACTCCCAGTATGCCCGGACAGCCTACAGCTATCAACCTACAGCATGGTATGATGGCAGTTGTAGTTTTACAACAGCTGGAGGGCCGCAAGTTGAGCATCTCTGGCAATTTGAATGTGTTACCCTCTATGTCATATCATATAGAGGTCCTTTACTAAGATATTTTTATGTGATGACGTTTGGATGTTAGAATGTTAAAACATAAAAATAATCTTTGGAAACAGCAGTGCGTAAAGTCCAATATTGTGAAATTTTGGATGGGTGAATAAAGTTTTAATTTTGGAGTGCTGCCATGTTTCTGGATTATTTGGTAGAACACATCATCTCATAGTGACTCTTAAAAGTGGATACCCACCTTTAACAACATATTTAAAGGTGCTATAAACTATTCCCCGTAAATACAATAATGCCACATACACTGTCTCCTCTAAATACAATGCTGTCACGCATTGTGCCCTTAAATGTAATACTGCCAAACACTGTGCCCCCCTAAATAAAATACTGACACACAATTTGTGCTCCTAAATACAATAGTAACAAAGTATGTCTGTAAGGGGTTCAACCTAGGATGTGTTTGACCCATGAGTGGTATGTGTGGCTGTTCACTCAAGATGGAAGGAAAATAATATAACAGTAATATAAATAATACAATACATTATAAATAGTCTGGAGTGCAAGTAATAGAAGTTAAGGGCACTCACGGCATGAAATTTTAAGAGATGCCAAGGAAACTCCCAGGCAAATATAACACCAGATTTTGAGGAACACATGAAACATACCTGATGGCAGTAAGGCCTGCAAAATCAATGCAAGAAATCTAACACTGCCAGGGACACCTCCAATGGAGTGTAATATACTCATGCCACGGACCCCTGTGGACTGAACCAACCCATTACATGGATAGAATTGGCTGCAGGAAACTAAACTTACTGTAGGAACAATACATATTACATGGCCTGTAATTGGTGTTGAGCGAAGTTTACAAAAATTCAATTCAGCTGCTCCACTGAATTTCACAAAGAAATTCACTTCATGACTAATTACTTTGTCACAAAGCACATTTCTTTGTAAGTAGCAGCCGCAATGACAGGCAACAGCCATTGCGCCTGTACCCCATTATTGAACCCCTCAGATGCCGCATTTATCACTGATAGTCGCATCTGATATTAAAGGTCTTTCAGGGGTTTAAAAAAAAAAAATATATATATATATATTGTATAATACCGTATCCATTTGAGTACGAAGAGGCCACTACGGCCATCTTGATTGAAGATCCTCTGGGAAATTTCCACTTGGCGCATGATGATGCCAACACACTGGCCGGCATCATACATCACTGCGTATTAGATTTTGTGTGGCATCAAGATGGCCACGGCAGCCTCTTCTCAAAATGGATAAGGTGAGTACGTTTGTTTTGTTTTTTTTACAACATTTCTGGGAAAATTGATTCAATACCACGAAGCACGAGGAAATTCCCTGAAATTTGGATCGAAGTCCACTTTGGATACTTCGATTCGCTCAATCCTATTTGTAATACTATAGGAAACTATACCGTAGCCTGAACAAATTAACATTGCATATCCTGCAAACAACATTTTACATTGCATATCCCACATTTAGTCTATACTTACTGCAGGAACAATATAATTTGAGTAGCCTGAACCATTTCATATTGCATAGTATGCACTACCACAGGAACAATACATACTGAATGGCCTATACCGTACATACTACAGGAACAACACACATAATATAACCCAAACCAATACATAATTAATACCTGTCTTTACTGCAGGCACTAGAGATGAACAAAATTTGATTTGGCCGCTTCGCCGAGTTTCTACAAAAAATTTGCTTTGTTATAAATTAATTTGCCACAATGCATGTTAAGTCAGGTCAAACCCGGTCTGCAGTTAAACTTTAGGGAGAGTGTATCTTGGTGTACATCACTGTGCATTGCAGCAACATGCATAGCTAGTCCATTCTGGTAGCAAAACAGCTACTGTGCATCAGTATGACAGACATGTTTCATATATGGATGTGTACATCATGGTGCAGGCCACCAACATTCCTAACTAACCCCTAGCTAAATCAAAAGAAAAGCATACAGGAGCCTTCAGTAAAGCAAAAAAAAAACATGCTGTGCAGCCCCTGCAGAAGCTGTGTCCCAATGACTCTTTAGTAGAACAAAATAAAGACATGAAAGCAGCGCCAATAAATTAATGGAGAAAAAAAGGTTCTTTTAATCCATGTTGTGGCAATGCAAACACATGCTTTTAAATCCCTTCTGTTAGCTGTAGAATGACTGTGTGTCACTATTAGGCTTAGTTTACACTTATTTGGCCAGTTATTCTCATCAGTTATTGTCAGCCCAAAGCAGGTGCGGGGCAAAACCACAGAACAGGTGCAGATCTATTCAGGAGCCAAGCCTACTCTCAGATTAGGTATCATACCTAATCTGAGAGTAGGCTTGGCTCCTGAATTTGGCTCATAATAAGGGCTCATGCACACGATCATATATATTTTGCGGTCCACAAAATAAGGATCTGCAAAAAAAAAAAAAAGGGTGACATCCGGGTGGCATCCGTGTTGGATCCTTTTTTTTTGTGGATCCATTGTAAAAATGCCTGTCCTTATCCGCAAAACTGACAAGAGTAGGACATGTTCTATTTTTTTGTGGAACCGACGTGCGGATAAACGGAATGCACACAGAGTCATTTCAGGTTTTTTTGCGGATGCATTAAAATGAATGGTTCCGCATACGGACCTGTAAAAAAATGTAGTGGAAATGGAAAAAAATATGTTTGTGTGCATGAGCCCTTAGTGATGGAAATAACTGACCAAATATCCAAAGTGTGAACAAGTCAATGTTAGCGTCAGGTCTAATTTATCGGCGTGGATTTAACCAAGATTCAAGTAGTGACCCCATGACAGTGGGGAGGGTGGCAGCAGTAAGGCTGTGTTCATGTCACTGTTTATTTTTCCATTTTCTAATCCTTTAGAAGAACAGCCCAAAAAAAGCAGATTCTGTATTTTGAGCATCCACCTTCAAATCATCAGTATTTGCTCAGCATTTGATCAATATTTGTAAGGCAAAAATAAGAGTATGTCCAAAACAAAGATAAAATGTGATGGAAATATTTGTATCTGTTCTGAGTTTTGAACCTACTACAGCTTCCAAATCATGATCAAATCCTAATGCAAAATACTGACCATGTGATAGAGGCCTTATGGACACTCAAATGACAGGACCCATTTTTTGTTATTTTTCTGTTCTTCTAATGGATCAGAAGAACGGAAAAATAAATGGTGATGTCAACATGGCCAAACAGGAACATTAGTGGCCCTCTAAAAGACTGGTGAGGGTGGCAACAGCATGAAGAGTCACAATAGTGGCCCTGGAACAGAGTGGGTAGGGGAACGGCAATGGCAGTAACAGCACAAGATGGTGGTAGATCACAGTAGGAGCAGGTGGCAGTAGAAGCAGCAGGCATGTTGCATCAGGTGGGCAATAGCATCAGAATAGTGGCAGCAGCACGTGGGCAGAAGTAACAGGCCATTTGTCACAATGTTCTGGTGTGGCAGCACACTACAGTCAGATCATTACTGCCAAAATGATCTAGTCTCTTGCATCAGTCTGGAAATCCTGGTTGATCCACACCTGATTCATCTTTATAGAGGTTAGTCTCTTAACATTTTGTGTTGAAAGGTGAGTTATCTTTGGGGTAACTATGTAAGGTGGTGAACAGCCTCCATTTTGTGAATGCACCTGTTCCTGTAATTATAGTTGTTATTAAACTGACATTTCATTTTTGGCCACAAGATGTCACTGTTTACCACAGGAAAGACTATAGCTCCCTGGAGCAATGACCAAGAGATCCTGTTTGGCAGAGGTGGAGCTTCAGACTGGAGAAGTGTGTGGCAGCCATCTTGAGAGTGTGCTGCAAGGAGGCAGAAGAGAAGGATCTACTGTCTGTGTCTCCTAATGTGATCTACAAGTGAGACTATTCCCTAAGGGAGCAAGACTCTGCAAGGAGATCTGGAATAGAGACTGTTGCAGTATTACAGACTAGAAGAACTACCATCAGGAGCCCTGCTGAGAGGACAAGTGGAAGCGTCAGTGAGACTGCGTGGTTGCCGGATGAGATCCTCCTACCAGATACTTCTGAAAGTTAAGGTACCCAACGGACCCGGGTCAGTGAAAGAACTGAGGCCCACTGTGCAGACACAGTGGGTAACCGTGCACGCACCACATTATGGTATTGGCGCCAATTCAGTAGCTACTGGGTAAAAGCCTGAAGATTAGACAGGTGGTTTGCAGGCTGCAAGCTACCTTGCTACAGAAGTGGGGTTTACTGTGGCAAACAACTGGTTATACTCTTTCTGAGGTTTAGTGATGATTGGTTACGTTTGTAAGCGTTTGTGTTATACCGCCGGCGCTCCTGAACCGCACTTACAGAATTGTTTATGGAGATTAGGGTATTAAAAGGTATAGCTGCTGGGTTACTATAACCTGCAGATAGGCAAAACTGTGGAGAAGCCTGGGCGACACTGATAGAGCACCATGCTGTGTAACACAAGTGCCTCAGCCTCTAGCTGAGTGTATGTATATATGCTTGGGGTATTTCCTTCCTACAAACGTTAAATACTTAGTAAAATCTTGTTTTTGTCAATCTGAATTGGAGTCTCCTTCCTTGTCTGTGACTTCGCTGTATCCTGGGGAGCCCACCCCGGTACACGGCTTACATCTTGGCGTAGTCGGCAGGATACAGCGATCGTCATGGAAGGGAATGTGGCGGGAAATAATCCTGTGGTGCCAGTCCAGGATGCCCCTGTACAGCCAGTTGAATCAGCCCCAGTGCCTGTCATGTCAGCTCAAGTAGGGTACTTGTCAGCTGGGGCTCTGATACATCTGCCAAAATTTGACGGTAAAAATATGACGTTGCAAGACTGGACAGAAAGGGTGCGCAGTATAGTTAAATTGTGTAACCTGGTTCCTGAGCTGCGTGCTGAGATAGCAGTGGGGGCCCTAGAGGGTGACGCTAGACGGACAGTGATGGTATGGCCCAAGTCAGAAAGAGACAGTTTGGAAAAAATATTCTCCCTGCTGGACGGATCTCAGGGAGGGCGAACCAAAGCAGCGCAATTGCGAAGAGGTTTCTTCAGTCGGTCACAGCGAGAGGGCGAGACTATAGTGCATTACTCTAATGCCTTACAGGAGATGCTGAATGAAGTGCAGCGACGAGATCCAGAGGCTATGGGAGCCTTCAAGGAAGTGGACCGGCTACTACGTGACCAGTTCATTCTAGGGCTGGCCAACAAGTTGGTACAGAATAAGCTGCAAGAGATGACCTGGGCAAATGCCAGCCTGACCTTCTACGATGTTTACCTGGAGGCTGTAGAGAGGGAAGAAGATCCCATAGCTGTCGAGGTGAAGGCAGTGAATAGCACACAAGTGACAGGAGGGCAACAGGGTCCTGAAGACACAGAGTCACTGAAGGATGTAGTCCAGGCCCTATGGGCAGAAGTGAGAGGGCTCCGCCTGGAAGTGTCCCAGATAAAAGCTGGCTCATCTAGGACTCCGGAAATGGTCACATCATCCTACCCTTCTCCACAGAGGGTGCCTCGAATAGGAGGACCCACCAACCGAGGTTCATCTGGGATGCAGAGAAGAAGGGGACCCCTCTGCTGGATCTGCCGACAATATGGTCATATTGCCAGAGACTGCCTGGTACAGATGGAGCCTCAGCCGGCTTTAAACTCTCAACCGCCGCAGTAATGGGGCGTCCTGCGGCGGTATACCAAAAGCTAAGCCCTGTACATGGTGATGAAGAACTAGAAGATGTTGAAATCCCAAACCTGGGTAGAGTTCCATCATTTCAGAAGGTAACACACTTAAGTGGGGTGGCCTCAGGGATGCTGATGGTATTGGGGAAGACATTAGAAGACTGGGAGAGGGTCCAAAATAGCTGCCCAGACCTATGGAAGGTGAAAGAGTGGGTCCGGACTAAAAGCTGGCCTCGGGCGGAAGAGCGAGCCAGTCTAACCCACGAGGGTCAGAAGCTACTGAGAAAGTGGGATAAGCTGAGTGTGACCCAGGGAATCCTGTGCCGAACCATATGCATACAGTCAGAGTTGCAGTACCGGCAGCAGATTGTCATTCCTATGTCACTGGGACCAGCGGCCGTCCGTGAAGCCCATGATCGGGGTGCTCGTTTTGGGAGTGATAAGACATATAAGTGGCTCCAGCGCTTAGTGTACTGTCCAGACTTGGGGGGCATGGTAACCGAGGCATGTCTTAAATGTAGGCCGTGCTGGCTAAGTAAAAGCCCTGAGCAACGAGCCCCTGTACAAACTATTCAAACATCTGCACCCCTAGAACTCTTGATGATTGACTATGTTCAGATCGGGTACTCTACCTCAGGACACTCCTACTGTTTAGTCATGACGGACCATTTCACAAAATATGCAGTGGCTGTACCCACTAGGGATCAGACGGCTGAGTCAGCTGCAGAGGCAGTCTGTAAACGTTTTATACAAGTGTTTGGGTGTCCACGAAGAATTCATTCAGATCAGGGGGCATGTTTTCAGGGTGCTTTGATGAGTGAGTTGTATCAGCTCTATGGTATTGAACGCTCCCGCACAACCCCGTATCATCCCCAAGGGAACGGGGCCTGTGAGCGCTTTAACCGCACGCTGATCCAGATGTTGCGGACTTTAGAGGACAGTCAAAAAGCTCGGTGGCCAGAGTACTTACCCGAGCTGATGTGGGCCTATAATAATAGGGTCCACAGCACCACTAGTTACTCTCCACATATGTTTATGTTTGGGAGAGCAGGTCAGGAGATTGAGGATCTCCACATGCCGGATCCAATGCAGCCACCGCCAAGAAGTACCACCGCCTGGGCACAAGAGCACCGTCGCCAGCTTAGGGCAGTACATCGGGTTGTGGGGGAACGCCTGAAACAAGTAGTGCACCCCAACCTGAGACCGGTGCAGAGGGACGAGTATGTGCCAGGTGATCGGGTGATCGTCCGGGCCAAGAGGCTAAATGGAAAACTGGATGGGCGGTGGGAGGCGGTTCCATACATGGTAAAGCAGAGGGTAGGCCCGGAGATCCCAGTGTATGAGGTAAAGCCAGTAGGGACTGGGGGGCCCTCCAGGAACCTTCACCGCAACATGTTGAGACGCTGTAATTTTGAGGAACCCATGGCAGAGGGGGAACTGCCTCCCACTAGCCAGAGTACTGGGGGAGCCCCCATAGATGATGAGGAATGGTGGGTGGTCCCTGCCCAAGCCACTCTGGAACCCCCAGCTGTGACAGGTTTGCCACTCAGGGAGAGCTCTGCACAGCCAGCAGAACTACCTCCAAGGGATGTGCCCGATACCCCTGAACCCATGACTTTGTGTAGGACAACCAGGTCCAACGCTGGTGTACCCCCGCAACGCTATGCACAGGACGAATTTGTATGGGGAAGTTTGCCGGGGACGTCAACCTCTAGTGGGGTGGCATGTAAGGTGGTGAAACAGCCTCCATTTTGTGAATGCACCTGTTCCTGTAATTATAGTTGTTATTAAACTGACATTTCATTTTTGGCCACAAGATGTCACTGTTTACCACAGGAAAGACTATAGCTCCCTGGAGCAATGACCAAGAGATCCTGTTCGGCAGAGGTGGAGCTTCAGACTGGAGAAGTGTGTGGCAGCCATCTTGAGAGTGTGCTGCAAGGAGGCAGAGGAGAAGGATCTACTGTCTGTGTCTCCTAATGTGATCTACAAGTGAGACTATTCCCTAAGGGAGCAAGACTCTGCAAGGAGATCTGGAATGAATAGAGACTGTTGCAGTATTATAGACTAGAAGAACTACCATCAGGAGCCCTGCTGAGAGGACAAGTGGAAGCGTCAGTGAGACTGCGTGGTTGCCGGATGAGATCCTCTATCAGATACTTCTGAAAGTTAAGGTACCCAACGGACCCGGGTCAGTGAAAGAACTGAGGCCCACTGTGCAGACACAGTGGGTAACCGTGCACGCACCGCATTATGGTATTGGCGCCAATTCAGTAGCTACTGGGTAAAAGCCTGAAGATTAGACAGGTGGTGTGCAGGCTGCAAGCTGCCTTGCTACAGAAGTGGGGTTTACTGTGGCAAACAACTGGTTATACTCTTTCTGAGGTTTAGTGTTGATTGGTTAAAGGGTTATTCTCATCTTGCTATTTCAGCCTGACTAGCAGACAGATCTGCAGTTCACTTCCTGGTTTCCTGCTGCTAAGGCTGGGCGGGCTTAGGCAGTTTGAGTGAAGGGCTGCCACGCCTCCTTATGACATCACACTGTCCTTGTGCTCGTGCATGTGAATAGTATGAGTCATCAGTCTACCAGCCTGCAGTGTCTGGAAAACCAAATTCCCTCTTACTGGAGATTTGAAAGACAGAGAGAAATGGCAAGTAATCAAAGTAGACAGTAAGATATTGCTGTCCTGTCTTATCTCTTACTAAACAAATGTGAACTATAAAAAAAATTCATCTTATACATATTACAACCACAGTCTGTTAGATAGTAGCCAGATCTTATCTGCTTTTGGCTCCCAGCATACATGACCATCCCCCATCCACTAGTACAGTTTTCTTTGTTACCAGTTCAGCTTTACAACTATTGTATATACAACTAAGATAATGTGTATGTATACATACAAATACATACCTGCTATATAATTTTTCTATAGTTCTCTAGCTGCACTCAGGTAGAAACCCCTGCAAATACAGCTCTGCTACATATGTACTTTTCCCTCTTCTGACATACCTGTCTCTCTACCCCACGCCTTTTCAGCTCTGCTACATCTTTGCTACCTCTGTCATCCCCTGCCCACAAACGGCACTCTGGTAGGACCCCATTGCAAATACAGCCCTGCTACATATGTACTTTTCCCTCTTCTGACATACCTGTCTCTCTACCCCACGCCTTTTCAGCTCTGCTACATCTTTGCTACCTCTGTCATCCCCTGCCCACAAACGGCACTCTGGTAGGACCCCATTGCAAATACAGCCCTGCTACATATGTACTTTTCCCTCTTCTGACATACCTGTCTCTCTACCCACGCCTTTTCAGCTCTGCTACATCTTTGCTACCTCTGTCATCCCCTGCCCACAAACGGCACTCAGGTAGAAACCCCTGCAAATACAGCTCTGCTACATATGTACTTTTCCCTCTTCTGACATACCTGTCTCTCTACCCCACGCCTTTTCAGCTCTGCTACATCTTTGCTACCTCTGTCATCCCCTGCCCACAAACGGCACTCTGGTAGGACCTGAGTTCTAACC
Source organism: Rhinella marina (assembly GCA_900303285.1). Classification (NCBI taxonomy): domain Eukaryota; kingdom Metazoa; phylum Chordata; class Amphibia; order Anura; family Bufonidae; genus Rhinella; species Rhinella marina. The sequence continues at coordinate 150,850 of ONZH01002933.1, forward strand.
TGAGGTCTGATGGGGGCCCATGAAGGCACAAGACGCTGACCTAAGGTCTGATTGGGGCACAAGACGCAGACCTGAGGTCTGATGGGGGCACAATGTGTTGATCTGAGGTTTATTATCCCTGTACTGTGACATCACTGTGTTTATTATCCCTGTACTGTGACATCACTGTGTTTATTATCCCTGTACAGTGACATCGCTGTGTGTATTATCCCTGTACAGTGACATCGCTGTGTGTATTATCCCAGTGCAGGAAGAGGTAAGTGGTCTGTGTTTGTTTCCTATTTTTCAGGGTCGTGAATGCAGAGGACTACATCGGATTCGGTGGACTACGTCGGACAAGCTTTTATTTTTAATTTTTTTTTAAAATAAAATGGTCAAACAGGGGTCTGGGGGAGTGTTTATTTCAATAAAATGTTTTATACTTGTGTGTGTGTATTTTTTTTACAATACTACAGTTTTAGTAATTACGGCTATCTACAGACGGCCCTGATTACTAATACTGGGCTTAGTGCTTGCCGGTATGGCCAGCACTAACCCCAACATCTATT